>CM029016.1:117843918-118308431 GCA_016801055.1 Panax notoginseng
ATTGCTTCAATAGAAGTCCCACAAGAACCCTATCTTAACTTCTGAGCTCAAACTACGCAAAACGGCTCAACGGATTGCCTAACGGAAACCCGGAAATGCCATTTCGGTCATGGACCCATCTTCCCGGATTCAAAAAAGGGAAAATCCTATGTCATTACGTAGCTCTCAGAAAGAGCTTTCTGGAATGGTATGGAACGCTTCCATCGGACTCCCGGATTGAAAGTTATGAAGGTTCGAGCGAACAGTGCATTGTCCGAGTGCACGTACATCGAGACAGCGAGACCTACATTGCCCGGGGCACCCCAGGCAGCCGCAGGTACACCTGCGGCTCCCCCTCTATAAATAGAGGGCTCGGGGTGGCCATATTTGCAAGAAAAAAGGTGTGAAAGCCCTGTCCAATTTGTTCTGTAAACACTATAAACTAAGTGCTTTCTCATTTTAAACACTTATGAGCTTATATATTGCTAATTTTTTACTGGCGGGAGCTGAGTGTTCATCCCTTTCAAGTTGTTGAAGTCTTCTTTGGCAGTCCACTGTAAGTCTTCTTACACACTTTAAAGTCTTTCTCTTCATCTTTGGACACACCGTTCTTCACATTGAGAGTCGTATTGCGTGTGTTTGCCCGAACTTCGGTCCGTGATTTTTATTTCTGTTTGTAAATATTATATATGTCGACATCGGGATTTTTAGTTGTCCCTTTTCGTTACTTGTTCTTTGCTGTTCTCATTTTAGGTGAGATTTGTTTGAAAAAATAAGTGAAAAGGGTCCGACATGTACAATGTCGACAATGGACTGTTAAGAGTCGCCAGTTGGTTTTTTTTAACTGGTTGTACCAACACAATCGAGAAAGGTTTGCACATTGACCCAGTGATGTGACACTGCTAAACGGGTCAGTGAAACCGAGATTCATTAGGGTCCAGGGACTTGCTTATGCAGAGGGAAGATGTTAGGCACCCCCCGACATCCGTGTTGCCACGGTGATCGCCACTTTTTAAGAAACTGTTATATAAATATGTGTGTGTAGGTCAATGTGATGTTATTTGGAAGTAGTGCTATGCCTCGTTCACACCTATATACACAGGGTTTGAATTTATGTAAAAATTCAATTTTAAGTAAGATATAGTTGTGATGTTTTAAAAGAGGTTTGTCAAACCCTGTGCTTAATAGTAATTGAGGCCTTTGATACTTCTATTTTATTAAATGTTCGGCTTGATTGTTTTTATTTTCGAGATGCGAAGCATCTTCGAGAAAATAATGTACAAAGCAGTGTCGAACTCCTCATGCGCATGGAAACCATCGGAGGAAATCCTAACACCGTTAATAAATTTACAAGCTGCTTACAGCTGAAAATATCCATCACGGGAACTGAATCTAGATTCAGTAGACTGAATCTGTGATCACATAATTCCTAGGCTCACATAATGTCGCAATTGATATAAAAGCAGTAAACATGTATATATATAAAAGTGGTAATATATATATATATATACAGACATGATCAACCACCACGAAGCACCTCCATGGGAGATCGAAAATGTAAATAAAGCTGTAAAAGCGATCAACTGCCACAGAGGAAACTCCATGAGGGACGTAATGTACATAAAGCAGTAAAAACAGTCAACCACCACGAAGTAAACTCCAGGCAGGACGAAATGTAATATATATATATATATAAGCATGTAAATGCACCGGATATAAAATCCACGCTCATCGAACAAAGTTCGACACACAGTTCATATATATAAGTATATATATATATATATATATATATATATATATATGAAAGCAATTAAACGCACCAGACGTAAGTCTAGGCTCATCGAACGGAGTTCGACACAGTTCATATATATAAGTATATATATATATATATAAAATATATATATATATATATATATGAAAGCAATTAAACACTCCAGACATAAGTCTAGGCTCAATCGAGGCATAACTCGATAATGTTAGTCCATATATGAAAATATATATATATACAAACTGAAATGAAATCACGGACCGAAGTCCGAGCATACACACACAACACGACTCTCAACGTGAAGAATAGTGTGTGCCAAGATGAAGAGAAAGGCTTTAAAGTGTATAAGAAGGCTCACAGTGGGCTGCCAAAGAAAACTTTTATAGCTTGAAATGGATGAACACTCGGCTCCCGCCGATAAAAAGTAGCTATATATGAGTTTACAAGTGTTTATAATGAGAAAACACTCAGTTTAGGGTGTGTATAGAGCAAATTGGACAGGGCTTCCTTACCTTTTTCTCTTATAAAATGGCCACTCCAAGCCCTCTATTTATAGAGGGGGGCTGCCCGGGGTGCCCCAGACTTCGTGGGTCCTACCGTCTCGAAGTACGTGTACACGTCTAATGTGATGTCCGCTCGAACTTTCAGAATTGCAATCCAGGCATCCGACTGAGGTATGTAAGACCTATTTTGGACCGCCGTTATTGAGAGTTACGTAATGACAAAGGATTAGAGGTTGTACGAAGTCAGGAAGATGGGACTATGTCCTCCGGTCTTCATGCTTCAAATTCTATTCGTTACCATGCGTTATAGTCACTCGGGATTGGACTTCCTTGGTTCTTGTGGGATATTACTGTGTAGAAATGTATGTCTGAAATGTTGAGACGGCGTGATGTGGCGTTAAGGTGGCAAGATGACGACTTTGCCCCTCACCGGGGTTATTTCCAGTTTGGGCTGATAAAGTAGACGTTGCTCAGGGTTATCTCTGAGATTAGACTGCTGGAAGTGTTGAAGGTCCTCAGTGTCATCTCTGAGGTGTGCCTGTCTTCCTGGTGTTATTACCAGGTCTTGTACTGAGTGCCTCGGTGTAAGCGCCAAGGTTGAAGCTGATTGCATGCATTTGAAACTAGCATTTTCTGAGTTATCTCCGGATCTGCAACTGCCTTCCTTGGGGTTATCTCCAAGGTTGGAATTTGCTATTCCCAGTGTTGGGACTGAGACTGAATATCTCGGGGTTATCTCCGGGATGAATCGGTCTTCTCCAGTGTAATTTTTGGTATTGGAACTGTAGGCCTAAGGGTTATCTCCGAGGTTCCCGGTGTGTGTTCCAGGGTTGAAACTGAGCTTCCGGTAGTATCCAGACTGGTTGTCAGCTGTCTTCTAGGGTTATGTCTGAAAGACGAATCTGCCCTCCTGCAATGTCAGTAACAGGTGTGCAAAAAATTTCGAGTGTCTACAGATGCCCTCTTTATCATATTCATGCAATGCAATGGCATGGATAGGATAAAGAATCCTAGACACTTGAAATGTAACAAGATAAATATGATGCTATATGGAGCAACATGAAGCAAGTGTATGATGCATATGGATTGCTTTCCTACATGCTGGGGATGATTACCGGCTCCCTGTTACTTCTACCGGTGATGGCAATGACGGCAAGCTTGGATGTGTGATCCAAACCTATTAGGATGTTGACATTGGGGCTATCACCAAAGTCCTGAATCCTTGATACAGACTTTACTCCAAAGATGTGCCTCTCGTGTTCAAGAGATCTGTGGGGATAAAACTTTGTCTGTTTGAGGATGTGCATAACATATTCCATCATCGATCCTCCCCGATGATGTTGATGCTCCCTGGTTTGTATTGCCAGGACATATCAATGTTCTGTTGGATCTACTGCCAACAGTATGTGTTGTCAGGGCTGCCCGACCTTCGTTGACGTGTGAACCAACGGTTGACCACGCGTTGTAACCCCCGCCGGGGATCCATTTGATCCTCTACTAACGTGTATATCAACGGATGAACTCCCTGCTGGGGATGAATGCCAAGGCTGCTTGGCCTTTGTTGATGTGTGTATCAACTGATGAACTCCCTGCTAGGGATAAATGCCAAGGCTGCTTGACCTTTGTTGATATGTATATCAACTGATGCAATCATCGGATGGCTTCCGATGCGATGTTGGGTTTACCTGCCAACAGCTGAACTGACGTCAAGGTTGCTTGACCTTCGTTGACATGTGCATTAACGGAAAATATGCGTTCTAACCCCGCCGGGGATCTGTTTAACCCTCGCTGATGTGTGTGTCAACGGGTAATATACGTTGTAACCCCCGTCGGGGATCTATTTGTGGACAGATGACCATGCGTTGTAACCCCCACCGGAGATCCATTTGAGAAGATTATCATGCATTGTAACCCCCGCCGGGGATCTATTTGTGGACAGATGACCATACGTTGTAACCCCCGCCGGGGATCTGTTTGAGAAGATTAGGGCCACGACCCTGAATTTATGGTATTGGACCTCTATGCGGTATTGCCGAATGTGATCTGCAATGATGGGGATCATCGGTATAGTATACCCTATGTTCGAGCGAATACCAATGAATGATATGAAAGTCACAGTCGGACCCAGAAAAAAACCAGGATTTCAGGCTATTCCGCTCAATCGTGTAGCGTTTTTATCCCTGATTTGGCCTTTTCAGTTTGTAAGAACTCCTTTGCAACTCGAATTGGACTGAGCCGAAGGGGTGGGACCCACGTAGGGGAGCCGTAGGTTCGCCTATGGCAGGATAGGCCTTGGTTAGTTGTTGGGCATTTGCGCCCTATTTCCCTGTATTTTTAGTTGTACAGAGATGATGTATATAGATGATGATGTATTTAAGAATGCATGTATTATCATCTATTCCCTGCATCATATTGCCATCTATTATCTATTATGCATGTATCATGTTATGCATATATATGTATGTCCAGAGATATTCAGCATTGACCCCTGGATGGTATTATGATACGACCCACACAGATGTCTTTTTCGACAATCAGCCGCATAGATCACACTCCACCATTATTGGTGGCATCCCGTCTGAGATACTGGTATGATAGTATGTCACCCCCAGATAGGGTGACCGTAGATCAGCTGTTGCAGCATGCCATGACCCTTTTGATGTTTCAGGTTCCCGCAGGATTTATGGAGGGCATGCTGGAGCACTCTGGGTACCGGAGAGGTAGGTTTTCCGATTTGGGACCCAGGAGTTGACTCTGACTTTGGAGGAGTATGTGTGACGCCCCCAAAACAGGTATACATCACCCATTCTAAGTCGCCAAATTCATGGTAAAAAAACAAATACAACCTCAGTAATACAATTGTCGTGCAAAATACGACAACAAATATACTGTGAGTTTGAATACAAATAGAAAGTATAAAAACTCAAAAGGAGTCCTCATTACAATTATTGATACATTGTTTTACAAAAATAGTGAGGACTGCTAAACAACTTTCTAAAACCGTCACTCCATACCCCGGCTAGTTCCTGCTATACTATCTCCTCCTGAGAAAAAAATGAAACAAAAAGGTTGAGCTCAACTAGCCCAATAAGGAATATTATGACTAAGATAATATACAACAAATTATCGTTAGTCTTCAACAGGGAAAATCTGATAAAATATAATAGACAACAAGTTTTAGATCAACAACTACAGCGGAAACAACAATCCATTAGAAGAGTCAAGTAGAGAAAGAATTCTACTATCTTCTAAGATTTAAAAGTCCATCATCAATATTTTATCCCTGTAACATCAATTAATATACATCTTGAATCAAATATTCATCTTTGCACTACAAGCCAAAGATATTCATTTGTATCACCAGTTGGTCATGTTCATCTCAACACCTGTTCATCTTTGCACTACAGGCCAAAGATATTCATCAGGTAATCATACATCTTTGCACTACAGGCCAAAGATATTCAGTAGTATCATCATTTAGGACTGAGGATGATGAAAAATATTTTAAAGAAAACGAATCCAGTGAGATAAAAGAACAAATATTAGAGATTCGTATTACAGTTTATCCAAGTTCAATAATACTCCATAATAACCAATTTTGAAGCAGAATTCAAAAATAAAGATCAAAACATGGATACAATCAAAGATAGTAACCATAATAGACAACTTGGAAAAAAAGAAGAAAATTTCATTTTTCGGTGAATAGTGTCATATTCGTGAATAGTGCCGTATACGTGAATAGTAACGTATACGTGAATAGTAACCTCGACACAAAAAGTTTTAAATTTGATAAAAAGTTCATACCAACATTTCGGTAGAATGATATTGAAAAAAATATCATTTTAAGAAGAATATAGCACCCCTTACTTCAAAATATCAGTACTTCTGATCGAAATATCGGTATAAGGCTGAAGGAAACTTGCACTGATGAATAGAAACTCACAAAGTATCTAAATACTCACAAAATACACTCAATAATCTAGAAAGAGAGAGAACTTGTTTCTGGTGTGATTTTCAATTCTAACTTAGCCCTCTATTTATAGAAAAATGTTAACACGCCGAAGCAGACTTAACCTGCAACCTGATGGCTTTACCTGCTACTATTCCCACCCACCACATTTGAATAAAAATCTCAACACATTTTCACCAACCAAAAGTGGGGTCCACCAATTCTAGAATTTTTCACCAAAATGATAAATTCTGAAACTTCAACAATTTCTGAACCAGTCATCTCTTAAAATTCATAACTAATCATATGTTCATTTTTAACGGTTCAAAATTTATGGATATATACTCAACTTATATATGTATAACATATCCAAAACTCACAACGATCCAACGGTCGGATTAAAAATTATAACCCCGACAATATATCTCAAAAACCCTGATTGATTTTTAATACCTCCATTCCGACAAAAATGATGATAAGACACCTCAACATTTACTCCTTCATTTTTAACCACACAATATATCCAACATTTATATTCACATAAAATAAATATTTCCTTATCATATGAATCAATAATTAATTATTCACAATTAATATTACAGAATCACATTTATGACAACCAGACCGTTCCCAGGAAAGAGGGGACTTTCCAATAAGGATTTTTCCTTACTGGCGCGCAATTAGGTGACCAAATCTCTCCTTAGACAGAACTTTTTAGACATTGCCAGTAATGCTATCTAATAATATTATTCAAATAATATGAATTATTGATCTGATAATGGAAATACTGTGCAGTGACAATTATTGAAATAACAATAATATAAAATATCAATGCAGCAATTATTGAATCAATAAAATAAAATATTAAACAGTAACTACTGTAACAATTATTGAGTAGTGTCTTCCTTTGTAAGAATCAATAATTCAAAAATACTGTGCAATCCGTGTGGTACTATGTAACCACGCGCATTACTGTATTTTAACCACCAGGTATTCTAACAGTGTTAACGGTAACAATTACGCCGTTATTTATAAAAACTCAATTTTTGTCGTTATCTTCATTCAACCGTTTTCCGTTATGGGGCCCACAAATAGCTGCGCCGTCGTACGAATATTCCCCGACAGAAAGAATATTCCACGACCAAACGAATATTTCCCGACAAAATGAATATTTTATAACTACTTGTTTATTTTGTAAAATTTACACATTTCACCCATAACCAAAATATTATATCAAATTAACACCTTATTATTCACAATAATAATTAGAGAAGATTTGATTTTATTCATTAATAAGTTGGGGTCTTACAGTATGCACATTTGACGATGCTACCACTTGACAGACCTTGCATGCATATGGCCATTGGTGACATGAGCCGTCAGTTTATCACTCTCACCGGGCTGAGGCGAAGAGTTGTGCAGGATGAGATCACATCCGGCCACGTGATATTCCAGCATTTTTTGATTGACAGATTTGGCTATTAGGACAGCTATGCTCGGTATTCTGGGAATTTCACCATACCAGAGGACCAGTGGCATTTGGCCATAGTGGATGCATTGATGCTGTGTGTATTATCATACGTGTACATGCCACAATATATGGATGAGTTAGACATCAGCGTTATTATGGTAGTGAGAGCTCTTAGGGAGGGTCGTACCATTATTCCGATGATCATGGAAGAGACACTGAGGTCGGCCACATTCTATAGCACTTACCCTATAGGGGTATTCACAGGCAGTTCGGTCATGCTGTATATGTGGTTTATATCACACTTGAGACCGATTGGGACCTTCTGCCGACACAGGTATTATTTCACCCATGAGATAGCTATGTCGTATTCCTTCCAGCCTACGAAGTGTACAGATCCTGCATCTTGGTCCGTTTTCCTAGCTGGGATTGGAGATTTGTTTGCTATAAGAACTTTAAGAAGAGAAGGTTCAATAATGATGGAAAGACAGTAGCACCAACACTCATTTTCAAAGAAGGAGAACGACCACCGGTTGTATGCTACAAATGCGGAAGGGAGGGACACATCAGTCCAAACTGTACGCATCAATCCAAAGCGTGTTTCAATTGCGGAAGAGAAGGTCACCTAGCCCAATTTTGTCATGTAGTGAAGTCAAGTCCAGTTGGGATGGCGACACCAAAGGTTGTCCCAAACAAGTCAAAGTCGGTAGTTTAAGTGAGAACGTTTGTCGAGGAACCCGAACGAAGTTATCACGGGTAAGTTAATCATAAACTCTTGTGAAGTCTGTACCTTATTCGATACCAGTTCTACCCACTCTTTTATTTTACCTAATTGTGCTCAACGTTTAAACTCGACTCCGAAGAAATTAGACTTTGACTTATCTGTTGAAACTCCGTTATTAGAAACCTTCATTACCTCCATTGTTTATAAATCTTGTTTGATTCAAATCGATACCCTCACATTACATGTCGATCTTATCTCTTTGAAAATACTTGCATTTGATGTGATTTTAGGAATCGACTGGTTAACTACTCATCGTGCTAAAATTGATTATTTTCGCAAGGCTGTTAGTTTTCATATTCCTAACCAACCTATTATGTGAATTCAAGCAACCAAACCACTAAAGTCAATCACTGTCATATCAAGCCATAAGTAAAGAGCCCCGAGCCTTTCGCTGGTGACTTCCTTGTGTGGGATGCACTGAAGCCAGACTTTTCGTAGGGGACGCCGTGAATAACGATGGCAAGTTGATAGGTATCAATGTGAGGTGCTATCCAAGTTTTGGATGAGAGTCACAGTTTTGAATGATATTTCTATCGTTAATAAATTTCCTGACGTATTCCCTGAAGAATTTCCTGACCTATTCCTAGAGCGTGAAATCGAATTTTGTATTGACCTTGAACCCGGTACAAAACCCTCAAATATTTCTTCACCCAAAACAAACGTAACATTCGCCAAAGACGTTGGCTTGAGCTGTTAAAAGGTTACGACTATACCATTCAATACCATCCTAGAAAAGCGAACGTGGTAGCTGACGCATTGAGTAGAAGATCGTATGCGGTTACGAGTGCGACGTCGTTAACACAAAGACCCATTTCGTATGACTTACAAATAGAGTTAAAGACTCCAGGGACCCACATGATGATGTCAAATATACGATTAGAATCGACTTTAATTGATAAATTTAAAGTTGCTCAAGCTACAGACCCGAAGCTGATGAATAGGAAGAAGAAGGTTCAAGAAGGCGTTAATCTAGAAGCAAGAATCGACGAAGAGAGGAAATCTCAACCCTCGATTTAATTGGTCCATTTGAAATCATCGATCGAATAGGAACTATGGACTATAGACTCGCTTTACTGCCAAGTATGTCTCGTGTTCATAACGGTTTTCGTATATATATGTTATGTAAATATGTGGAAGACCCGAACTACATTCTTGAATTAGAACCAGACGAGATAGCGAAAAATTTAACGTATGAAGAGGTACTTGTTAAAATCTTGGATAAGAAAAAACATATTCTAAACTCAAAGGTTATACCTCAAGAGTTAGAATCTGAAATGAAAACAAGGTATCCTCACCTTTTTGACATACCAGGTACGTACACTAATTTCGAGGATGAAATTTCATAAGGGGAGGTTGTAAAACCCCAACTTTTATGAATAAAGATTAATTTTCTCTAAATATCATTTTGAATACTATGGTGTGGATTTGATATAATGTTATAGTTGTGGTAATATTTACAAATTTTGCAAAGTAAGCAAGTTGTTATAAAATATTCGATTGGTCGGGAAATATTCATTTTATCAGGGAATATTCGTACGACGACACAATCATTGGTGGATCCCACAACATAATTATTATCGCAGTTAGAAAACAACAGAAATAACTTTTTATAAAAATAACGATAAAAGTTTTACCGTTAACTGTTGACATTTCCCTTCTCCATATTCCTCTTCGGACAATTCCGAACCAGATGATCTGTTGATCCACAGGCATAACAACCTTGTATCTTCTCCAGACTAGGGCAATTGGGCGACATGTGTCCCTCTTGTCCACAGTTATAACAAACTCCCTTTCTCTTCAAACAAACTCCTGCATGATTCTTCCCACAAGTTGCACAAGGCTCACCTCCCTTCCTATTCTCTTCTGTCTTGTTACCCGATTGGGTATTCTCACTCCATTTTCTCTTGTTCGGATTACTACCACCACTACTTCCTCCATCATTTGTCTTCTTCTTCTCTTGATGAAATCGAGATGCTGCTTTATCGCTTTTTCCATTAAAGCCGCAAACGTATTGATTTGCAATACCGCTACCTTGTTAAATATCCCTGGCTTCAGTCCATTCTCAAATCTTCTCGCCTTTCTTGCCTCTGTGTCCACCTAATGAGCTGCAAATCTCGCTAACTATTTGAATTTAGTAGCGTATTCTAATACCGACATGTTCTCCTACTTCAATTCTAAAAATTTGACTTCCATCCGAGCTTGCATACTCGGCGAAAAATAGTTCTCAAAGAACAACTCCTTGAATCTGGTCCAAGTCACTATCGCTGTACTAGCTCTAGATTGATTAGTCTCCCACCAATAATTGGCTTCTCCCTTCATCAGATATGTAGCAAAAGCTGTCTTTTGCTCTTCCGCTACTCTGGCAATAATGAATGCCTTCTCTATCTCCTTCACCCAAGTTTGGGCTTCAATCGGATCCGTGGTTCCCTTAAATTCTGGCTGTCCTACCGCTTTAAAGTCCTTGAAATTCGCTAATCTATTAGCTAGTTGTCCTCTTGCTCTTGCTGTTGGCGCTCTATTCCCCATAGTTTCGGCTATCATATTTGCAAAGTTTTGCGTCGGGTCTGCTTGACCTCCTTCATTATTCACCGATTGCTCTTCTCTCTAGTTTATATTATGTCGTCTAGGCGACATTATCTGATTTAAATAAAAATCTTACATTAATTCTCTTTCTCCACACAAATTCTTATGAATAGCACAATAAGAATTTAACACAATTTCTCATATAATCGCATATTTATTCAAATAGAACACAGTACTTTTAGTACTTAACACATATAACTATCCCTTTTTAAACAAATATTAGGATTAACAACACAACTTTACATAAAAAGTTGTAATTCTCCATTCACACAAAGCTATTCCTAGTTCGTCAAACTTACCACACTTATGAGTTCAGGAACTTGCCACAATTTATGAGTTTAAGAACTTATCCTAGTCAGACCATTGGTGTCCATTCGCTAAAGGGTTCGAAAATATTTCATATAATTATGATTCACGAACTTACGATAAGTATGAGTTTTAAGAACTCGCAACTTAATCTTATATTCATATTGAAAATAAAGATTACAGTCATACAAACATATATATATTTACGTTTGCTTACACATCATTCTTGATATTACAATCTTTAATATCCCACATACTATAAAAAGATATTATCGCTTATACTTAAGTTGTCTACCGTCCACTCCCTTCACCAGTCTTCTTCTTACTGAGACATTTATTGAATCCGTGACCCATTCTTCCACATGAAAAACACTTTCTCATATTCGGCTTAGGACAATGTAGGGAAATATGTCATTCCTGTTTACAGTTGAAACACACGTTCTTCCACATCATACATTCCCCCAGGTGAGTCTTTCCACACTTGCCACATACTTGCTTCTTCTTCGGGTTTGAATTTTTAGAATTATTATCACTGTCGTTGTCCCTCTTTCTCTTATTGCTTCTCCTCTGTTTCTTGATTGTTCCCTCAGACAATCCACCACCTTCAGTCTTCATCCTTTTCACTTGTGCCTTCAAATCATTTCATTCTTCGGTTTTCTATCGTAACGCTCGCTCCGTCTTCCACAACTCCTCCAAGAGAAATACTTTACTCCGGAGTTCCTAAACTTCTGCAGATACTAGATCTTTCTCTCCAACTTTGGTCTTATTCTCTAACTCCACCTTAGCTTCTTCAGAATCTGCCTCATCATCTTTATTCAGATACATCTCGGGATAATCGTGTCATGATCACTCTCCAGATTCACCATAGGTTCATCTTTTCCCACTTCCTTAACTGATTCGCTCTGCGCTGGCACCTCGGCTACTGGCCCTGGTGCAACAGCTGCTAGCATCTCCGTACTCATTTCACTTTCTCTTGACATCCTACAATCAGTTTAAATAACTTGATTATTACTTCACTAGTACAAACTTAATACACACGATGTGTCCCCACATCTTTCTATTAATGTGCTTCGTCAATCCCTCACTTAGAACTCTAAATGAGTTTTCTCTATCTCGCTTATGGTTATAATCCTAGGGTTTCCCCACCCCACTTAAGGTTTATAACCTACAGCTTTGATATCAACCTGTGACGACCCCAAATCCGGGTTACCTGACCCCCGAGTTTAGTGCTCACGATCCACAATATAAATAACAACTAACTACCCATTTATTTATGAATAGAAATACACACTTCATTAACTGATATTGTTAATACATTGTCCCATGTTATCTAACCATTAACATTACAAACATACCCCTTAGATATACAAAAAGGGTTTACAAATACAATATAATAAGTAATATTCATTATACTTCTCCAGCAAAACACCTTTGCCCTTGTTCTTCTCAGCCCCGTCGGCCACTTCGTTCCTAGCTGAAAATTTTTATTTAAGCAAGGGTGAGCAACAAATTTACCCCGCAAGTTAAGACATACCATGAATGTATAATAATTAAGAATAGCAAACTATCTATTCGATAAAATGACACTAAAGTTTGGAGAACTTTGAAATAGCTAAACAAATCGTTAATCACTAACAAGTCTTCTCGCATACTATGCAACCCAATAATTTGATAATGAAAGAGTACAATGCTTTCAAAGTTTCTACGATATTCTATTGAATAATCAAGAATCAATTCTACGCAATAACAAAATGGAATGTTTTCTAAATTTATGCTGAGCGATCCATTGGATCTTGAACTTTTATTCTCAAGTAACTATCAAAGATTTACTTTGACACACCCAGGTGTATCAGATAACTATAAAGATTAAATCATACCCGCCAACAAATATATAAAGTGATCAGCTTTATTATACCCTATATTATGCATAATACTTACACGCGCGCAACGGTCGAATATACGACCACAAGGTTCCCTTTATATAAAAGGTTATTCTTCTCAGTCTTACAACAAGAATACAACAACGAAATACTATGATTTCAACACCTATTCTCTTTCTCGATCTAGCCAGAACAATTGGCATTGATCTGTCAATAATAATTGAGTTCTCTTCTCGAACCTATCAAGTTCAACAAAAGTTCGTCTAGCTAGAACAATTAGCTAAGACATATCTCAATACGATTCAACAATAGACAGTAGTTATCTGTACTATTTGCAATCAATAATAGCTTCTACGGATGCAAATATCCAACAAAAGTTATTCTCTAAGTATATTCTCATAATCACTAATTCAATTTGAATTAATAAACATGCATTAACTGCGAATAATCAACAATAATTCTCAGACGTGGTCTAATCAACAATAATTAACCACCATAATATTTAAAAAGTATTAACTCAAGATTGAGTTAAGGAAACTTGCCTTTTCCGTTGATTACTACTATATAATATACTTATCTGCGTTTAAAAGACCTATAATGAACAATATCGGTCTCACAATTAGCACAACAAATCACAACACATACCACTGTAATTTATAGTCAATATTTCTCCTAGACACATCAACATATAGTCACATCAGTGTTTATAAACACTCATCAAGTCTAACTAGTTCGGTCTGGTTGAACTTCAGTCTTATCTCAATATCCTGGTCACTCTATCCAACAATTAACACATTTATTGTCAATTAAACTCAGTCTCAAAGCTTCAATATTATTTTAGATAAGTCAAATATCGTTCATAATATTTTTCGGAAGCTTCTAATAATTTTCAAATAATTATTATATTTTACAATAATTTTTCAAGCACCGGAATCATTTTTAAATGATTTAATTACTGTATAATACCATCATCATTAATATTTAATAATATTAAAATATTAATGACATACTTGTCAATAACTTAAAATATTTTTAAATTACCAATATTCTATTTAAATCATTTTTAAAATAGTTAAAATCGTTTTTAAATCATCACCATTAATATTAAAATATTAATGAATTTCTCATCAAAATAATAAAAGTTAGTAACTATAACTTAAAATATTTTTAAATCACTTTTCTCATTTTTAAATCAATAAAATTATTTTAACTCATTTATTTAATATAATAATTAAATAATTTTAATATCATTAATATTAAATTATTAATGAAATTACTCCAAAATATTAAAAGTTACATTTTATCACTCACCATATTTTTTAACACTTTATTCTTATTTAAAATAATTTTTATAATATTAAAATTATTTTTCTCTAATTTATTTAATATACTAATTAAATAAATTAAATATCATTAATATTCAAATAATTATAAATATTAATAAAAAAATATCCCAAATTATCAAAAGTTATTTTCGTAACTTAAAATAATTTTTAAAACCATTTTTGTAATTTTTAAAAATTTATTTCTATTTTTCATCATTTTTCAGAAATTAGGAAAATAAAATTAATTAAAATTCGTCGCTATAGCCTATAGCGACACTAAGCGTCGCTGATGGTGTTCTTGAGCTCAAGAACACTGACAGCCAGTACTCAAGGGGTCATGTTTGACCACTTCTAATTTCCAATCCAATGTGTTTCTAGACTTACTTGAGCATCGATCTTATAGTGTTTATGTAAAACCACAAGTATCAACCATAACCTAGGTCATATCACACCACACCATGAAGATCAGATCCTTTAAAGTTGTTGTCAGAGCTTCCTGGGTTTTCTGGGTAACCCAGAAACCCAGCCAACTTCGAGGGCCTATTTTGTGGCTCGATTAATAAGGTGTTTTGGTCATCAATATGTTGTTCTTAAGGTCAAAATCTATAGTTCTCATGTCATAGAACCATTACATAGCATGATCTCAATTCAACAACATCAAAATCACCAAATATGATCCGATCAAAGCCTGTCAGAAGGCTTGTTCTAACGGTTTCTGGAAATTCCAAAAACTCATCTTCGTGATCGAATAGTCCAGTTTGACCACTCACTACATCCAACATATTTGTTGTTTAATGGATCTAAAGAAATGGATCTTGAGTCCATATAGCAGGCTACAAACTCGATACAAACACATCATCAAAACACATAAAACCTGACAGTTCTAAGCCTTTGAAAACGTTGTCAGGACACTGATATTGAGTTTCTGGGTTACCCAGAAACTCTTGGTCATGCTCGGTCAACTGGGTTTGACCAACAATAACTTGAAATTTGTACATGGAATAACCATGATTTCACTTCCAGATCACAGTCTGTGGCCTCTGACATTAGCTTGTCAGATCACTTTTTAAGGTTCATGGACAGTTTTGAAAACTTTGATTTTTACCCACTTTGATGTTATGGATCTATGATATAACATCATAGATCACCATAAAACATCTTCTAACACTTATAACAACACATAAACACAAACTTTGAATAAGCATACAACACCTAAGATGAGTTTAGGGTTATACCTTTCTAATTCAATCTTAGATCTTAGCTCTCCAATCTGATCTTGTGGTTGTTAGGGGCACTACTAGTGACTGAATCACTTAGTATTTTCGGAGGTTTGGGTGAGAGAAATGTGGGTGGAGTGTTAGAACACAAATGAGCAATTTTTGTACACTTTCTTTCTCTTTATCTCTTATAATTTGATTCAATGAATCCAAGTAATGTTTGGTGGCACTCTAAATCAGATTATGACTGAGATTTTGGCACATGGTCTTACCTAATGTGATGAGTAATGAAATTCTAAAAAAACTTTTAGCTTACAAGTTAAGAAAAAGAGTAATTTTGTCTTTTTGCTTACCATTTTAATGGCATCCTTGTCATTTTATCCCAACCTTTAGGGTTCAACCCTAAGGTTAAAAAAAATTCTAGAATTTCTAATTCGGTTTTAAAATGGAAATTAAGCTTTCTAATATTGAAAATTAGGGTTTCCTAATTAATCATTAGGGTTTACTATGCTTATACCCTATCTGATCAATCATTGATCATAAATTCTATACAGTACAAAACACGTACTTCATCAATACAGTTATTATAATTGTATTTTCCACTGAATCCCTATTCGTAACTAGGGTTAGGGTTTCTATTCTCTGTTAAGCACAACTCTACTCTTATATCTCAGTCAATACACAAATTGACCACTTCTCTAGATTCGTATCACAGATACACAACACAATATTGATAGTCAATATCAATATAAAAAAAATCGTAAAATTCGAATTATTCGAAATCCTGAGTTATCACATTCTCCCCTCCTTATAAGGATTTCGTCCTCGGAATCACCACTTTCTTATTCTCTACTATCTTTTAAAGTTGTATCATCAATTCATTCTTATCAACACAATATTAATTTGTGTACCACATTCTAACTTGTGACTTGGATTTATAAAAGAAAACAATTCACAACAATATCTATCCAATATTTTTCGCGTAATTTAATTATTAAGAGAAATCATTACCTGTCGCCACTTCCTGGGCAGTCACCACATCATGCGCCGTCATATTGAATGTACGGGCCGTTGGTCTTCCTGGCTGTGCAGGTCCTCTAATTGCTTGGGTTCCGCTATCAAGTCCCTTGTTGACACTTCCCTTCTCCATATTTCTTTTCGGACAATTTCGAACCAGATGATCTATTGATCCACAGGCATAACAACCTTGTATCTTCTTCGGACTGGGACAATTGGGTGACATGTGTCCTTCTTGTCCACAGTTATAACAAACTGCCTTTCTCTTCAAACAAACTCCTGCATGATTCTTCCCACAAGTTGCACAAGGCTCACCTCCTTCCTATTCTCTTCTGTCTTGTTACCCGATTGGGTATTCTCACTCCATTTTCTCTTGTTCGGATTACTACCACCACTACTTCATCCATTATTTGTCTTCTTCTCTTGATGAAATCGAGATGCTACTTTATCACTTTTTCCATTAAAGCCACAAACGTATTGATCTGCAATACCGCTACCTTGTTGAATATCCCTGGCTTCAGTCCATTCTCAAATCTTCTCGCCTTTCTTACCTCTGTGTCCACCTGATGAGGTGAAAATCTCGCTAACTCGTTGAATTTAGTAACGTATTCTGGTACCGACATGTTCTCCTGCTTCAGTTCTAAAAATTTGACTTCCATCCGAGCTTGCATACTCGGCGAAAAATAGTTCTCAAAGAACAACTCCATGAATCTGGTCCAAGTCACTACCGTTGTACCAGCTCTAGCCTGATTAGTCTCCCACCAATAATTGGCTTCTCCCTTCATCAAATATGTAGCAAAAGCTGTCTTTTGCTCTTCCACTACTCTGACAATAATGAATGCCTTCTCTATCTCCTTCACCCAAGTTTGGGCTTCAATCGGATCTGTGGTTCCCTTAAATTCTGGCCATCCTACCGCTTTAAAGTCCTTGAAATTCGCCAATCTATTAGCTAGATGTCCTCTTGCTCTTGCTGCTGGCGCTCTATTCCCCATAGCTTAGGCTATCATATTTGCAAAGTTTTGCATCGGGTCTGCTTGACCTCCTTCATTATTCACCGATTGCTCTTCTCTCTGGTTTATATTATGTCGTCTAGTGACGACATAACTTCTTACCAAATAGTTAATATTAGTGACAAGATCAATTGTCATAACTAAATGAATATATATATATATATATATATAATGACAATACTATTAATTCTAAAGAGTTACTCCCTTCGTTCCAAATTATCTGTTGTCTTAACAAATAAATTTTGTCCCACAATATCTGCTTTTTCAAGATTTCAATACATTTTTTCCCTTTATTTTTCAAGTTTGCCCCTTTACCCTAATTAATGATAGTCATTACTCTCATTCATGCCTCTCCTCTTTTTTAAGCATCGTTTCATATTCCCACTAATAAAGATTCATGCGCAGAAAACAAAAAAAGTCAGCACATTAGGATATTTTAGTATTTTTATCACATATTGATATGTGTGTGAAACTCTAGAAAAATCAGATAATTTGAAACGGAGAGAGTACTTTTATTCGTCATTAAATTTTAATTTTCATTAACCAAATATTATTTGTCAATAAATGATTATAAATCGTGATGATGTGGTGGTCATATTAAGTTGTTTGACATTCAAAATGTATTGTTACATTAACAATTTTCAATAAAAAAATATAATACATTTAGTGAGCTTTTTAAATCAACTTTACACACGTATATAATATAAGAAACAAAAGGAAATAATTATTTAAAATAAAAAGTAATTATCTTATAAAAAAAGTAGATTCACCGATTCAACAAAATACCCAACTAGCTAGGCAATAAACAGTTGCTTAAATACTCTAAGTACCACAAAACCAAATTATATAATCCAAAAAGCTGAAATTCTGAAATTCATATCCTAAGAAAATGCTTAATTAAAACCTTCAACCTTGTGGTTATTGACCTTCCAGAAAAAATTCTATCTGCAAATCAAAAAAACATATAGATATAAATCAGTCAAATAGTTATGAAATTAAAAAAGAAATGTATATAAAGAAAGAAATGTTTAAATAATAAATTGTTAATTTTCCAGAACTATAACTATAACATTACTAAAAAACTTGTGTTATCTTTTTAGGCCCATAAATATGAAACAATAATATTATTAGTCAAATCCAATCAAGCAACTAATGATCTTAAGCTCAAATTCACCAAACAGTTAACTTCGAACAATAAAATAAAATAAATAAACCAATAAAACCAAATTCATCAAAGTCATGTCCATATAAAAAGTTCAAAAAAAAAAAAACACTGCTCGAGTGCATGTTAAAGAGAAAACTTGAAAGAATGTTATCGAGCATGGGCAACTTCTGCTAAATTCATTGATCATGTATTGAGTTCATATGAATATAAACCATAAACACAACCAGCCTCAAGATCCATTGAACATTAACCAACCTTTATAAGCATATTTATTACTCAAAGTAATAAAGATCATGTTTGTCCCACATAGAGAAAAAGATATAAAATCATGTTTGTCTCATAAACAATGTAGCCTCAAATCATGCAAAACAAATCAAATCTAACTATAGCAGTATAAATCAAATTCATGTTTGTCCTAAATGGAGAAAAATAAATAAGAAAATCTAACTATAACAATATAAATCAAATTCAGGTTAGTATTTCTACCAAATCCATGTTCTAATTTTCCAATACCCTCCTGATATGAAGCAGAAAATATGGAGATTGAACACTGATGTTTCTTCTATATGTAATCTGCTCAGGAGTGCCTAATGGGGATTCTTAAGGAGAAGACCATAGTTTATGTTACCCATCAAGTTGAGTTTCTTACAGCAGCAGACCTCATCTTGGTACGCCACCTTGATTCTTAAATTTTTATTATTATTTGGAGAATTTTGGGCAACATTTATATTAGAAATTTTATATCCAGACCTACCAAATTATAACTCTTCAAGTCTCAACAGGTGATGCAAAATGGAAGAATCGCGCAAGCTGGTTCATTTGAAGAACTTCTTAAGCAGAATATCTGATTTGAGGTTCTAGTTGGAGCTCATAGCCAAGCACTAGATTCAGTTCTAACAGTGGAAACCTCAAGTAGAGCATCTCAACATGCAAAAAAAGACGGTGAATTGACTACAGAATCCACCTCAATTGCTGAATTTCCATATGCTAAACAAGAATCAGAGCACAATCTCTGCAATGAGATAACAGAAATGGAAGGCAAATTGGTGAATGAAGAAGAGAGAAAAGGGAAGCATTGGAAAAGAAGTCTACTTGGCTTATTTGACAATTGTGAAAGGTGGCACCTTAGTTCCACTCATAGTTCTAGCAGTCATCTTTCCAAGTGTTAACAGATTGCAAGCAACTATTGGATGGATGTAACCAAACATGCACATTAGATCTAGCTTAATGACTTATATAAGAAGAACAAGATGAAATACATGTATTTAACAATTGCATAATGGAGAACAGAGAAGGTAGTGAAACTAGCTAAAACTCCCTCCAACAGTGTTTTCGACATCCATGAAACTCAAACACAAAAGGAACCACACTCTTCATATGTCACAAGACTAAACAACAAATCAGACATGAGCTTTCTGTTGATTATTTAAATAGGCAATCAGTATTGTAGAGAAGTCCATAGGAGATGTATCGCCAAGACAATTTTTATTTTTTTAAAAGAAGAACAAGAAACACAAATTTACTGCCTCTAATGAGCAGCTGTTGAAATTTAACAAATGGGTAGTTTATGTAAACAACATGTAAGACAGAAGAAAATAAGAAGGAAAAAAGGATTTTTTTTTACCAACAGTCAAAGTAAGCACAATTGGGTAGTGCAAAGTGCGAACACATCAAACATAAAAAAATGTCATAAAAGGAATATTTTTAAATGGTAGACTAAAAACCCTTGCATCATCAATGATATGCCACACACGACCATTTAAAATATAGGCAATGTAATTATCTAAAGCACCAAAATTACAAAACAGATAGGTGGTGGTTATAGACTCGTACCCAAACCAACCTCAAGGTTGAAAATACAGCACAACTTTGTTCTTTGTGGTCAAGTTAGCTAAAACCATCTCCCCTGGTGAATCCACCCGTGTACGTCCAAATATTAGGTTGCTAACTTTTGAGGGAGGGGGCACCAATTCTAGCTCTACACCAGTCTTCTTGAGGGTCAGTCTTGTTCTGCACAAAAAATTATAATTGATTAGCAGATGCATATTTCACACATATATCCTACGTATCAACACTATTTCAGCATGTACTTTTACCCAAAATATTTATTCTCTTAAAGGATAAGTGCATAATGCATAGAAAGTCACTTTTTCTTAGTGTCTCACCATTGCTGAGATGGAATATCAAAGGCATGACTAAAGTTTTCAGAAACATCTACATCAGATGCTTTTTAAGCACATGTTTAGTTTCTATTTAACTTTAGGATCCCAAACTGTTTTTTAAAACCTCAGTAGAACCCATGTCAAAAATAATTGAGAAACCAACAGAACTTTTACCTTCAAACAGGGTAGACATCAAGTGAGTTCCCCAAAAATTGGGCCTTCACCTTTGACGTTATATCATAAATTAAATGGTCACTTTCTGCGTGTGCAACACCCATTGGAGGGTGACGACTGACCTGAGATCAAAGTTAATTGTCAGCAATCGCACAAATCAATACCATGCCAGCATCACAAAACACAAAGAGAAAGTGAACAAGAAGAAGAGGGTACAATATATGGATACTAAGGTTTAGAATAAATCTTCTATATATGGATGTCATGTTCTTTGAGTACAGGGTAAGGCAGAGTTGGTTCAAGTATTAAGGGAAGAAGCATGCAAGAACATTATATTGGCTTTGGTTAAGCAAACCATGGTTCTAATATGAGGTTTTTGAATTCAAAAAAGAGGAACTTTCTTTAATAAAGAGACAACTAAAGATATTCCTTGTGTACTTTTACTACAGAAGAAGGTGGATTTGTATTGCTTTGTATGGAGAGAAAGTAAGATTTTGGCTCCTTTGAACATCACAATCTCAAGACCCCACGAAAGAACCTTGTCGATCATCCACCAGCCACTTTAACTCTTCCATAAAATTTTTAGTTCATTTGTATTTAATCAAATATGTTCAAATCATTGTGTAAATAAGGATCCTGGTGGGACATGCTCATCTTTTCAGTTTGATCAAGTTCAGGTTCTGGCCTAATTACTTGAGTTAATATAGAAATTTGGAGCAACAGTGTGAGAAAAAAATCTTAATGGGAACTGTAAAAGTTGGATATGTGAGGATATCATGTTTAAAGTTTCCCAAGAGGAATCTTCAACTTTATTCTTTGCTTTCCCAAAGAAGGATTCTGCTAGAAATTGGGTAGGGTTCAATTTCTCCAATAATTAGAGCATTGATATTACAATAATGAACATGGGCAGAACATAACTAAATAAAATAAAGTTGGGACAACATTGATGACCAAAAAATAATCAGGTAGTCCTCAATTACTGAGAGAGTATTCTGCCTACTCATTCATTTTCTAGGTGATACTGTTAGGACTGCAGCAAGGAAATGCAGACTTAAGATCAATGGATAAACTACGGTCTACATGTGTGATAAAATAATAAACCTTAGGAAAAACAAATTAAATTCACGTAGGAAGAAAAGTGAGCCATGCATGTTATCATAAAAAACAGGGCTAAAGCCTAAAGCCTACCTTGACTGATGTTCGTAATAAGGAAGGAAGCAATATAAATCCTTGAATATTAATATTATTATAATGCTACTTAACTTGAGTAGAATAAAATTCAATACAAACAGGACACACACTATGCTATGGCTATACAACATTATTTCAAGCCAAAGCCAAAACCAAACCTAAGCTCTACCAGAAATAAAAAACCCAAGTATAAAACACTTGACTTGTATCTATCAAAATTCAAATTCTGTCTTTTTATACCAAAATGGTACCAAATGTAGATGAACAGAAATAGGAGAATATGGATTAGATTCAATAGGAGCAGTAGGATCAAAAATTGGTTTTTCTATGTCCCATGATAGAATACCATCAGCACCAACTTTTAGCTTAGAATTTACAAAAACAAGTTCATCAATGACTTCAGTTAACTGAACAACCTTTTCATTTTCAAATGAAACATTATAGTGAGTAAACACTTTGGTTAAAAAAACCACCATATGGAAAACACTTTGATTTTGTTTTAATACAGCTTTCCATGTGATGAATCATTAATAAAGCACAATTAAAACTTAGTTTCAGAGAGGATTAGTGCTAACAGAATTAAATCTTGATAGGTCATTTCTGACCTACCCTAAGTTCTAGGTACAAGATTGGCATAAAAAAGCTTATGAACAACACTATTCAGAGGTGTTGTTTCAAGAACAGTTGGCAATAAAACAAATTTAGCAGTAGGACAGTCTTTGACAACCCTTAATTGTTGCAGAATAGACAAGTTTTCAAACTCTAGTGGCCCCTTAAGAGTAAAACGTGAAAGGCCAGAACATGGAATATCTAATAAAACACCCAATAAAGCAGAGTCGATTAAAATCGTTTTGTTTTGGACAAAAGAGTGAATCCTATCAGATGTAACAGACATGTTGGCATAAAAATGTTTAATCAACATAGGATAAGCAGATTTAACATAGTAGACAAACCGATTTTTTCAAACAAAGCATCGACTCCAATATTGTGAAGAAGGACGGGGTCAACAGGTTTACCTAACACAATAAGTTTATTGATCATTAGTTTTTGGAAACGTGTGGCATACTTTGGAGATCTAAAAGTAAGAGATTTACCATGAGTTTTAGAAACTTAAGGAGTAGAATCAGAGATTCTCACTGTGATACGGTTTTTACCCTTTGATGGCTGGCCTTTTCTCTTCATCTCCTTTGAAGAAGACCCCAAATCGGATGGAAGCTTTTGAAGATTTCTGTTGAGACGACGCTTCTCCCTTGGTGCCATGGATGATTCCCTCTCTCGACGAATTGTCTCTCGGCCTGTAATGAAGATGTGTCCTCCTCGTGTCTTAGCCATAGATTCGGTGTTGAAAAACAAACAAAACCCAAGTTTTGTTTTGTGAAAGATCGAATAGATACGAAACAGAGAATGAAATTGAATTGGTTTTTTAAACCCTTGTTTTTAAACCCTTGGATAGCAAAGAGAGTTGGGATAGAAAAGGACACAGTGAGAGATGTGCACGGCTGGGCTGGGCTGGGCTGGGCTGGGGAGGAGGCCATGTTTGGTTGTTTAAAAAAAAACTAGTGCTTCATTTTATTTTATTTTAATTCATTTCCTAATCTTTAAGTTTTATTTTATTTATTTTTAAATAATTTTCCAATTAGCTTTCATGGTTAAAGTTTTATTTTAACTTAACAACTCATATCACATTATATGAATTATTATCTTCCATACGTGCAATATTCAAATATAATATATATTGTTTATTATATTATGCTTATTTTACATAATATTCAAAAAAATGTATTACTCACACCTTTGTATGAAAATTATATTTTCTATAGTAATGCTTTGTATTACAATAATTCTATATTAAAATTATTTTAATACCCCTTTCTTAAATAAAAATTTCTAAAAATTAATATTAAAAATTATTCTTAATTGATCGTCTCTTTTGCGAAAGATTTAGTTCTTAACAAATCATGCAATAAAAATATATTCATATATATATTTATCACACATACGCCTTATACCGCACATAGTCACTTATTCTATATCACATATTCAATACAGTATATATTAAAATAAAAAAAATATTTTAGTAAATTCTTATTTTAATATGTACTGAACATTTGGACTATTACATTATCTTTTATCAACACTATAAATGCATACATAACTTTTAGAGCAGCCTTATAAATTTAAGTCTCCTGATACGCGAAATCACTATTCTCATTTTTTTTTAAAGAAAGTTAAACTATTCTATGATGTCGATTCACTACACTTGTTAATAAAATCTATGAAGTTGTTTTGTCAAAAATTTAAACCAAATAGTGATTTAGATTATCAAAATTATACAAGATCATCAACGACAATAGCAACCATCAACAACAATGACATGAAATCATTTCAAAATAGTAGTTGTTCAATTAGAACAATTACTAATCAATTCAAATCAAAATCTAGAAACATACCTAAAATGTCAAATAATTTCTGCCTTCAAATTGGGATTATTGAAAATTGATAATGGAGGTTCTTGACTAAATGGAGGCTGTCAATGATAAAAGGAAGACCGGTGACGTCGCTTGGATATAAGTTTGTTTGGAAATTTTTTTGCGTCCATATGAAAATGTGACGTCATTGCATACTTTGTCATTAAATATAGGGATTTATGGCGAACCAATTTTTTCACTTATCCACTCATCTAATTAGTGACACATTATTATTTCGTCATATAAAATTGGTATTTGTGACAATAAAAATTGTCATAATTTATTAATTTTTTGCCTTTACAAAATTTGTCTCCAAAATTTCTTAAAATTTTTTGCCTCCAAATAAAATTGTGACGATATTACATACTTTGTCACTAAATATAAGAATTTATGACGAACTATTTTTATCACTTATCCACGCATCTAATTAGTGACACACTATTATCTCGTCATATAAAATTGGTATTTATGACAATAAAAATTGTCATAAATTATTATTTTTTTCGTCTTTAAAAAATTTCCCTCCAAAAGTTTTCAGAAAAAAATTGCCTCCAAATAAAATTGTGACAATATTACATACTTTGTCACTAAATATAAGAATTTATAACGACCTATTTTCGTCACTTATCCACTCATCTAATTAGTGACAAACTATTATCTAATCATATAAACTTGGTATTTATGACAATACAAATTATCATAAATTATTATTTTTTCGTCTTTAAAAAATTTTCCTCCAAAATTTTCAGGAAAATTTTACCTCCAAATAAAATTATGACGAATTTGTATTTGGCGTCACTAAATATGAACATTAGTGACAAAAGCACATTGTCACTAAATTTTACAAATAAATAATGACAAACTATTATGTTGTCATCAAAAGAAATATTGTGTGACAATGAATACAGTCATCAATTATTACAAAATGTCACTAAAAGGTTTCCCTCCAAAATTTTGGTACGAAATTCTACCTCCAAAATAACTTGTGACGAAATTTTGCTAATCGTCATCAAATGTGTAAATTAGTGATGATATAAATGATTAATAGTAACAAAATTAAAGGTCGTCACAAAAACAAAAGTTTTAGTGACGATTATGAATTTCGTAATTATTAATTAACAAATTGTGACAAAATTTTGTGCGTAGCAAAAAATTTGTCATAAAATGTGTGATTACTTGTAGTGGTAGGGTTTCATAAGAATGTAAGAGAATGTAGAAAGCGTGAGTCGTGAACTCAAGAACGAACGAGTTCCGAGTTTGGATGACCGAATTACGGACGAGCGAACGAAGAACGTTAAAAACGTAAAACAAACGAAGGATAGAATTTAAGCCAATTGAATGGCATGTTAACAAATTCAGAATACATTTCTGTCCGAGGGAAGTTGAAGTACATATGATAAGGAAGAGAATGGCTTTGGAATGACCTCGTTCCGAGCTATAACGAGTAAGTTATGAGATTGCGAAGTTAGCGTCTCAATCATGTAAAAGACTTAGAAATGTTTTTTCCAAGTTTGAAGCTCGGCGCCGCAACAACAGTCAAGCCTTAGGAGGCGGCGCCGCAGCGCTAACCCGGGGCATCAAGCACTGCCTAGTGGCGCCGCAGCGCGAGAGTGAGAGGAAGTCTTGGTGTTGCAACACCAGGCCGGGGAAGAGAGTACTGCATACTCGCGCCGCAGCGCGAGGAGAAAGTAGGGAACCGGCGCCGCAGCGCCGGTGCAGGGCAAGGCCCAGGAATGAGCTTTTTATTGCTCAATTCCTGGGGGATGTGTAAGAAAGAATAATGAACATATAGTTCAAGTAACGTAACACTTAAACAAGTTATTTAAACCTTTGGTAAAGGTTGAACAGAGAGATTTAACGGGATTAAAAGACAAAGAATGTAAACGCAACGCGGTTGCGATGAACGATCGGTCTTAGCATACAGCGAACTGTATGGCTTCAACATTAAGAAGGAACGGTGAACATGGGGTTCATGTAATGAATAACGGGAGGGTAAGAGATGAGCAACGTGAACGCAGAATACGTAAACGATCCTCGTGAATCGTATTCGCGTTGGACGAACGTTCTAAGTATACATTGGTTGTATGACTTAGACATTAACGAAAGTAGTAAGTAAGATATGAATTATCAAGAAAGCCGTAACGAATGGTAACAAGATTAATGAAAGTACGAATGTAAGTCGGGATAGAGAATGCTGGAATGAATGTAAGCGTTAAACACTTTAGCTGACGTAAGGGTTGAGTGTTAGCGAATATTAAAAGGGCAGAACCTACACGTCGTGTATGGTGTGACCGTAAGATAATGAAGACAATGTCGTATAACGTTGAGAAGCCGAGTTAATAATTATAACTTGGATACGTTTCGAGTCGAATGAATCGGATGTTATAAGATACGAATAAGGTAAGGTAAGATGTTTAACGCTATGACCACATAGTATTAACATTGAATGATCATTTTGAGTATACAAAAGACTGTATGACTTAGACGATAAAGACTGAATCCTGAGGTATGTCATTTAGTTGCCAGAAAGCCATAAGGAATAAGAAATTGACTTTACGAACATTATAGTTTAATAGTTCAGATAAGTTAAGATAAGTTAGGTTGTAGTACAATCGTAATCTTTGATGGTTGACATATGGGAGCTGGGCTAAACAATTCCTTCAGAGAGCGGACGTATATACGAAATTGGCAACCGATCTAACTCACTGTGAAAGATAGTGTAGACGAGACGGGAACTTGTTTGTTGGTTATTTCTGGAAAACCACTCAGAGTACCATATGGACTACTAGCAGAGACGCGATGTGTACTGAGTCTTAGAAGAGTTATAAGAAGACGATAAGAATATAAATCATCAAAGATGATGATCGTATGAGTAAGACATCTCCGTATGTCATGAAGCCACAAACCGGTGAAGGAAGTTAGTCGCGTAAACTTAGATTGCAAGAACGCGAACCCTAAGAAGTAATGTTAAGTAAACCAATACATAAGTCAAGTATGTGACTAATTGGCGTATGTGCTTTTTCCTTATGTGTTATATAGGGATTGGAATGAGCAGTTCATCGTAAGTTGTAGATGTGCGTAAGGCAAGTTTCCTAACTTCATTCATATTACATGAATGTTAGTTTCTTAAACTTCTTAGATGTTAAAGTTTAGAAGTTTTGTCTATGTGCATATGTGCGATATATGTACAATGTGGTAGTATGTATGAGGCCTTGTGCCACAAAGTGAACACTTCAGTGTTTCTGTGACATGAACTGTTCTATGATGGATCTGTTCAATATGAGAATGTTCTGTTTATACATGAACCGTTATTGTTAAGTCTGTGCTAATGATTCTAGCCAGACAGAATGTGCATGAAAAAGGTAGAAGAATGAAAGTATTTGAAAGTGAATGTGACTAATGTTTTTAAATGATAGGAATCAGAATTATTCCTATTATTCAAGCTGCTTCGTAACCTCTGTTCGGTTATTGAAGTCTTAAAAGAATGTTTAAATTCTTGAAGTTGTTTGTTCAACTGCTATGACTTGCTGAGCAATTGAATACTCACACTTGCTTTAAATAAAAATATTTTTAGCGAACGATGTTAGAAAGAACTTAAAGATCCCGTAAAGATCAAGCTGACTGGTATCCAGATGAAGTGCCATTCAGTATGTGAATGTGCTTAAAGATCAAGTGAAGACTTGTATTATAGAATAGTTTAATTGAACTATAGATTAGTTTAATGAACTGTTATGTATCCTTGGTGGCGGATAAATGTCACTCTTGTAAGATGTAAAGAATAATGTAATTATCATTATTTGTAATGAAAGAGGTTATAAGATCTTAAAACCTGAGATTTGAGAATATATGTTGTTATATTTAGCTATATAATGATGTATGTTTGGAAGGAGATGGAATCGTGACGTATGGAATCTGCGTGTGAAAATAGACCGGATTTCGAGGCGTTACAGGCGGTGACGACCTCAACGATTATGCATATGCTAATTATCATCAAGATTAGGGTTATCACCCAAATTCTACATGGAGCTACAATTATGAAGACCAATACTACGCTCCAAATCCAACATACACACCAAAATTCTTATGTCCACCTCCATTGCCACAAGAAGAAAAGTCAAATTTGGAGGAATTCATGTCGAAGCTCATAGCAAACCAAGAGGAGAGGACGATGAGTTAAGAAATATCGAGCCATAATTTTTGGAACTAGATGGAACAACTAATCACTACTTCAACCCATGGTCCTCAATACATGGATTCCAAAACTGAGACAGATAATTCAAGGTTGGTGGACTTGTTGTCCAAGTTCGTAGCATCAAATGAGGAGAAGAGGATTAATCAAGAGATATTAATTCAAAATCTTCAGAACCAAATAGATCAAATGTTCAAAGCCTTGAACAACTATCCTCAAAATAATTGGTGTTATGACATGGATTCCGAGATTGATGAAGTGCCCGAGCCAAATCTACAACTGGATGAGCGACAAGATGTTGAAAAAAAGGAGACAAGTGGGAATAATGAAAATAAGGTCGGCGAAGAACTAACTGTGAGTACCAACGATGATGAGTTGATGTTATTTATGCCCCAAATGCCTTCTCTACCAAAGTTCAAGGATCCAGTTAGATTTGCAAAACCATGCCCGCTAGGTAGTCATGTCGTCGGCAATACTCCTTGTGACGTAAAAGGGAGTACAACATCGAAGCCATGGTGCGATGAACTGGAGAAGATAGAAGAAGAGACTGTTGTGTTTGACAAGCTTCAATGCCCCAATGCGATGACAGGCACAATGGAGAAAACACCTAGATGTTGGACGTTCTTGAATGAGATCTTATCTAAAAAAAGTATGCTATGTGGCTTTAATTCGATAGCCATCACAAATGGAAACCTAACAAAAGTTACATTATTTTTGATGGATGGAGGGTTCCTCAATTATCAAAGAGGAATTGGATAGTGCTGACCAGACAAAGTCAGGCTGAAAGACTGTAAATCAAGCGCTGATTGGGAGGCAACCTAGGAATTTTTATATTTATATGCGTTACTAGTTTATTTAGTAGATAGGAATCAAGTTGTTATATTTGCTTATTAAGTTCTCTTATAATCCAAAGTGCTATTCTAATCCATGTTGTCTCTCTTTATTGCAGGTATTGGAGGTTCAATGGACAGGCAAAAGATTATGAAAAGGGAAGCAAATGCAAAGAAATCGAGGAAAACTTTTTCAGAACAGAGCATGCTCGCCTCAGCGGGCTTTCACGGTCAAAAATGCCCCGCCCCGGTGGGCTTAGCAGAACTGTAGTGATTAACGAAAAATCCCAATATCATTCGAACAAAGCCATTCCCTCTCCATCCCAACTTCGATTACCAATGTCCTACCATCGAATTCAGTCCCAGAACTCGTTAAGCTTAGCTCCACCCACTCTCATCTATTCTCTTGACATTCATTATTCTCCACCTAATTCATTAAGTTCTACACCCCACATGCATCCACACTTTCACACATCCTTTCTCGGCTGAACTCAATACCCCCAAATTACCTTGTTCTCTACAAGCTCTCACTCCTATTCTCTTATTGGACAAAGCCGCACACATACAACATGCTCATATTCAAGAAGTGGTTATCCAAGTAATTGAACAGATTTATCAAATTGGGTATATTGGGCAAGAATTTTTCCATCAACTTCACGAATTGCATGGATTTGTCAATGACTCTAGATCAATTTAAACAAACCTTAGCCGTTGACGGTTTATCCACCACCAGTCATCAAAGATGCGGAGGTCACGCACGATGCTTAATAAATCAGGGAAGTCCTTAACTCTTCAATTCATTTTATTTAAACAATGAGGACATTGTTCACTTTGAGTTTGGGGGTGGATCATATTGTATTACATAATTGTTTAGTTCACATACATTGCATTGGTTAGTATGTTTATTTTTGCATATTGTAGGCAAGTTTCATAAAAAAAATATTTTCTTTTGTATTGAGTGTTTGCATATAGAATGTTGCATGAATCTAGGTAATGGATTGGTTTGAATTTAGCTTGGCCTATGATAAGATTGGTTTTGTTTGTTAACTTGAACAATGTTGATAATTGATGATGAGTTCTAATTTTAGTTATGATGATAATCTGAGCCTGTCTGAAACTTATGTAACCAGTTAGCACGTAAAGTTTAACTATTTTAATCCACTTGGTTCAATGGTTTCATAATTTTATTTTTGGGGAAAAATCTTGGTTAAAATTTAAGAAAATTAGTGAATTGGCAGTAAAGCTTAGAATGAAGTAAAAACTTGAGTTTGGGGGAATCTATGGGTATATATAGTTTTAAAAAAATGAATAAACACCGTGACATGCTTGTTTAATTTTATGGCCTTTGTTACTTGAGTAAGTAAGCTCGAGGAGATTGTCTTTACACCTAGCGCCCTAAGGTCTTAATGGCTTGGGAGTCATTAGTCGAAAGCTCGTTAAGGTAGAATTGAAAAGCCTAAGGGAATAAGACATTGCACAACCATGAGAAAAATAAAAAAATGAATAAAACACGAGAAAGAGAAAAAATGCCCTCGTGATTGAATAAAAGTAGAAACAAATCATGTATTTACCCTTAGACTTGGTAATTGAATAGTTTTAACCGGAGTTGTCATGTTCACAAAAGTAATTGAATCAGAACTGAAATTTTCCTTCTAAGAAGTTTGTTATGTGATTATCTTGAACTGTGGTTGGTTAGAATGGTTAACAAGCACACATACACACAACATGGGTGATGACAGGTTTGGATTGACTAACTGGTTAGAGTTATGGACTTTGACTTAATTAGTTATATTATTTGAGTATCATTGATATCTTTAAGGCCTGATGCTATATATCATACTAATTTATTACTGGGTTCGTATGTATTTTAGGAAGTAGATCATGCATATGCATTCATGTAGTTGAGTTAGGTTGTTTATTTGTAGTTCTTTTGTGTTTTTGCTTGAGGACAAGCAAATGTTTAAGTTTGGAGGTATTTGATGAGTGGATTTTATACCCATTAATTACATGCATTTGAGCTTAATCTTTTGGTAGTTTTTAAAGGTTTGTGTCTATTTATGCATGTTTTATGTTGTTTTGTAGGAATTGGGACAAAAGTTACTTAGATCGACGTTTGGGGTTACTAGATTCGCATTTTTGGCTTGTTATTTACATAGCAGCCACTTCAGAGCCAATTTTAGCATTGCTACAACCCTTATTTCGTAACACTCAAAGAATGAAAGTTGTAGATCTACGTCTCCTCTTTCTGGAATATCTTGAATCATCGAAATTGGAGTTCAGACGAAGAAGTTATGACCATTTTCTCAAAGAACGTCAAAGCAAAAAATTTCCAAAAAAGGACCCTCACGGGGATGGACATTATACATACAAAACCACCGCCGGGGCGGGGGTATTGAGGCAAAAATAAAAACATCCACCGCCGGGGCGGGCCTAGTTAGTAAAAAACTCCCTGCTGGGGCGGGGGTGTCGGGAAGAAAAAGGAGTTTTTCAGAATTTGAGTTCAGGAAGGATTGGTTCGAGCTGATTGATCAAGGACTTCCATGAGGATTAAAAGACTTATGAAGAGACATATAAAAGGAGGAGAATTGCTAGGATTGAAGGGGGAGATTTCCATTAGATTAGATTAGATAGATTAAGACTAAAACCCTAGTTCTTATTAGTTTTGGAGATTGAAGCAAATTAGAGACCATTGAAGATTCAAAGTAGGAGCAAGGAGAGAGCATCAAATCTCCAGAAAACAGATTCTATCTTTTTCTCTTCTTCTATTTTTGTTTTTTAATATTTATTCAATTGTGGATTCTTAGTTTTAATTCATTAATCATGAGCTAAATCTTTTGTTTCAGATTACAATGGAGCTTATTGCATAGTTTATTTTTAGTATGCTTCTTTATTAATTATTGTGATTATTCTTGGATTGTCTATTATGATTTGTGATGAATTGCTTAATTGTCTAGCTAACAATTATCGTGATAATCTATATAAAATGGAGATATGAATTATAGATTTAGATCTAATCATAATAGTATGTGATTGCATTTTCTGCATGGCGTTGGAATACATAATTTATGTCTAGGATATAGAATATACCTATACATCACATGTAATCTAATAAAGAACTTGTGCTTAAAATCCTTTTTAATTGTAATTCACATAGAGATATAGTAAATTAGTTAATTAGGGTATTCTTCTTAATTCTATCATCTATGGATTTAAGTTGATTTGAGTATGATGCATTGCGAGATGGTCATATTTACTTATGTGTTCTTGATTAACAATTCAGAATGGTGAGCTTAATTAATAAGAAGTGTATTAATTTAAATGAAGCAATAAGTGAAGTTGTGATCTTAAATATCCATAATCTGATTATTAATTAGTGGTAATTAGAATTAGTGTAATTAAATAATTTAATTCATAATCTTAAGTTGATTGTCATTTAAATAAAATTAGTTTAATTAAGAGTTAGTATTTGGTAATTAGTATTAATAATTCCTTGTGGGAATGATATTCTACTTACACTTTATTACTTGTTGACCACGTATACTTGCGTGTTGTGCGTAATTAGATTTTACCTAACAACTATTCATGGGATACTATTCACGAAGTACTTCACGGGGGTACTATTCACCCGGGTACTATTCATTTCTTTTCTGTCCAAATTATTTTTGATACATGAATATTATTCTTGAATTTTACTCCCCAAAGCAGTTATCATGTTGACAATTTGGACATTTTAAACTCTAGATAAATTGAATTATAAATCTTTAATATTTATCCTTGATCTCGTTTGATTGAATTCTTATATCATTGTCATCATCCTCATGCTTATATTGTGATGAAAGTCATCTTTGGCCTGTAGTGTATAGATGGACTGTTGATTGGTATGATTATGACTAAGGATTATTCGGTATAATCATGACCTGTAATGTTACAAATGATGTGGTAAAAGTCCTCATTGACCCGTAGTGCATTGATAGATAGTTGTTGGCATAATCATGACCATTGGTGATAACACAAATATCCGTGGCCCGTAGTGCATGGATAATTTGTGGATGTGATAATAATGAATATCCTTGGCCCGTAGTGCATGGATAATTCAGTGATGTGAATTATTTATTGAGCTGAGTCTCAGCGATAAAATTGATGATAAAGTTTTAAATCATAGAAGATAGTAGATATCATGCTCTACTTGACTCTTCTAGTGGATTGTTATTTTCGCTGCAGTTGTTGATCTAAAACTTATTGTCTATTGTATTCTATCAGTTGTTATACTGTTGAAGCCTAACGATAATTTATTCTGCATTATCTTAGTCATAATATTCTTTACTGGGCTAGTTGAGCTCACCTTTTTTTTCATTGTTCTCTTCAGGAAATGAGAATATAGCTGAGACTAGTCAGGAAATGGAGTGATGGTCTAAGATGATTGCTGTAAGACCTTAACTTTTTAATGAATAAAATCGAATTTTCTCTATTTATTATTGTAAATAATAAGGTGTTAATTTGATATAATGCTTTGGTTATGGGTGAAATGTGCAAATTTTTTAAAATAAGCAAGTGGTTATAAAATATTCATTGTTGTCGAGGAATATTCGTTTGGTCGTGGAATATTCTTTCTGTCGGGAAATATTCGTACGACGGCGCATCTATTTGTGGGTCCCATAACAGAATAACTGTCTGATGAAGAAAATGACAAATTTGAATTTTTATAAATAACGGCGTAATCGTTACCGTTAACACTGTTGGAATACCCGGTAGGTAAAGTAAAGTAATACGTGTTGTTGCACAGTAGCACACGGTATTGCACAGTATTTTTGAATTATTGATTCTTACGTAAGAAGGAATTGCTCAATAATTGTTACAGTAATTACTGTTCAATATTTTAATTTATTGATTCAATAATTGCTACGTTGATATTTTATATTATTGTTGTTCAATAATTGTCACTACACAATATTTTCCATTATCAGATCAATAATTCATATTATTTGAATAATATTATTAGATAACATTATTGGCAATGTCTAGAATGTTCTGTTAAGGAGAGGTTTGGTCACCTAATTGTGCGCCAGTAAGGAAAAATCCTTATCGGAAAGCCCCCTCTTTCCTGGGAACTGCTTGGTTGTCATTATTGTGATTCTGTAATATTATTTGTGAATAATTAATTATTGATTTATATGATAAAAAAATATTTATTTTATGTGGATATAAATGATGGATTTATTTATGTGGTTATAAATAAAGGAATTAATGTTGAGGTATTTTATCAGTATTTTGTCGGATTGGAGGTATTATTAGATCAAACCAGTGTTCTTGAGCTATATTGTGTGAGTTATATTTTTTAATCCGACCGTTGGATCGATGTGATTTTTGGGATATGTTATACATATATAAGTTGAGTATATGTCCATAAATTTTGAACCGTTAAAAATGAACGTATGATTTGTTATGAATTTTAAGAGGTGACTGATTTAGAAATTAGGTTTATAAATGATTTTTTGAGTGGGCCCCACTTGTGGTTGGTGAAGAAATGTACTGAATTTTATTTCAAATGTGGTGGGTGGCAATAGTAGCAGGTTAAGTCTGCTTCGGCGTGCTAACATTTTTCTATAAATAGAGGGCTAAGTTAGAATTGAAAATCACACCATAAACATAAGCTTTCTCTCTTTCTCTCTCTATATTATCGAGCGTATTTTGTGAGTATTTAGATACTTTGTGAGTTTCTATTTATCAGTGCAAGTTTCCTTCAACCTTATACCGCTATTCCAATCAGAAGTACTGTTCTTTTGAGGTAAGGGATTTTAAGGGTTGTTATGTTTTTCAGTTTAGTAATTTTTCTGACCTTCAAAAATTCTAAAAAAATTTGAAATGATAATTTGATGTGTTTTCTAGATTGTGTCCAAAAATGGCGATTTTTGGATGTATAGATTAAGAGTTATGAATTTTATGGAAAAAGACTATTTTAAAAGTTAACCCTTAATTCTCCTTGTGGTTAACTCCAAAATTGGTAAAAATTTTATTGGGAGTACATGTATATAACAGAAGTATACTCTGTAAATTTCAGAATTTTTGGACAAAAGTACAGTTTATGATAAATGTCTAAATATTCGGTAATTTTAGCCATATGAAAAATAGTAAATGAATTTTAAAAATTTCGAGAAAAATATATGTTCAATATAGAACTATATTCTTCTAAATCCCAAAAAAAAAAATATTTTTGGGACTGATTTGGTATTTTTTATGAAAATGGACTAGTTATGAGTAAATGAATTAAATATGTTATGCGAAGTAAGAAAAATTGGAAAATAGGATTTTTTGGCTTGAGAATCCTATATGAGGTATATTCAGATTTTTGATGAGGGTTTTGGGTTATTGGTGATGAAATCTTATGAGTTTAGCATTCTAGGATGATTAAATGCATTATTTAGTAAAGTGTAAATAATTAAAATAAATTATTTATAAGTTTAAGAAATGTTATTCTTTCAATATCATTATACCAAAATATTGGTATAAATTTTATTGTGGAATTTATACCTTTTTCATGTCGGGGTTACTATTCATGAGTTACTATTCACGAGTTACTATTCACGATAAAATTGGTTTCTTTTTTTGACCAAATTATCGTTGATTTATGAATTTTACTCCTGAAATTAAATCCGTGTTTTGATCATATTATTTTTATTATCATATATAACATTTTTATAATACTGGTGAAGAAATTTCTCTTTGACTTGAGTGTAAAGATGGGTAGATTATTGGTATGATCGTGACTATGAGTTATTCATATGATTGTGGACCAGAACTGTTGATTGATGTTACAGGGATAAAACATTGTTGGTGGAGTTTTAACATGGAGAAGATAATAGACTTTATGGTCTATTTGACTCTTCTAATGGATTGCTCGTTCCGTTGTAACTATGGTTAAATTTTTTTATTATCTACTATATGTTCTAAATCTCTGATTTTTTATTGTTGAAGGCTATTGATAATTTATTTATATTTAGTAATGATATTCTTTACTAGGCTAGTTGAGCTCACTCTTTTGCTTCACAATTCCTTTCAGGTAATAAGAGTGTAGCTGGGTCGAGCGGGGGTAACAGGGGAATAGAACGGTGGTCTCTAGCGGTGGAAGTTCTCCTAAACAGTATAGAAAAATGTGTTATATTTTATACATCATCTAGTAGTTATATTTGGTGAATCGAATAGGTGAACCCAACTTTGGAAGGGTGTTTTGCCGCTATCATACAAGATGTCTAATGACATATAACCTCGTGTTATCATAAGACAGGGTTATGCACATCCACTTGCTGAATATATCTATGAGCACCACCTATATGATTTTGGAGTTTATTTGAAATATAATTTTCAACTAGAGACAGTGGAGATAGTTATATGTCAAGAGAAGACTAACAATTGGAAAGAGCATGATAGTAATCTTCTCGTTTTTCTTTGAGGTCTATTGGGTCAACCAAGGATAATTCTGTGGACATATGATATCTATCATAACCTAGACGCATGGCCTCCCATGTACGAAGGTTTTCTTGAGCACTTCCCAAACATTTTAATTTCTAAAAAAGTTTTTGACTGTACCTTTATGTAAGGTGTCATTGTGACGTGCTACCCAAGTTGGTGTCAAGAGTCACAGTTGGTATATATATTTGTATCAAAACTCACAACATATGCGTTGTTGTATTTTGCACGACAATTATTGTAATAAAGTTGTAGTTATTTTCTGTACCATGTATTTGGCAACTCAGAATAGGTTGGGTGGAATGGACCTATTATAGGGTCGTCACAGTTGGTATCAGAGCTTAGGGATATGGTCTCTGGCGGAGATCAGGGAATAGAACTAGGAGGGGAGAGATGAGTAATCCTTCGCTAGTGTGTCCTACCTAAGCTTATTTGTTGGTCGGTCATAATATACGAATATTATGTGATACATTAATTTGTTTAATTAACCCCTGTTTTATGGCAGTATTTGAGAATGGCGGCTGAGAATGTTAATAATGGAGTGGATGAGACCGCGGGGATACCTATAATCACCAACCATGATAATGTGATGTCAGGCGAAGAAGGAATTAGAGATATTCTTGTGGTGAGGGAAGAATTAATAGTTGCACCCGAGCTAGTTGCAGAGGTAGCAGCTGAGAGTAGGAAGAAGAGGAACCTGAGGAGAATTTATTAGAAGAATTTTATGATCGAAATGTGGAATTGCAAAATCGTATTCATGAGTTAGAAGAGCAGGCTGAAGAGCGGCAGGCGGTCGTGGAGCAAAAGGATGCAACGATTCAAGCTTGTGTTACCCGATATGTGATGCTTGAACAGAAGCACTCTTTGGCAGAGTATAAGATGATAAAGCTGGAATCTGAGCTGAAAGAAGAAACAACTGAACGAGTGAGAATGAGTGATGCATGGGTAAAAGCCACACGACGCGTTGAAATTGTGGAGAGAGATATCCAATCTAAGAAGGCTAAAATAGATGATATGTATTTCTCTTTTTGGACAGCAATTGAGAGAACCCAGCATCGAGTTTTGAATTACCCTATACATTGCGGTCAACCCCAATTCGATATGGATCGAAGATTAATGATTCAGATCATGAAACAGGAGTACGACGAAGCAGTTGAGGGTGGAATATGTCCTATAGAAAAGTCAATTCCAACGGTAGTGATGACACCAAATGTTGCCCCAGACAAGTCAAAGCCGGGTAGTTCAAGGGAGAGCGGTTGTCATGACTTCCCAACAAATGAGGAACCCAAATGAAGTTATCACGGGAGATGAATAATGGAGAAATCATGATGACCCGGGCGATATAATCTGAAATGAAAACATAGTATTCTCAACTTTTCGAAATACCAGGTACGTACGTAAATTTCGGGGACGAAATTTCATAAGGAGGGGAGGTTGTAAGACCCCAACTTTTTAATGAATAAAATCAAATTTTCTCTATTTATTATTGTGAATAATAAGGTATTAATTTGATATAATGTTTTGGTTATGGGTGAAATGTGCAAATTTTTTAAAATAAGCAAGTGGTTATAAAATATTCATTATTGTCGAGGAATATTCGTTTAGTCGTAGAATATTCTTTCCGTCGGGGAATATTCGTACGACGGCGCAGCCATTTGTGGGTCCCATAACAGAATAACTGTCGGATGAAGAAAAATGACAAATTTGAATTTTTATAAATAACGGCGTAATCGTTACCGTTAACACTGTTGGAATACCCGGTGGGTGAAGTAAAGTAATACGCGTTGTTGCACAGTAGCACACGGTATTGCACAGTATTTTTAAATTATTGATTCTTACGTAAGAAGGCACTACTCAATAATTGTTACAGTAATTACTGTTCAATATTTTATTTTATTGATTCAATAATTGTTACGTTGATATTTTATATTGTTGTTGTTCAATAATTGTCACTGCACAGTATTTTTCATTATCAGATCAATAATTCAAATTATTTGAATAATATTATTAGATAACATTATTGGCAATGTCTAGAAAGTTCTGTCAAGGAGAGGTTTGGTCACCTAATTACGCACCAGTAAGGAGAAATCCTTATCGGAAAGCCCCCTCTTTCCTAGGAACTGTCTGGTTGTCATTATTGTGATTCTGTAATATTATTTGCGAATAATTAATTATTGATTTATATGATAAGAAAATATTTATTTTATGTAGATATAAATGATGGATTTATTTATGTGGTTATAAATGAAGGAATTAATGTTGAGGTGTTTTATCAGTATTTTGTCGGATTTGAGGTATTATTAGATCAAACCAGTGTTCTTAAGCTATATTGCGTGAGTTATATTTTTTAATCCGACTGTTGGATCGTTGTGATTTTTAAGATATGTTATACATATATAAGTTGAGTATATGTTCATAAATTTTGAACCGTTAAAAATGAACGTATGATTTGTTATGAATTTTAAGAGGTGACTGATTCGGAAATTAGGTTTATAAATAATTTTGGTAAAAAATTCTAGAATTGAGTGGGCCCCACTTGTGGTTGGTGAAGAAATGTGCTGAATTTTATTTCAAATATGGTGGGTGGCAATAATAGCAGGTAAAGCCATCAGGTAGCAGGTCAAGTCTGCTTCGGCGTGCTAACATTTTCCTATAAATAGAGGGCTACGTTAGAATTGAAAATCACACCAGAAACATAAGCTTTTTCTCTTTCTCTCTCTATATTATCGAGCGTATTTTGTGAGTAATTAGATACTTTGTGAGTTTCTATTTATCAGTGCAAGTTTCCTTCAGCCTTATACCGCTATTCCAATCAGAAGTACTGTTCTTTTGAGGTAAGAGATTTTAAGAGTTGTTATATTTTTCAGTTTAGTAATTTTTCTGACCTTCAAAAATTCTGGAAAAATTTGAAATGATAATTTGATGAGTTTTCTAGATTGTGTCCAAAAATGGCGATTTTTGGATGTATAGATTAAGAGTTATGAATTTTATGGGAAAAGACTATTTTAAAAGTAAACACTTATAACTCCTTGTGGTTAACTCCAAAATTGGTGAAATTTTTATTGGGGGTATATGTATATAACAGAAGTATACTCTGTAAATTTCAGAATTTTTGGAAAAAAGTACAGTTTATGATAAATGTCTAAATATTCGACAATTTTGGCCATATGAAAAATAGTAAATGAATTTTAAAAATTCCGAAAAAATATATGTTCAATATGGGACTATATTATGCTAAATCATAGGAAAAAAATATTTTTGGAACTGATTTGGTATTTTTCATAAAAATAGACTAGGTTATCATAAGACAGGGTTGTGCACATCCACTTGCTGAGTATATCTATGAACACTACCTATATGATTTTGGAGTTTATTTGAAATATAATTTTCAACTGGAGATAGCGGAGATAGTTATATGTCAAGAGAAGACTCACAATTGGAAAGAGCATGATAGTAATCTTCTCGTTTTTCTTTGGGGTCTATTGGGTCAACCAAGGATAATTCTGTGGACATATGATATCTATCATAACCTAGACGCATGGCCTCCCATGTACGAATGTTTTCTTGAGCACTTCCCAAGGATTTTAAATCCTAAAACAGTTTTTGATTGTACATTTATGTAAGGTGTCATTGTGACGTGCTACCCAAGTTGGTGTCAAGAGTCGCAGTTGGTATATATATTTGTATCAAAACTCACAACATATGTGTTGTTGTATTTTGCACGACAATTGTTGTAATAAAGTTGTAGTTATTTTCTGTACCATGTATTTGGCGACTCAGAATAGGTTGGGTGGAATAGACCTGTTTTGGGGTCGTCACAATTGCTATAGTAGTCCTCACTATTCTATAAGAATAGTGTGATAATAGTTGTAATGAGGACTTATTTTGAGTTTGGATATTGTCTAGGAGACAATATTTGTATTAAAACTCACAGCTTATGTTTTGTCGTATTCTGCACAACACTTAACAGTTGTATAAATTAAGTTTGTATTTGAATTATATACCGTGTATTTGGCGACTTAAAATGAGTGATGTATACCTATTTTGAGAGCGTCACACTTGCCTCCTCATTCCCTTTTACCTATGCAATAATTATGACGCCCCCAAAATAGGTTTACATCACCCATTCTGAGTCGCCAAATATATGGTACAAAATTTAAATACACACTTCTTTTATACAATACGACAAAACGGAGCTGAGAGTTTCAACACGGATATTGTCTCGTAGAGAGTATCCAAACTCAAATAAAGTCCTCATTACAATTATTATCACACTATTTTATAAAATAGTGAGGACTACTACAGTCACCATCTCGGACCGTCACTCCATTCCCCGACTAGTCCCTGCTACGTTCTTATTTCCTGAAGAGAATAATGAAAGCAAAAAGGTAAGCTCAACTAGCCTAATAAGAAATATTATGACTAAGATAATGCAGAATAAATTATCGTTAGTCTTCAACAGTGTTAAACTAATAAAATACAATAGGCATCAAGTTTGACTGTAACAGAACAAGCAATCCATTAGAAGAGTCAAGTAGATCATAATATCTACTATCTTCTATGATTTAAAAAGTTTATCATCAATTTTATTGTTGAGACTCAGCTTAATAAATAATCCACATCATCGAAGCATCCCTGCACTACGGGTCAAGAATATTCATTAGTATCACAACCACGAATTATCAATGCACTACGGGCTAAGGATATTCATGTTTTCACCACTAGTTATGATCATACTAACAACTGTCTATTAATGCACTACGGGCCAATGAGGACTTTTACCATATCATTTATAACATTACGGGTCATGATTATACTGAATGATCCCTGGTTATAATCATACCAATCAACAGTCCATCTATGCACGTAAACCAAAGATAACTTTCATCACAATATAAGCATGAGAATGATGACAATGATATAAGAATTCAATTAAAAGAAAACAAAGGATAAATTTTTAAAGATTTATAATTTAATATATCCAGAATTCAATAATGTCCAAATTGTCAATATGATACTACTTTGTGGAGTAAAATTCAAGAATAATATTATATCAAAAATTATTTGGACAGAAAAAAAATCAATTTTTGTCATAAATAGTACTCCAGGTGAATAGTACCCCGTGAATAGTACTTCGTGAATAATACCTGAGAATAGTACTTTGTGAATAGTACCTGTGAATAGTACTTTGTGAATAGTACCTGAGAATAGTACCCCGTGAATAGTATTCCGGCATGAAAAGATCAATAATTATCAAGAATGCTCAGAATAATATTTTCATGAAAAGATACTGAATGAAGCGTAAATATCAAGGATATTCTACTAATTTCACGGAGTATAGAAGCAATACTTTAACAGAATGAGTGTAGAATTAAGAATACGAAATGAAATAATATTACTCACATACTACAGAGTATGGAAGAAAATATTATTTCTTACGAATACTGAAGAAAAATAATATCCCTTACCTTAGAAGAAGACTGGATACTGGAATAGTGAAGTAGCAGACTACTCTTCTTCTTTCTCTCTATAACTTCTCTATCTATAATTGCTCTTGTGAGTCTTAGTGAATTGGTTAGGATGAAAGAAGAATGAGCTTCTATTTATAGAAAAATATAGTTTTGATAATTGCATGTTTTGGGCTCGAATTATTACAGTATAGTACCTTCATCTTTACCTCTATTTTTAATTTAGTCCTACAAGTATTATTCAACTTGCACCACCTCCCCTAATAGTACATGTATGTGAATCAATAGTATATGAATGTGAATCAATAGTAAGTTGCATGTGAACTAATAGCAATTAATTGCTCATTTATCCGATTAATTACCCGATTGGTCAATATAACCTCTAGAAATTAATTATTATCAAAATAAATATCGATTTCCACTAACACTAATAATCCCAACACAATGGAAATATTAATTTCATCTTTAATCAACACGAACTTATTCATCATTAATATTATAACTCACAATATTTAACAACCAGATCATTCCCAAGAAAGAGGGCTTTCCAATAAGGATTTCTCCCTATTGGCGCGCAATTAGGTGACCAAACATCTCCTCGACAGAACTTTCTAGACATCGTCAATATTGCAAATAATAATATGAATAACTTTGTCGTCTCAATTATTGATTTAATAATATAAAATATTATGCAGATGATACTGTGACAATTATTGAATCAATAATATGAGAGATATTATGCAGCAACTAATGTAGCAATAATTGAGTATAACTGAGAGACTTCTCATATAAGCATTAATAATCAATACCGTGTGCTACTATGCAACCACGCGTATTACTGTTCTTTTACCACCGTGTGCTCACATAAGCATCAATAATCAATACCGTGTGCTACTGTCGAAGAGGTGAGGATACCTTGATTTTATTTCAGATTCTAACTCCCAGGTCATTTCCTCAACATCGTGGTTTTTCCACAAAACTTTGACTTAAGGTATAACCTTGGACCGTAGAATATGCTCTTTCTTATCCAAGATTTTAACAGGTACCTCTTCATACGTTAAATCTTCCGCTATTTCGTCCGGTTCTAACTCAATAATATGGTTCAGGTCTTCCGCATATTTACGTAACATGGATATGTGAAAAACGTTATGAACACGAGACATACTTGGCGGTAAGGCGAGTCTATAAGTCACAGTTCCTAATTAATCGAGGATTTCAAATGGGCTAATGAATCGAGGATTGAGATTTCCTCTCTTTTCAAATCTCGTAACTCACTTCAATGGAGCAACACATAACAACACATGTTCTCCCACATTGAATTCCATGTCCTTTTGATGAAGATCATCATAACTTTTTTGTCGATCTTGTGAGGTTTTTATACGTTGCCGGATCATTTGAATCTTTTTCGTTGTCGTGCGTACCAATTTCGATCCCAACAATGTTGCTTCACCCACCTCATCCTAATATACTGGAGAACGACACTTGCGTCCATACAACGCCTCGAATGGAGCCATGCCAATACTTGCTTGATAACTGTTGTTGTAGGAAAATTTCACCAATGATAAGAACTTGTCCCAACTTTCTTTGAAGTCAAGGACACAGAGTCTTAATAGATCTTCAAGAGTTTAAATAGTCCTCTCCGACTGCCGTCCATTTGAGGATGATATGCCGAACTGAATCGTAAATCCATGCCCATAGCTTTTTATAAACTAACCCAAAATCATGAAGTGAATTTTGACTCTCGACCAGAAACTATGGATACTGGCATACCATGCAGTCTTATAATCTTATTTATGTACATACGAGCAAGATGTTCAAGTAAATAAGTTTCTCGTATAGGTAAGAAATGAGCAGACTTGGTCAATCTATCAACAATGACCCAAATCACATCTATGCCTTGAGAAACCTTTGGAAGACCTGTAACGAAGTTCATGGTAATGTGCTCCCACTTTCACTCTAGAATTTCAAGTGGTTGCAATGGACCTTTTGGCACTTGATGCTCCGCCTTGACTTGTTGACACGTTAGACACCTTGAGATAAACTCCGCGATCTCTCTTTTCATATTGCTCCACCAAAATGTATGTCGAAGATCATGATACATTTTGGTACTCTCAAGATAGATTGCAAACGGTGTGTTGTGCACCTCCATCATGATTTTGTACTTTAAATCTAGGTCATTAGGAACACAAATTCTGGAGTTAACTCGAAGTATTCCTTCTTCATCGATTCTTACTTCGAAAATAACACCTTCTTACACTTTCTTCTTCATACGCATTAGCTCCAGGTCTATTATTTGAGCAGCTTTACCTTTATCAATTAAAGTTGGTTCTACTCTTATATATGACATCATCATATGGGTCCCTGGAGTCTTTAACTCTATCTCCATCATTTGCAAGTCATACAAAATAGGCCTTTGTGTTGACAATATCGCACTCGTACCCGCATATGATCTTCTACTCAATACGTCAGCTACCACGTTTGCTTTTCCAGGATGGTATTGAATGGTATGATCATAATCTTTCAATAGCTTGAGCCAATGTCGTTGTCGCATGTTAAGTTCCTTTTAAGTGAAGAAATATTTGAGGCTTTTATGATCTGTATAGATCTCCACTTTCTTCCCATACAGATAATGCCTTAAAATTTAAGTGCAAAGACAACAGCTGCCAACTCTAGATCATGAGTAGGATAATTCCTCTCATATTCTTTGAGTTGTCGTGAGGCATAGGCTATGACTTTTCCATGTTGTATGAGAACACATCCTAACCCTCTGCCTGAAGCATCACTGTAGTTGACAAATCCCTCCGAACTAGATGGTATTATCAGAACAGGTGCTGAAATGAGTCTCCTCTTGAGTTCTTGAAAACTCTTCTCACATTCCTCGCTCCAATCGAATTTTGTATCTTTTCGAGTAAGCTGAGTTAATGGAGTAGCGATTCGAGAAAATCCTTCCACGAATCTCCGATAATAACCAGCTAAGCCGAGAAAGCTACGTACTTCGGTCACTGACTTAGGTTGCTCCCAGCTTTGAATTGCTTCAATCTTTGTCGGGTCAACAGATATTCCGTGATTTGATATCATGTGCCCAAGAAATGCTACTTCCTCAAGCCAGAACTCACATTTCTTCAACTTGGCATAAAGCTTATTTTCACGAAGCTTTTGGAGTATCAGCCTCAAGTGTTGCTCATGATCTTCACGACTTTTGGAGTAAATGAGGATGTCATTAATAAAGATGACCACAAAGTGATCCAAATATTCCTTGAATACTCGGTTCATCATATCCATGAAGGCAACATGAGCATTAGTCAATCCAAAAGACATGACTAGGAATTCATAATGCCCGTACCGAGTTCTGAAAGCAGTCTTTGGAATGTCATCAATTTTAATCTTTAACTGTTGATATTCGGAACGAAGATCGATCTTTGAAAAGAATTTGACACCTTGCAACTGGTCAAATAGGTCATCAATGTGAGGCAACAGGTACCTATTTTTGATGGTGACATAATTCAACTTCCGATAATCAATACAAAGTCACATACTCCCATCTTTCTTTTTCACGAATAGAATAGGAGCACCCCAAGGAGACGTACTAGGACGAATGAAACCGATGTCTAACAATTCCTACAGTTGGATCATTAACTCTTGAAGTTCAATAGGAGCCATTTGATATGGGGCTTTAGAAATGGGTTTTGTACCGGGTTCAAGGTCGATACAAAATTCGATTTCATGCTCTGGGGGTAGGCCAGGAAGTTCTTCAGGGAATACGTCAGGAAATTTATTAACAATAGAAATATCATTCAAATCTGACATATTTTTGTTTAAATCCGTGACATGGGCTAAGAAAGCTTGACATCTATTTTTTAATAAACGAATAACTTTATGGCTTGATATGACAGTGATTGACTTTAGTGGTTTGGTTGCTTGAATTCGCATAATAGGTTGGTTAGAAATATGAAAGCTAACAACCTTACGAAAATAATCAATTATTGCATGATAAGTAGTTAACCAATCAATCCCTAAAATCACATCAAATGTAAGTATTTTCAAAGAGATAAGATCGATAGGTAATGTGCGGTTGCCGATTTGAATCAAACAAGACTTATAAACAGTGGATGTAATGAAGGTTTCTCCTAACAGAGTTTCAACAGATAAGTCAAAGTCTAATTTCTTCGGAGTTAAATTTAAACGTTGAGCGCAATTAGGAGAAATAAAAGAATGGATAGAACCGGTATCGAATAAGGTATAGACTTCGCAAGAGTTTATGATTAGCTTACCCGTGATAACTTCATTCGGGTTTCTCTCTTTTTGGGAGGGCACGACAAATGCTCTCCCTTGAACTATCGGCTTTGACTTTTCTGGGACGACCTTTGGTGCCTCTGTCCCAGCTGGACTTGACTTTACTATATGAAAAAATCAGGCTAGGTGACCTTCTTTTTCGCAATTGTAACATGCTTTGGACTGCATTGTGCAGTTTGGACTGATGTGTCCCTCCCTTCTGCATTTGAAGCATACGATTGGTGGTCGTTCTCCTTCTTTTTCAATGGGTGTTGGTGCTGACGTCTTTCCATCATTATTGAATCTCCTCTTCTTGAAATTTCCACTCCTATTATCTTGGCCATGATTACCACCGAAGTGGTTACCATTTTTGGCATGCTGATTCCCTCCACGTTTATTGTCACCGCTTCGATGACTGCTACCACTGGTATTATCGATTTGTCGGCTGCTCTCTCTTGGTTGAGTTGACTCATTATCGCGCTCCAACAATTGAGCCCTATTTACAACATCTGAATACAGGCAAAGTTTATGAGAAATTAGGTATTGATGTATCTCGGGTTTCAAACCTCTTAGAAATATCTGCGTCATTCTTTCCTCATTATTAACCAAGTGGGACGCAAACCGGGATAACTCGGAAAACTTAGCTTCGTACTGCGACACGGTCATATTGTTTTGCTCCAACTTAATGAACTCTACCTCCTTCATGTGACGAATACTTTTGGGAAAGTACTTGTCGTTGAATAGTTCTTGGAACTTCTCCCAAGATATCTTCAGTGCGGTAGGTTGAGTACGCTTTATAGATTCCCACCAGTATTCTGCCTCTCCTCGCAACATGAAGGTGGAAAAGGAAACCTTTTGCTCCTCGGAGCATTCCAAGATATCAAATATCTTGGTGATCTGCTTTATCCATGTTTCCGCCTTAAGTGGTTTTGGCTCTCCCAAAAACTCTGGTGGTCCCAGCTCCTTGAACTGCTTAGCGGTGACCAACCGAGAGTTGCCAGTGTTTCCATCTGCATTTTAAATAGGAGTCTCTCTTGCCTGATATTGCACGAATTGCAGGAAGCTCCTAAACATTCTGTCGTTCATCATTTGGCCAATGTTGTTGTTCACCTGAGGATTATTGCCTTCCTGATATACATTATCCTGGGTATTGATCAGTGGTGACTCAACGGGCTCATGTGCTCCATTGCTTAACTCGATATTTTTGGATGCCATTTTCAAACACTGCCACAAAATAAGGGTTAATTGACATGCCACATATTATCCCTATACTCTGACCGACCAATTAAATAACAAATAAGCTTAGGTAGGTCATACTAGCGAAGGATTTACCCGTCTCTCCCCCTAGTTCTAGTCTCACATCTTAGCTAGGGATCATATCCCTAAGCTTTGATACCAAATATGATTCCCCCAAAATAAGTTTACATCACCCATTCTGAGTCGGCAAATACATGGTATAAAATTTAAATACACACTTCTTTTATACAATACGACAAAACGTAGTTGAGAGTTTCAACACGAATATTATCTCATAGAGAGTATCCAAACTCAAATAAAGTCCTCATTACAATTATTATCACACTATTTTATAAAATAGTGAGGACTACTACAGCCACCATCTCGAACCGTCACTCCATTCCCCGACTAGTCCCGACTACGTTCTCATTTCCTGAAGAGAATAATGAAAGTAAATAGGTGAGCTCAACTAGCCCAGTACGAAATATTATGACTAAGATAATGCAGAATAAATTATCGTTAGCCTTCAACAGTGTTAAACTGATAAAATACAATAGACATCAAGTTTAACTGCAGCGGAACAAGCAATCCATTAGAAGAGTTAAGTAGAGCATGATATCTACTATCTTCTATGATTTAAAAAGTTTATCATCAATTTATCGCTGAGACTCAGCTTAATAAATAATCCACATCATCGAAGCATCCCTGCACTACGGGCTAAGGATATTCATTAGTCTCATAACCACGAATTATCCATGCACTACGGGCCAAGGATATTCGTGTTTTCACCACTGGTCATGATCATACCAGCAACTGTCCATCAATGCACTACGGGCCAATGAGGACTTTTATCACATCATTTATAACATTACGGGTCATGATTATACCGAATGATCCCTGGTTATAATCATACCAATCAACAGTCCATCTATACACGTAAGCCAAAGATGACTTTCATCACAATATAAGCATGAGGATGATGACAATGATATAAGAATTCAATTAAAAGAAAACAAAGGATAAATTTTTAAAGACTTATAATTTAATTTATCCAGAATTTAATAATGTCCAAATTGTCAATATGATACTGCTTTGTGGAGTAACATTCAAGAATAATATTGTATCAAAAATGATTTAAATTGAAAAGAAATCAATTTTTGTCATGAATAGTACTTCGGGTGAATAGTACTTCGTAAATAGTATCCCGTGAATAGTACTTCATAAATAGTACCTGAGAATAGTACTTTATGAATAGTACACATGAATAGTACTTTGTGAATAGTATCCCGTGAATAGTATTCTGGCATGAAAAGATCAATAATTAACAAGAATGCTCAGAATAATATTTTCATGAAAAGATACTGGATGAAGCACAAATATCAAGGATATTCTACTAATTTCACGGAGTATAGAAGCAATACTTTAACAGAATGAGTGTAGAATTAAGAATATGAAACTAAACAATATTACTTGCATACTACAGAGTATGGAAGAAAATATTATTTCTTACGAATACTGAACAAAAATAATATCCCTTACCTTAGAAGAAGACTGTATATTGGAATAGTGAAGTAGCAGACCACTCTTCTTCTTTCTCTCTCTATAATTGCTCTTGTGAGTCTTAGTAAATTGGTGAGAATGAAAGAAGAATGAGCTTCTATTTATATGAAAATATAGTTTCGATAATTGCACGTTTTGGGGCTCGAATTATTATAATATAATACCTTCATCTTTACCTCTATTTTTAATTTAGTCCTACAAGTATTATCCAACTTGTACCGCCTCCCCTAATAGTACATGCATGTGAATCAATAGTACATGAATGTGAATCAATAGTAAGTTGCGTGTAAACTAATAGCAATTAATTGCTCATTTATTCGATTAATTACCCGATTGGTCAATACAACTTCCAGAAATTAATTATTATCGAAATAAATGTCAATTTCCACTAACACTAATAATCCCAACATAATGAAAATATCAATTTCATCTTTAATCAATACGAACTTATTCATCATTAATATTATAACTCGTAATATTTAACAACCAGATCATTCCCAGGAAAGAGGGAGCTTTCCGATAAGGATTTCTCCCTATTAGCGCGTAATTAGGTGACTAAACCTCTCCTCGACAGAACTTTCTAGACATCGTCAATGTAAGACCTCAACTTATTAATGAATAAAATCAAATTTTCTCTAAATATTATTGTGAATAATAAGGTTTTAATTTGATATAATACTTTGGTTATGGGTGAAATGTGTAAATTTTACAAAATAAGCAAGTGGTTATAAAATATTTATTTTGTCGGGGAATATTCGTTTGGTCGTGGAATATTCTTGCTGTCGGGGAATATTCGTACGACAGCGCAGCCATTTATGGGTTCCATAACGAAAAATGGTCGGATGAAGAAAACGACAAAAATTGAGTTTTTATAAATAACGACGTAGTTGTTACCGTTAACACTATTAGAATACCCGGTGGTTAAAATACAGTAATACGCGTGGTTGCACAGTAGCACACGGTTTTGCACAGTATTTTTGAATTATTGATTCTTACATAAGAAGACACTACTCAATAATTGTTACAGTAATTACTGTTCAATATTTTATTTTATTGATTCAATAATTGCTACGTTGATATTTTATATTATTGTTATTTCAATAATTGTCGTTGCACAGTATTTTCTATGATCAGATTAATAATTCATATTATTCGAATAATATTATTAGATAACATTATTGGCAATATCTAGAAAGTTCTGTCAAGGAGAGGTTTAGTCACCTAATTGCGCGCCAGTAAGGAGAAATCCTTATCGGAAAGCCCCCCTCTTTCCTGGGAACGGCCTGGTTGTCATAAATGTGATTCTGTAATATTATTTGTGAATAATTAATTATTGATTCATATGATAAGGAAATATTTATTTTATGCGGATATAAATGTTGGATATATTTATTGTGGTTAAAAATGAAGGAATTTATGTTGAGGTATTTTATCAGTATTTTTGTCGGAATGGAGGTATTAAAAAAAATCAAACCAGTGTTTTGTGATATATTGCATGAGTTATAATTTTTAATCTGACCGTTGTATCGTTGTGATTTTTGGATATGTTATTCATATATAAATTGAGTATATGTCCACAAATTTTGAACCGTTAAAAATGAACGTATGATTTATTATGAATTTTAAGAGATGTCTGGTTCAAAAATTATTAAAGTTTCGGATTTATCATTTTGGTGGAAAATTCTAGAATTGGTGGACCCCACTTTTATTTGGTGAGAAATGTGCTAGAATTTTTATTCAAATGTGGTGGGTGAGAATAGTAGCAGGTAAAGCCATCAGGTTGTAGGTCAAGTCTGCTTCGATGTGCTAACATTTTCCTATAAATAGAGGGCTAAGTTATAATTGAAAATCACACCAGAATTCATAAGTTTTCTCTCTTTCTCTCTCTATATTCTCGAGCGTATTTTGTGAGTATTTTGATACTTTGAGAGTTGCTATTCAGCACAAGTTTCATTCAGCCTCATATACGATATTCTGATCAGAAGTACTGTTCATTTGAGGTAAGGGATGTTATTTTTTTCGTAAATGATATTATTTCTTTCAATATCATTATGCCAAAATATTGGTTTGAACTTTTTATCAAATTTAAAACTTTTTGTGTCGGGGTTACTATTCACGTATACGACACTATTTACGAATACGACACTATTCATCGAAAAATAATTTTTTTTTCTTTTTGTCCAAGATATCTATTATGGTTACTATCTCTGATTGTATCCATGTTTTGATCATTATTTTTGAATTCTACTTCAAAATTTGTTATTACGGAGTATTATTGAACCTGGATAAACTGTAATACGAATCCCTAATAATTATTTTTTTATCTCACTGGATTCATTTTTTTAAAGATATTTTTCATCATCCTCAATCCTAAAGGATGATATTACTGAATATCTTTGGCCTGTAGTGCAAAGATGAATGATTACCTAATGAATATCTTTGGCCCGTAGTGCAAAGATTAACATGTGTTGAGATGAACATGACCAACTGATGATACAAATGAATATCTTTGGCCTGTAGTGCAAAGATGAATATTTGATTCAAGATGTATATTGATTGATGTTACATGGATAAAATATTAATGATGGACTTTTAAATTTTAGAAGCTAGTAGAATTCATTCTCTACTTGACTCTTCTAATGGATTGCTGTTTCCGCTGCAGTTGTTGATCTAAAACTTGTTGTCTATTATATTCTATCAGATTTTTTCCTGTTGAAGACTAATGATAATCTATTGTATATTATCTTAGTCATAATATTCTTTACTAGGCTAGTTGAGCTCACCCTTTCCTTTTTGTTCCATTTTTCTCAGGAGGCGAGAATATAGCGGGAACTAGTCGGGGTGTGGAGTGATATTCCAGTCAGTTATGTTAGCAATCATCACTATTTTATAAAATAGTGTGATAATAATTGTAATGATGACTCTTTTTGAGTTTGTATACTGTCTATTAGATAGTATTTGTATTTAAACTCACAGTATTGGGTTGTTGTATTTTACACAATAATTGTATTAATAAAGTTGTAGTTGTTTCTGTACCAAGTATTTGGCGACTCATAATGGGTGATGTATACCTATTTTGGGGGCGTCACAGTCAATATTGCAAATAATAATATGAATAACTTTGTCGTCTCAATTATTAATTTAATAATATAAAATATTATGCAGATGATACTGTGACAATAATTGAATCAATAATATGAGAGATATTATGCAGTAATTACTGTAGCAATAATTGAGTATAAATGAGTGACTTTTCACGTAAGCATCAAAAATCAATATCGTGTGCTACTATGCAACCACGCGTATTACTGTTCTTTTGCCATCGGGTATTTCAACAGTTTAACGAAAAAACTTTTGCCGTTATTTTTATAAAAGACATTTCTGTAGTTTTCTCATTCTGACAATAATTCCATTGTGGGGTCCACCAATGATTGTGCCGTCGTACAAATATTTCCTGTTAAAACGAATATTCCTCGACCAATCGAATATTTTATAATAACTTGCATAATTCACAAAATTTATAAATATTACCCACAACTATAACATTATATCAAAACCACACCATAATATTAAAAATGATATTTCGAGAAAAAATAATTTTTATTTATGAAAATTGGGGTCTTACAATGATGCTCATGGGCAGCTTATCTCTAATTGGATTTCCTTTTCCTACTGGATTTTATTCCAAAGATGTGATCTTAGAGCTCGCTTACACTAAGTATACCATCAGTGGGAACTTGCTTTCTGGTTAGGAAGTGTCTCTGTCATTTTCACTTCTTATTACTCTTTTTGTTTACTTTTTCTAACATTTCTAGTACCAACTAACTCATTCGGGCGAGACATCTTACGATGTCATGATGCGCCCATTCCTATAGCCATTCCTTTAATACTTCTGGCTCTTAGGCGTCTCTTTGTAGGATATTTGGCCAAAGTGTGACCCGTTAGCCCATAAGTAAGTACTGTGACGAAGTGGCTGTTGCTCACCCAACATGATCGTATGAGGTCACAATTCACCCAACATGATCATCGGGGGTGAACAAGGACTGAGGACCGGATGAGGGCGAACTTCCCGCCAATGGCTGAGATGTTCAGTCGACTCCCTCCCCCTTTTGTAGGGATTTGGACCCCTACAAGTAAGCAGAAAAGGGAGGAGGAAAGTGACCCTAGTGAATCATCATAATTAGTGAACAAGTGTAAGCTTCGTTGCCCGACAGTATGGAGTACTGACCACACCGAGGGATAGGCCCTGAAGCGAAGGACGGGAACGAGCAGAATTAATGTGTTCCAATTTTTGGCCTTGCACCGACCATCTAATAGACCATGGACTAAACGAACATTGCCTAAAAGGACTATGTCCAGGGGACCGCCGCCCCCCCCACAAGGTACATCTTGCGCCTATGGGCCGCTATAACTATCCAAGAAGACACTCGAAACTGGAAGGATAAACAAACCCACCAGGTGGACTACCGAGCTATAAGTCCTATAACACATGAGCGGGATTCTCTAAAAATCCAAGGTCATGGTTTGCCAAGAGGGCCCACTTAGAGACTTGGGATTGTAAGACCCCGAATTTTATGAAATAAAAGTATTCAATTTTTCTATTTAGTAAATAGTTAAATTGATAAAAAGTTAAAGTTAAGGGTGATATATGAATGTTTTTCAAAATAAGTGGTTATAAAATATTCATTTTGTCGGGGAATATTCGTTTGGTCGTGGAATATTCTTGTTGTCAGGGAATATTCGTATGACGGCGCAACCATTTATGGGTCCCATAACAGAATTTATTTATTTTATGTGGTTATAAATGAAGGAATTAATGCTGGAATATTTTATCAGTATTTTGTCGGAATAGAGGTATTAAAAATCGTCCGTATGTGGATTTCGGGCATTTTTTATTTAGAACTTGGAAAAACTTAAACTTACAAAGTTGTAGAGAATTAAATTTCCTATGGAAAGGACATGAAATTCAAAATTTTCTGATAAAAGGGCTATTTATTATGTATTATTGAAGTTTCAAAAATTAGAATATTTTTATTAAAAACATGGGTGGGCCCCACTTTTGGTTGGTGAAGAAATGTGCTTAAATTTTTGGTGTGTAAAAATAGTAGCAGGTAAAGCCATCAGGTTGCAGGTCAAGTCTGTTTTGGCGTTCTAACATTTTCCTATAAATAGGGTGCTAAGTTAGAATTGAAAATCACATTAGAAATAAGTTTTCTCTATTTCTCTCTCTATATTATCGAGCGTATTTTGTGAGTATTTAGATACTTTGTGAGTTGCTATTCAACAGTGTAAGTTTCCTTCAGCCTTATACATGATATTTCAGCCGGATGTACGGTTCTTTTGATGTAGGGGATTGTAAGGGATAGTAAGGGATGTTATTTTCTTCTTAATGATGTTATTCTTTCAATATCATTATACCAAAATATTGGTATAGATTTTATTGTGGAATTTTTACCTTTTTCATGTCGGGGTTACTATTCACGTATACGACACTATTCACGTATACGACACTATTCACGTATACATCACTATTCATGTATATGACACTCTTTACGTATATGACATTATTTACGTATACGGTACTATGTACGAATATGATTTACTATTCATGAGTTACTATTCACGAGTTACTATTCATGAGTTACTATTCACGAGTTACTATTCATGGGTACTATTCACGATAAAATTGGTTTCTTTTTCTGACCAAATTATCGTTGATTTATGAATATTGCTCTTGAAATTAAACGCAGTTGTTGATCATATTATTTTTATTATCATATATAACATTTTTATAATCCTGGTGATGAAATTTCTCTTTGATTTGAGTGTAAAGATGGGTAGATTATTGGTATGATCGTGACTATGGGTTCTCTTTGGCCAGTAGTGTAAAGTTAAATTATTGACTGGTATGATCATGACCATTGAATTTATAATTGAATATCTTTAGCTTAAGTGCAGAGGTGAATTGATCAACATGGTTATAATTATTGTTTATATAAATTCTGAAATGATTATATATTTCTTTGAGATATTAATATCTTTGGCCTGTAGTGCAAAGATGATCTGTTGTTGAATATCTTTGGCCTGTAGTGCACAGATGATCTGTTATTGAATATCTTTGGCCAGTAGTGTAAAGATGAACTGTTGATGAATATCTTTGGCCTGTAGTGAGAAGATGATCTGTTGGTGAATATCTTTGGCCAGTATTGTATAGATGAACTGTTGATGAATATCTTTGGCCCATAGTGCAAAGATGAATTTACTAGTATAATTATGAACATGAACTGTGATTTGGTATAACCATGATCTTTGATGTTTCAGGTAAAGACAGGTGATAAAAATTATCTTCGTCCTGGATGAGAAGAGGTATTTAGAACCACAATTATGATTATTAGTTATTCATATGATTGTGGACCAGAATTGTTGATTGATGTTACATGGATAAAACATTGTTGGTGGATTTTTAATATGGAGAAGATAATAGACTTTATGGTCTATTTGACTCTTCTAATGGATTGCTTGTTCCGCTGCAACTATGGTTGAAAAGTTTTATCATTTATCATATGTTCTAAATCTCTGATTTATTAATGATGAAGGCTATTGATAATTTAATTATCTTTAGTTATGATATTCTTTACTGGGCTATTTGTGCTCACCCTTTTGCTTTACAATTCTTTTCAGGTAATAAGAGTGTAGCTAGGTCGAGCGGGGGTAACAGGAGAATAGAACGGTGGTTTCTAGCTGTGGAGGTTCTCCCTAAACAGTATGAAAATAATTTTATTGAGAACTTTGGAATAGTGTGTTGTATTTTATACATCATTTAGTAGTTATATTTGATGAATCATATAGGGTGAGGCGAACCCAACTTTGAAAGGGTGATTTGCCACTCATACAAGTTGTCTAATGACCTACGACTTCGTGTTATCATAAGGCAGGGTTGTACACATCCACTTGTTGAGTATATCTACGAGCACTACCTATATAATCTTGGTGTTTGGTTGAAGTATAATTCTCAATTAGAGACAGTGGAGATAATGATATGTCAAGAGAAGACTCATCATTGGAAAGAATATGATAGTAATCTTCTCATTTTTCTTTGGGGTCTATTGAGTCAACCAAAGATAATTCTGTGGACATATGATATCTATCATAACCTAGACGCATGACCTCCCATGTACGAAGGTTTCCTAGAGCACTTTTTGAAGATTTTAATTTCTAAAACAGTTATTGACTGTACCTTTATGTAAGGTGCCATTGTGACGTGCTATCCAAGGTTGGGATGAAAGTCACAGTTGGTATATATTTGTATCAAAACTCTCAATATATGAGTCATTGTATTTTGCAAGACAATTGTAGTAATAAAGTTGTAGTTATTTTCTGTACCATGTATTTGGCTACTCAGAATAGGTTGGATGGATTGGACTTATTTTGGGGGCGTCACATTTGGTATCAGAGCTTAAGGATATGGTGTCTGGCGGAGATCAGGAAATAGAGCTAGGAATGGAAAGACGAGTATTATCATTCGCTAGTGTGTATCCTACCTAAGCTGAATTTTCTTACTTAAGTTGACAAATTATGATATGTCAATTAACCTTTATTCTGAAGCTGTATTCTAGAATGATATCTGAAATACAGGAGATGAGCAATGGAAAAATCATGATGACAGGGAAGATGAAATCTGAAATGAAAGCAAGGTATTCTCAATTATTTGAAATACCAGGTATGTAAATTTCGAGGACGAAATTTCATAAGGAGGGGAGATTGTAAGACCCTGAATTTTATGAAATAAAAGTATTCAATTTTTCTATTTAATAAATGGTTAAATTGATAAAAAGTTAAAGTTAAGGGTGATATATGAATGTTTTTCAAAATAAGCAAGTGGTTATAAAATATTCATTTTGTCGGAGAATATTCGTTTGGTCGTGGAATATTCTTGTTGTCAGGAAATATTCGTACGACGGCGTAGCCATTTGTGGGCCCCATAACAGAATTACTGTCGGATGAAGAAAATGACAAATTTGAGTTTTTTTATAAATAACGGCGTAGTTGTTACCGTTAACACTATTGGAATACTCGGTGGTTAAAAAACAGTAATACGCGTGGTTACACAGTAGCTCACGGTATTGCACAATATTGAATTATTGATTCTTACGTAAGAAGACATTACTCAATAACTGTTACAGTAATTACTGTTCAATATTTTATTTTATTGATTCAATAATTGCTGCGTTGATATTTTATATTATTGTTGTTTCAATAATTGTCACTGCACAGTATTTTCCATTATCAGATCAATATTTCATATTATTTGAATAATATTATTAGATAGCATTATTGATAATGTCTAAGGAAGTTCTGTCTAAGGAGAGGTTTGGTCTCCTAATTGCGCCCCAGTAAGGAGAAATCCTATCGAAAAGCCCCCTCTTTCTTGGGAACGGCCTGGTTGTCATAATTATGATTCTGTAATATTATTTGTGAATAATTAGTTATTGATTTATATGATAAGAAAATATTTATTTATGTGGATATAAATGATGGATTTATTTATTTTATGTGGTTATAAATGAACGAATTAATGCTGGGGTATTTTATCAGAATGGAGGTATTAAAAATCGTCCGTATATGGATTTCGGGCATTTTTTGTTTGGAACTTAAAAAACTTAAACTTACAAAGTTGTAGAGAATTAAATTTCCTATGGAAAGGACATGAAATTCAAATTTTCTGATAAAAGGGCTATTTATTATGAATTATTGAAGTTTCGAAAATTAAAATATTTTTATTAAAAACATGGGTGGGCCCTACTTTTGGTTGGTGAAGAAATGTGCTGAGATTTTTGGTGGGTGGGAATAGTAGCAGGTAAAGCCATCAGGTTGCAGGTCAAGTCTACTTTAGCGTTTTAACATTTTCCTATAAATAGGGTGCTGAGTTAGAATTGAAAATCATACCAGAAACAAGTTTTCTCTATTTCTCTCTCTATATTATCGAGTGAATTTTGTGAGTATTTAGATACTTTGTAAGTTGCTATTCAACAGTGCAAGTTTTCTTCAGCCTTATACCTGATATTTTAGCAGAAAGTACGGTTCTTTTGAGATAAGGGATTGTAAGGGATAGTAAGGGATGTTATTTTCTTCCTAATGATGTTATTCTTTTAATATCATTATACCGAAATATTGATATGGATTTTATTGTGGAATTTTTATCTTTTTCATATCGGAGTTAGTATTCACGTATACGACACTATTCACGTATACGACACTATTTACGTATACAGCACTATTCATGTATATGGCACTCTTTACGTATATGACATTATTTACGTATACGGTACTATGTACGAATACGAGTTACTATTCATGAGTTACTATTTATGAGTTACTATTCACGAGTTACTATTCACGGGTATTATTCACGACAAAATTAGTTTCTTTTTCTGACCAAATTATCATTGATTTATGAATATTGCTCTTGAAATTAAATGCAATTGTTGATCATATTGTTTTTATTATCATATATAACATTTTTATAATCCTAGTGATGAAATTTCTCTTTGACTTGAGTGTAAAGATATGTAGATTATTGGTATGATCGTAACTATGTGTTCTCTTTGGCCAGTAGTGCAAAATTGAATTGTTGACTGGTATGATCATGACCATTGAATTTATAATTGAATATCTTTAGCTTAAGTGCAAAGGTGAATTGATCAACATGGTTATAATTATTGTTTATATAAATTCTGAAATGATTATATATTTCTTTGAGATATTAATATCTTTGGCCTGTAGTGCAAAGATGATCTGTTATTGAATATCTTTGGCCAGTAGTGCAAAGATGAACTGTTGATGAATATCTTTGGCCTGTAGTGCAAAGATGATCTGTTGTTGAATATTTTTGACCAGTAGTGCAAAGATGAACTGTTGACGAATATCTTTGGGCCATAGTGCAAAGATGAATTTACTAGTATGATTATGAACATGAACTGTGATTTGGTATAACCATGATCTTTGATGTTTTAGGTAAAGACATGTGATGAAAATTATCTTCGTCCTGGATGAGAAGAAGAATTTAGAACCACAATTACGATTATGAGTGATTCATATGATTGTGGACCAGAATTGTTGATTGATGTTACAGGGATAAAACATTATTGGTGAATTTTTAATATGGAGAAGATAATAGACTTTATGGTCTATTTTACTCTTCTAATGGATTGCTTGTTCCGCTATAACTATGGTTGAAAAGTTTTATCATTTATCATATGTTCTAAATCTCTGATTTATTAATGATGAAGGCTATTGATAATTTAATTATCTTTAGTCATGATATTCTTTACTGGGCTATTTGTGCTTACCCTTTTGCTTCACAATTCCTTTCAGGTAATAAGAGTGTAGCTGGGTCGAGCGGGGGTAACAAGAGATTAGAACGGTGGTCTCTAGCTGTGAAGGTTCTCCCTAAACAGTATGGAAATAATTTTATTGAGAACTTTGGAATAGTATGTTGTATTTTATACATCATTTAGTAGTTATATTTGGTGAATCATATAGGGTGAGGCGAACCCAACTTTGGAAGGGTGATTTGCCACTGTCATATAAGATGTCTAATGACCTATGACTTCGTGTTATCATAAGGCAGGGTTGTGCACATCCACTTGCTGAGTATATCTACGAGCACTACCTATATAATCTTGGTGTTTGGTTGAAGTATAATTCTCAATTAGAGACAGTAGAGATAATAATATGTCAAGAGAAGACTCATCATTGGAAAGAATATGATAGTAATCTTCTCGTTTTTCTTTGGGGTCTATTGGGTCAACCAAAGATAATTATGTGGATATATGATATCTATCATAACCTAGACGCATGACCTCCCATGTACGAAGGTTTCCTTAAGCACTTTTCAAAGATTTTAATTTCTAAAATAGTTATTGACTGTACTTTTATGTAAGGTGCCATTGTGACGTGCTATCCAAGGTTGGGATGAGAGTCACAGTTGGTTTATATTTATATCAAAACTCTCAATATATGAGTCGTTGTATTTTGCACGATAATTGTAGTAATAAAGTTATAGCTATTTTCTGTACCATGTATTTGGTGACTCAGAATAGGTTGGATGGATTGGACCTGTTTTGGGGGCGTCACAGGGATCTCAGCAGGAAATGCAAAGGTTGCTTAAAGCCGGTCGATCGATAGGCGAAAGAGAATCAACCAGTTTAGTTCTGATCTGGGTAGGCTCATAATAGGGAATACGCTAACCCTGGGAACCGGGGCCTGGCCATCCTTCGTTTGTGGTCAACGTTCCGACAAAGTTTATCCGTCGACAACTGAATGTTTCGATCTGGTTCGATTCATGGTCGCATCTGCAAATATTTTCCTGTGGGTTGACGCCCCAATGCGCCCCATACCCACGTCTGGGGAACTTCTTCACTTCATGTTCACATCTTTGTCACCCTCTTTTAAGTGAGTTCAGTTAGCCCTTAGGGTCACTCATCTGTACTTCCTTTCCTCTAGAAAGCTACTGATTCTCTTATAGCCTTCGTTCCCTGAGGGAAAGAAAAAATGCTTCTATAATATAAATAGATATGAGCTGATCATCTCCCCCTGAAGCTAGGGCAGTTGGGAACTAAACATGTGAGCCAGACGTGCCCCAAGGTCACTTCAAAGTATAACATAGGAATTAGGGTGCTGCTCTTTCTCTTGCTTCCATCCAAAAAAGAAGAAAAAGAATTGCGTAGAGAAAGAAAGAAGGAAAGGTTGAACTTAACTATGCGTGCCGGACCTGACTAAGAAAGAGCATTAATAGTTGTGTGCGTCGTACGGGGAATCGAGTTTGCACTCCTCCCTTCTTATAAAGGGGCTTTACTGAAATTAAATTCTTTCACTCGTTCTGTCGTCTCATTTTAGCTTTCAACTGCATATCCACCACGAGAGTTCTCCAAACGAGAGGCTTTGGCTAGCCGTTCACTCACCCCCCGGTCTGTCATTTAGTTCGTTCGTTGTAGCAGAACGAATAAGGTCTCATTCTCAGTCAAAATTCCTTGTATGAAAATGGCATTGATGAGTTGGAGTAAATGCTAATAGCATAATAGTATCTGATGCTGTTAGTGGAAACCCCATGTAATGGCTACCAAAAGGACCACGTGGCTTGGGTGAAGGCAGAGTTCTATGTTCTGAATTTTTAACTGGAGATTCTGGAATGGCTCTCTCTAGTCTCTTTCTTCTCTTCCTATCAATACACCTAGATAGGTTTTGGTACTTCGTATCGGAGTGTGACATCAGCTCACACCTATAAGCAAGTAATGGAAACTAGATGTCAACGAGCGGCACATAATTAAAATTGGACAACCTCACTCCCCAGTGAATGTAGTCAGATGGACAGATCACGTGATCGAGTGTCGATCGTTCCTTTACCTGGGCAAGCCCTACACCAAATCCATGCTGATATCAATCTAAGGCGCTACTGGAACAGGTAAAGGGGTGTATAGTCCAGTATTCTGTGTCTGCCCCTTTGATATTAGGCATACCCTGAATCTGGAAAGCACCGATTTGAGCCCAGCTCGTGACAAGGCCTTTTGAAAGAACTTCCTAAACCGGGAGTATAGCCATTTTAGTAACTCTCGTTATAATGCGTTTTAGTGGACCTACTCTTTTTGGTCTTTTTCACTGCTACGGAGGCATAGATAACTTTCTTTTGGTGGGATTCATAGTATGATTTTTTCGGGGATTTCCTGGTATTTATCGGAGCTAGCCTGGTATTTACTCGATGGGAGGAAAGAAGCATAGAAAGAGCCTCCTCATAGCACTACTTCTTAGAGATAGAGTTATAGGCTAAGAGAGCAGTCTATAGTGAAGTTTTCACAAGTAAACTACCTTTCTGCCCTTTTGGTGCAGTCTTCGTACTAGCGACTGAGCTACGAATATGATTTCTGAAGAAATAGTCATTTTATTTATCGCCGAGCTGAGTTTCGCTTTAGGGAGGGAATACTACTTATTCGTTATCAGATGGATAGTATTTCCACGCTTTGTTCTTGATGTACCAGAATTATAGAAGATGCAGCAAAGCAGACTTCCCCCTTTGACTACTTCGCGCATTGGGGAATAGATATCATGTAAACCTTGTGACACGTGTAGTAAGGAATAAAACCTCACCTCAGAGCTTCACAAGAGCAATCACAGTCGAAAGAGAAAACTGATTCAACAATCACTATTCTTTTTCACCGCTAACAATGCCATGAACAGCGTTCAGAGCTGATTCTGTAACATGAAAAGTTAAGACCGCTACTGCTTTACACCTTACTAACAGTTATACCACACTAATTCTGTCTATTGCTTCTATAGGTTCTGCAGAAGAGAAACTCCCTTTAGATAGAGAAGACTAAGAAAAAGAAGACTGTCTTAATGCCCCTCCCTTATCTTCTTTCTTGGCTTGCTCGTTTTTAGCCAGTCCATCCCCATTAGATAGTTTTCTCATTAGAGCGGGATCGCGAACCTTGTGTCTTCTTTTTTGTAGGAGTACTTTATAGTCTCATCCTAGTGCTAGCTCTCTATTAGCCTGTGGAAGAAAGAGAAAGATTCTATTCTGCCTTGTCCTTGTCCCTCTACAATTAGTCCCCGTACTCTGCGAATGCGGATAGAGGCAGTTCTTCACTCAATATTTGGTAGAAATAAGAAGAGCATAGCAAATCTCTCAGACTCTAAAGAACCAGCCCATTATCTACCCTTAATCTAATTAGTCGCCATACTAAATAAGATTAAAGAGGGAGGGCTAAGGATTGGAGTACTAAGTCAAGCCCATCTAATTACTAGCCTCTTTCTTAATCTAACTAGCATAAGAGATTGACGGCCTTCTTATCTTACTCATAATACGTCAAATCCTATTCAAACTTCAATGGAAGAGGGTTAGTCATTCTATTTTTATAAGTCACCTTGCCAGTCTCGGTCTAAGTACCCTAGAAACTTGATTCCCTTGCTTTCGGCTTGCCTCCGGCTTTCCTTGCAAGATATACTAGTCTTCTTCTTTCCTGTGCAACGAGTGAAAGTTCCTTGTCTGTCGTAATGTTGTACTCTCCTAATCCGACTTATTTTCAAGCTTTAGCTGAACAAGCCTCTTTCTCTCCCCTGTTGAAGTTACTTTTTTTGGGGACAAGCTATCGACTAGGTTCCATCCAGGTAGTGTCAGTCCTAGGGGCAGTTCCTTTTAATCAAGACTAAGGCCATCGCCTCCAGTACCTGTACCCCTATCTATGACTACTGTACCAAAAGCTCTTTCATTTCCTACAGGCCTAAGGTAAAGTCAGCCCCGTCAGTTCTAGTGGTAAGGTAAGGCCTTGTGTAATCTTTTGTGTAAGCTAGTGAAAGAAAGTAAATAAGAACTCATTAGGAGACTTCTAATTTTTTTACCTGCCAACTAGTTTCCTGCACTCTTTGCCAGTGTGCTAGCAAAGTTAACATATGTTCCTTTGAATATCTACTAGCTTTGATAGAATAGCTATCCTTTTGTAATTATTTTGAGTGTAAAATACTTTTTGAATACTCATTAATCAAGTGGGAAAAAGATTCATTCATAGAGTGGAAGTTTTCCCGCCCTGTACCTGTAACAAAAGTGTAAACACGCTTAATTGGGAGTGTCCTTCTCGCTAGGCGAGTTAAGTTTGAGAGCCAACAGAAGAAAGGGCTAAAGCCTATTTTCGCTGACCCTGGGAGATCTCGTGTACATTCTCTTCGATGTAGTTTCCTTCCCAACAGTTTCGTTCTCCGGTCTCTTTGAGTGGAAGTTGGAGGTGGGTGAAACAGAAGCTTTCCAACGCAAAGTTCTCAATCCGTTTTCAAGACATTAGGATAAAAAGAAGTTTAACCTTTTACTTTAAGTGTGAACCAAGGAGATTTAGCCGAGCTTCCCACCTTTCTAGAGGCAGTTTCATTAATTTTGTAATCCCATGCCTCTTTAAAAGTAGAGATCTTCTTCATCTCCTCTCCTTTATATTATAGTCAAGCGTATTGAATCTCTATCCCTAATTTTGTACAGGGATATCTGAGTGAAGATCATCAGAGCCAATGCCTTCGACCGGCGCGACCCCACAGTCGTCTTTCATCCTATTCCTATCGACGATTGGTTTTGTGTTCACTCTAATTCTGCTTATAGGTATACTGACAGGTTAGAGTCCACAAGACAGCTGACGCTCCCTTAATTTGTTCATTTCCCTTAGATACTGATGAATGGAATTTATACCCGCGAATCGGATCCTTTACTGCTTAAATAGTTACTTGATCTTCATAGATTTTACATAGTTTTTATAAGTTTATAGTATTATTTTGCTTAACCGAGGTGTTGTAGGGCTTAACAGGTCTTTTCTAGCTTTTAAGGGGAAAAACGGTCATTTTTCATACACTCGCGCTGCAGCGCTAATGCCAAGCTTTAAGCTCGCGTCGCAGTGCCACCCCCTTGTCCAGGCTGACGTCATCTTGGTGCTGCAGCGCCCCAGTTCCTTCATGGACTCGCGCTGCAACGCGACCTCCATTGTTTTTAATGCTGACATGGTGCTGCAGCACCACCCTAAGCTATACTCTTCGCATCGCAGCGCGACCTCCGATGCCCAGGCAGAGAAGAGCTGGTTTTGACCTAGCTTAAAAGGAAAGACTGATATAATATGCAAAGCAAGCCTCTGTGATATAGATCGGATAGAATAGGATAGAATATAATAGTTCCCCCTCTGGGAAATAGCTTTGTAATCTCTCTCTTTATCTCTTAGATAATGTCTGTAAATATAGATTAGGTAGTTTAGGGAGAAGTTTGGGAAATCCTTGGAGCTCAAGAGCAGTGAGCGACACAGATGGGAAAGCTTGATTGGAATGGAATTCTTGGAGACTGAAGAGCCTTGACAGAGTTTATTTTTATCCATTTATTTTCTCTGATTTTGTAATCCATAAATGTTTTCTTTATTGCTACTTATATTTTGTTCAAGAGCTTTGAACTAAGTGTTAGCTCTAAGGTTATAATGGAACCACCCTTTGTTATTTAAATTGAATGTCTTATCTCTTTGGTTGGCACCATATGGTTTGGTTTACTATATTCATGCTTAATGATTCTCGCTAAGACATTAGTGATGATTTTGGTAATCTATATGATATTGAAAGAAGGATTATAGATTTACACCTTAATATATTGGCATGTTATTTTGAGTTGTCGATTTGTTTCGACTGCATAAGTTATGTGTAGATAGACATATATCTGTGCACCACGTGTGGCCTAATTGAGAACTTATGCTTAAATCCTTGTTATGGTTAATTCGCATAGACATGTGTAGGATTATCACCTATCTTGGATGTTCTTTTCTGTTCTATTCCCAATCGGGTGGATCTAGAGAGGATATGTTTGTACATACCTCGAGAGAGGTGTATGAGCACTTATGTGTTCTCGGTCGACAAACTGTCGTGACTATTAAGACCAAAGAGAGAAGGGTAGGAAGTTTGATGAAGCATAGCACGCCAGGTGTTTGACAGAATGCCTGTGTGGGGTAAAGTTATGACCTTAGCTTGTAGCGCCTTAGATACCATTCGCTATCCATTTACTTTCTTTGATAATTAGATATAACTAGATTAATCACACTTCTATTAGTCTGCTGTTCGAATAAGACTTAAGCGATACAAAGTTGGTATTTGGTAAATATTAGTGATAGTTCCTCGTGGGTACGACACTTTTCTTATCACTGTATTACTTGTTAGACCGCGTATACTTGCGCGTGTTTAGTGATCAATTTTCTGACCAACAAGTTTTTGGCATCGTTGCCGGGGAACTATTATTCTAATATTGTCCAATATTGATTTCAATCAATATAGTCTTAATTTGAACGTATATATATATATATTTCTTTTATTTATTTGATCTTCCTTTTTATTTTTAAGTTTACATGTTATGGACGATCATTGTTGTCAATGGCCTTATGAGAGGACGATACAACTAAGCTCAGAAGAAGGACTCGAGCAATTGCAAGTTCAAATTGTAAATCTCTTGAGATTTTCTGACAATCTTGAGTGTCAGTCCACTCAGATTGCCTACTTTCAGGAACGAGCTGACATTGAACCGATTTCCTATCATCCAAACTATCAGGGTTATCCAAACTCTTGGGACTACAGTCAAGAGAAATATCATGATCCGAATTATTCCTATCAATTTGAATATCAGTCTCTGCTGCAATATAAGGTGACATGTCAACCCAATGAGAGCTTTTCTGCATACTCGACACAAGAAGAAGAGAAAAGGCTTGAAGAGCTCCTCACCAACTTTATAGAGAGAAATAAGGTTTGAATGGCGAGCCAGGACGCCACATTGCAGAGCCTCGAAACTCAATTGGGCCAACTCGTCAATGCCATCACAAATCCACCGCAAGGCAATCTACCGGTCATAATTGATCTCAGCGATGAAGCAGTAGAGCATTACGCGGTGGATACGCAAGGAGAAGGCGATGAGTCTCACAAAGTTATTGAGGGAGATGTCATGGTGCAAATTAACCAACCTGTGGAGTCTGAAGAAGGATAAGAGAGGATGAAGAGTGGTTGTATTGTCAAGACCAATCAAAAGTTGGAAACCACGCTCACGATTGTGGAAACCCTAGAGGGCCCACTAGCACAGAAAGAACGCTTTCAGATTGATGAAAAAGGCAAATTAGTGGATAATTCCAGCGGTGAAAAATTATTCGTGCCGATGGGTGAAGACAAGGGGCGATGTCCAATCATCCATGTCTGCCAAAAATTTATAGGAATTGACTAATAGGCGGCATGAAATGGCCATTTTCGCTTATGAGCCGAATTGAACGACATCGGTATAGTCAAGCCGACGACTTTAAAACAAGCGCTTGGTGAGGAGTCAGCCCCATCTCAGTATCATTTTTCTCTGTTTTTCTTAACTTATGTCTAGTTTACATTGTGTCTTTTCCTTTTAGTTATTAACATAGCTGCCAATATGATCATTTATGCAGTGTCTTTCCTATGCATATGCATGTTTTTGTGATTATAGGATGCAGGCAGCATGTTTATTTAGTATGTTGCTATTGTGTATATCTTAGTTAGAAATAAGGCTTATTTATCATGTTATTTATTTAGTATGATATGTGTGTAATAGTATGTTGGCTAATACATGGTTTTTACAGGGAAACTTAGAAATAGTTCTCGCACCGTAGCTCCAACAAGTACTCTGCAACTCGCGCCGTAGCGCTGTGCTCATTATCTCAATTCTCTGCCTCGCACTGCAGCGGCAAGTAACAAAGGGGACCTCGCGCCGCAGCGCCACCATAATAGCACGACCCACTCCATTCTAGCGCTATAGCGCCATCAACTAGCCTATGCCTCACGCTGCAACGCCACAAGAGAGCCCAGTCTACTGTTAACTCGCGCTGCAGAGCCACTCAACAAAAGAAACCTCGCGCCGCAGTGCCAGAAGCAAGATTTTGTTTTTAAAAACAGACTGAGGCTAGCAGTTTTAGGCCACTACTCCCCTCCTCTTTGGACATATCTCGGTAGCCCAAGCAACCCATCAGTTGTTTCACTCCCAAAAAGCCCTAGCAGTGATTGATTGCAAATTTCCAACCACAATCAACAGCCGAGAGCCTTTACATATTTGGATGCTTGTGCCATGTGCCATGTGAATGGCTTTTTGGGGCTTTTACATATTTGGATGCTTGTGCCATGTGAATGGCTTTTTTACCCTATTTTGAGCTGTTATTATGCAAGGGTTTTATATAAATCATTAATTTTTGTTTGTGGCTAATGACAAGCACCAAGTGATTATGTCTATCTCTTAGAGTCGTGTCAAGTATGTATGAGCTAGGGGTTTGTTCAATCGATAAGTTGAGACTGTTATTGATCCGTCCTTCTTAGCAAGCACCGACAAATGTTTTAACTAAGTTATATTTCAAATTTATTTTGCATGTTTATTGCTTTGAGATTTGTTGACTCTTATAAACTTTCATTTTTACAAGGTAATAAAAGACTTAGACGCTTATACAGTTTTGGATCTTGGATTCTGACATGTTTGCATATAAAAAAAGTATAATAAATAGAAAAGAAAAATAAATATGAAAAGCCTTGCGGTGGGTCGAGATGGAGCGTGAAACGCAGTCGCCCATAAACGCAGGACCGATGTTGAGATGGAGCATTAAATGCACTCACTGAATAATCTTCGGATTTCATAAAGTCTCATTTGGCTTATGTTGATTACGTGGCCTTTGCTACTTGAGTTATTAGATTCATAGGGGTGTTCTACACCTAGTGCCCTAAAGTCATCTGGCTTGGGAGTCATTGATCAAAAGCACATTAATGGGTAGCTCTGAATAGCCTAAGATAATTAAGGACTGTCCGAGTCAGATTTTATTGTCTTCATGCTAGAACCTTTTGATCCTTTCTTGCATTTGCATCTTATTCTTAATGCTTGTTGAATACATTTAAGTTACTGAGTGAGCATATTGGTATCTACAATCGATTATATGAGCTTTTTTTGAGCTATGCTTAGTTAGGATAGTTGGTCTCCGCACACACACATAGAATGGATCGAATACAATCTTATGCTTGAAATTAAATGAACCCTTACTCATATCTGTGTTTGCCCTGTTCTCTGGGAGTAGCTATGATTGAGCTTAGAAGTCATGATGCTAGTATACAGTTTTAGTTTTCTTTCGCGTGTTGATTTACTATTGTTATTTTTGTGTTAGATAGTTTGCTTGAGGATAAGAAAAGACTTAAGTTTGGGGGTATTTGATGAGTGGGATTTATACCTGCGAATCAGATCCTTTACTGCTTAAATAGTTGCATGATCATCATAGATTTTACATAGTTTTTATATGTTTATAGTATTATTTTGCTTAACCGAGGTGTTGCAGGGCTTAGCAGGTCTTTTCTAGCTTTTAAGGGGCAAAAAGGTTATTTTTCATACACTCGCGCTGTAGCGCCAATGCCAAGCTTTAAGCTCACGCCGTAGCGCCACCCCTTGTCCAGGTTGACGTAATCTTGGTGCTGCAGCGCCCCAGATCCTTCATGAACTCGCGCTACAGCGCGACCTCCGATGTTTTTATTGCTGACGTGGCACTGCAGCGCCACCCTAAGCTATACTCTTCGCACCGCAGCGTGACCTCCGGTGCCCAGGCAGAGAAGAGCTGGTTTTGACCTAGCTTAAAAGGAAAGACTGATATAATATGCAAAGCAAACCTCTGTGATATAGATCGGATAGAATAGGATAAAATAGAATAGTTCCCCCTCTAGGAAATAGCTTTGTAATCTCTCTCTCTATCTCTTAGATAATGTCTGTAAATATAGATTAGGTAGTTTAGGGAGAAGTTTGGGAAATCCTTGGATCTCAAGAGCAGTGAGCAACACAGATTAGAAAGCTTGATTGGAATGGAATTCTTGGAGACTGAAGAGCCTTGAAAGAGTTTATTTTTATCCATTTATTTCCTCTGATTTTGTAATCCATAAATGTTGTCTTTATTGCAACTTATATTTTGTTCAAGAGCTATAAACTAAGTGTTATCTCTAAGGTTATAATGGAACCCTTTGTTATTTAAATAGAATGTCTTATCTCTTTGGTTGGCATCATATGGTTTGGTTTAATATATTCATGCTTAATGATTCTCGCTAAGACATTAGTGATGATTTTGGTAATCTATATGATATTGAAAGAAGGATTATAGATTTACACCTTAATATATTGGCATGTGATTATGAGTTGTTGATTTGTTTCGACTACATAAGTTGTGTGTAGAATAGACATATATCTGTGCACCACGTGTGGCCTAATTGAGAACTTATGCTTAAATCCTTGTTATGGTTAATTCGCATAGACATGTGTAGGATTATCACCTATCTTGGATGTTCTTTTCTGTTCTATTCCCAATCGGGTGGATCTAGAGAGGATATGTTTGTACATACCTCGATAGAGGTGTATGAGCACTTATGTGTTCTCGGTCGACAAACTGTCGTGACTATTAAGACCAAAGAGAGAAGGGTAGGAAGTTTGATGAAGCATAGCACGCCAGGTGTTTGACAGAATGCCTGTGTGGGGTAAAGTTATGACCTTAGCTTGTAGCGCCTTAGATACCATTCGCTATCCATTTACTTTCTTTGATAATTAGATATAACTAGATTAATCACACTTCTATTAGTCTGCTGTTCGAATAAGACTTAAGCGATACAAAGTTGGTATTTGGTAAATATTAGTGATAGTTCCTCGTGGGTACGACACTTTTCTTATCACTGTATTACTTGTTAGACCGCGTATACTTGCGCGTGTTTAGTGATTAATTTTTCGACCAACAGATACCATTTGGTTCGAACATTCTACTTTGTGTCTCTAGTCTCACCGCATACAGGAGTCACCTAGTGAGCCTAGTCGAATCAGAATCATCATTGAGAAAGAAGACTTTTTGAAAGATTCTAAAATTACATAAGAGAAGAAAAGAAAACGAAGCTCAGACAACATATGATCAACAAAAGTGGGAGAAGGGGGAATTCTTTTTCGAAGAAACGATACAATTAATACATTTCTCTCCCTCCTCTCTATATTCTCCGAGATTTCACTTTCTCGGGGGTTCTGTTCCAGCCAATCCTAAGTGCTTTGATAACATGCCAGCCGAGCGACTAGCTTTTAGGTAATATGCATTTCCTGCCCTAAGGTCAGCAAGTAGGTAAGCAGAAAGATTTCCCAAGGTAGCAAACAAGAGGGACTTTAGGCAAGCAGGTTTTCTTTTATTTACCAAGTCGGGCAGGATAGTCAAGTAAAAAAGGAATGTTCGGCTTACGGCTTCTTTCTCTCTTCTAACTCATATATTATATTATGAATCAAACTCATCCTTAGCCTTCTTCTCCTCGTTTTCATTGGGTTACGAAGGAGCTAAGATTCAACTAACTTTTAGCTTGGAGTGGAGTAGCCAGGAAGAGGCACCGAGGGAAAACTCGACCGGAAGATCAGCTAACCTAAGCAGCCACAAAGAGAAATTTTGAATACTGAACTAAGTAGGTAGTAGGCCTTTAACCAACCTACTTTTTTTAGTCTTTTTCTTACGCACTCAACCATCCGCTCTGGACGAAGTTCACGCTCGGCCCCTCGGTGACCTTTTCTATTTTGTTAAGGAGACTTGGAAACCATCGTTGACATTTCATTTAGGTGAGAATAGAGTGAGGATGATAAGCTAAAGCCTATCATTCTGTTATAAATTTTTTTCTTTGGCCGGTAAAAAGGATAGAGTAAAAAAAGGGAGAAACCTTTCAACCAGTGGGTTGATGCCAGACACATCCATCCTATTGTAACCTACATTCTCATATTGCTTACCTTCTGCATTGGCTGATGGAGATTGTAATGCCGGATGAATGGAACTTTCGCCGCTTTCCCAACCAGAATAGAATGAAGCTCGATCCAGCTGAAAACCTTGAACCTGATACTAATGCCATTGTTAGTTGGGCCTTTGCCTTTGATGCCTCACCACTTTTAGATTGATTAAAGTGCTAGTTTTCTTACAATGTCGATCGGGAAAGATAGATCATCTTTTCCCTGGCCCGGGTAAGAGTAAGAAGTAAGGCCTGTGTCTATGTCTATCCATATTAGAATCCGAATCCAAGCTATACCTCATAGCCTGTTCTATCGGTGAAAAGTACTAAATCCGTGTAATGAGAGAAGGCTCTTTCTTTTCTACTCGTTGTAAAGTATGTCATTAATGGTCTTTCTTTGGCTTTAGCTATTCAGGAAGATTTCCCCCAAGTTTATAATTTGCTATTTAACTAGATCGAGATGCTTAGTAACTCGAAAGATAGGACTTTATCTCTTCTACTTCGTCTAAAGCCCGTGCTGACTGTGTAGCTACTGCAAGGGAGAAATGCTCAGAATATTGTGACAATATGGGAGTTGTTCCTTTTGTATACCTTTGGGTATAAAGGTAAGATCTCTCATGTGTCACTATTAATAAGGAGCACCTGAATGTAACCCGATCAGAATCCTAATCCGAAGCTTGTCTGTATGAGTGGTATGGGTAAACCCATGTCTTAAGATTAGTACTTTTACCAATGTCTGGTGTTTGGAAAACCTTTTCCTAAGCCAATGGAGCGGGGAAGAAATGCCTTTTTCTTTCCTCTTTCAACGAAAACACCCTAAGCATGCGGGTTAGGTACACAGAAAGACAAAGGCTTGACAACCTACCTAATTAGCTAGACGAACTTCTCGATACAGGCTTCCCCAAGTCCCAGGTCTAAAGCCAGACATTGATTGACTCATTGATTCTGAGATAGGCTCCTGCTCAAAGCAAAGCCAGGCGTTTTCCTCCCGGCTTCTAGAAGACTTAGTCTCGCGATTGCAGAATCGGTAGTCGAGTGTACATAAATCTCGGCTAGTTCAGTTTACTCAGATATAGGACTTTTTTCGCAGGATAAGTAGGTGGAAGGGTGCCTCCGAATGTTATCTATGGCGTGACAGACCGGGTTACCAAACTCACGAGTCGAAAAAAGGTAGTTCACTGAGTGCAGGAGGTCTTGGTTCGAATCCAACTCGTGAGATGTCTCACTGGGTCATATAGATGTCTTTACGCCATTATTTTCATATGCAACTCGATGGAAACTGGAGGCCAATCGCAGTTAGTACCAGTGACAATGACAGAACCCTTCTTTGTCGAAAGCACACCCGTAAGAGAAAGGGGCGGCTATAGACCCGACTTTCCAGTATTCATTTCTTTTAATTCTAGGTCCTGATGGCTTTTCGGGTTATTTAATTGATTATACGTATATTAAGTCTGACCAAGAGTCTACTACACCGTTCCCCTGCTGAATCATCAGTGTGAGGGAACTCATGGCTGGAGGTCCTGTGCCACTTGAACTCAAATCTAATGAATTAGGATGCTTGTGTGCTACCTTTCTAATAGAATTCCCCTTCTCGTATGTAAGGTAGATCTCGAATGTTATAGAATCCCTGCCCTATTTTCTAAAATCAAGGTTCCTTTTCGAACTTTCAGATCTTTATACACCAATGTGATTTAATTTCAGGTGCATATTAGAATTACGTCTTCCCTGATTCTGGTTTAGATCCAGAGAGAGACCAAAGCAATCTAACATATATCAAGAACTTTCTCTTCTTTCTTCCAATAGGGGGTTCCTTATCCCCGTTGAATATTCCGTCCTTCCGCTCAAGCTGTTGTTATTCCCCGGCTTTCTCTTTTTTTTTGACTTGAACAATCGTTAGGTCTACCACCCCCTCTTCCATCTTGGATTTTCGATTCATTTTCTTAAATTTCATTAAACGCGCAATTTGTCACCAAAGAAGGTTTTTTTTAGTCTTAATCCCTATTTATTTTTCAAGTGGCTTTCTTAATGAAAATTCTTCTCCTTTTTTTTCTACGTTTAAGTCATGTTCCATTCCTTAACGAACTTCGAAAACCCTTTGTCCATCTCCAAGATCTCATTTTTGATCTTTTAAATTCTTTTGAATGAGCTCATTTGTTCGTTCTTCCAAGGCGGAAGGCACATACGATGAGTCATTTCGAAGGATTTATCATACTTAGTTCGACCCCCGAAGTGAGAAGAGATTTCACAGCAAAGACAATGGCCAAAGCCAAACTTCCTAAGAAGCCTAGCATTAATAACAAAAAAGATAGGGCGCGAGCCCCCAGAAGGAAGCCAACCTTTGAAAGTAGGACCAACAAATAGTAAATCCATCCCATCTTCAACTAAAGAATCCATAAAAGAAAAAATAGAGTAGATAGGAGTAGCAAGCAAATGAAGAATTATATTTCAATATAGGAAAGACTAGTAGATAACGGTCGAAGCATATTCATCATATGAGGTTTAAATTCCATTTGCTTTGCTTGTGCATGTGCCGCTCCTTGCTCGCGGAGCGGTATACTAAAAAAAAAGCCCTTATTCTTGCAAGAGGTCTCCTCGTGCCTATAATTTCTCGCAATAGTGGCGAAGAAATGTTGATTTAGTCCGTTGTTACCCGCAAAAAGAATGAAGAAATTTGTTGATCAGGATAGAAGGTCACGTGAATTCCAACTCAATCTTTTACACTGATGTATTGTACTCTCTCGACCAGGTCATCATAAGAAAATACTGATAAATCTTTTCGAAGTGAGAGAAGGAGGGAAGTCGCGCTACAACTAACAGAATAGCCAACTAAAAAACATTAGCTAGCTAGGCTAGCGCGCAATGGCATTCTCAGATACGGGCTCACTTTTTCAAGCTCCGCCCAACCTATACAAGGTGTTGCTCGCTTTCTCTCAGCCACTAGTGGCTTATATAATGGTCGGCATTCCTACGTGCTCCTCCTTGCCCCCCCCACTTAAGAATCCAAAGGTTACCTTTGGATGTTGTCGTGACGCTTTGGTTATGAAGGTTATTGGGGTCGGATGGATTCAATTAGTGAAAGTCCCTCCAACTCAATCAATATCAACAACATGTCGTGACCGGTTAGGCTTGATTTATTTTATCAGAAAAGAAAGTAGGTTTCAGGGGTTCATTGATTAGGTAAGGTCGGGACCGTGGTCGTCCGTCTCCGGTTTGTCGGTCGATAAGATTTCTGAGATTGACCAGCCAACTAGGTTGGTTTGGCTATTCTTTTCTATTAAAAAGGAGTCAGCTGTCTGTGCGAGTCACCTTCTTCTAGGCTCCACTCGACGACATGACATTCTCATTCAAATATAGGTCGGCCGTACTTGTGATGGTTCCCAAGGATCCAATATGACCATTTAGGTCTATGTTGGCATGATATTGTTCTATGGAAGCGGACTAAAGTTTGGCCCAGTTTTTGGTGTCGTAGGGAAGGGATTGGCATTTCTAACTTATATTCAGTTGTATCGGCATGGCCCCACTTATTTTTTTTCGATCGGAGCATCAAGTAGTGCAACCTGGTTATACTTGACTAAGCCCGTGCTTGTCCAAGGAGAGAGTTTGTTTTACCCAACCCCCTTTTTGATAACAAGGAAGAAACCCCCGACCCGATATTCGTTAGTTTCAAATAAAGAGTGCTCCACCCTAGCAAGCACCTACTCCTATCAAAAAGCGAGCCTTTACTAAACAATCAAGAAAAGCCCTTTGCTTTTTATTAGTAAAGCGCTAACGAGTGAGTTCAGTATACGTAACGAGGCATTAGAGCAACAGCTTTCGCGCAGCTCAATTCGTTGCTTGTTGCCCCTTATTGAAAACTAAAGTCTCTCCTTGATCGATACCTTTTGACAACCTTAAAAATAGAAGGGGGGATAATGCGCTCAAACAACCAATCTTACTAATAATAATGAAGGGCCCTTATCTAAGCCCTATCGTTGTAAAGCTACAGCCCGAAAGCCGACCTAACCTTCTATTATATTAGTAAAGGGCCTTTTCAATAAGGCTCGCGCTAGGCGCTCACATTTTTTGGCTTCCCTAGAATAGAAGATTTTGATGTTGGTAAAGACCCACCCCTTTTTTCAGTCAGAATGAGTCCCCGGGACCCTGGGACATTGGCTTTCACCAACAGTGAACTATTAAGGATCGCATCACGCACATATTCTATATTATAGCCTGCAACTGATTTAGCTTCCACTTCTGGGAGATCAAACGGAGCTCGATTAGTTTCTGCTAGACGAGAAAAAAAGAACATAACCAATACAGGGAACAAGGGAATACCAGACCATATCTGCTTTTGTGCCATGACAATCTCACTCGAATTATGGGGACCTACACATATTAGTACAGTATACTGGGGTCCCCGGCCAGAACCACACGTGCAAGTTTCCCTGCATGTGGCTCGTTCGTGCTTTCCAAGGCGCTTCTAGTGACTCAGCATGAGAGAAGGGGGTGGAACTACACATTTTCGTGTTTAGAGCATTATTCGAGTGAGTAGGTAGCGCCTACCAAGCAAAGCTTTCTTAAAGAGGCTGGGCTGGTTCCTTTTTGGTGCCCACCCTTTATTTATTTAGATGTTGACACAAGGAAAGCCCTAGGAAAGTATAGGCTGGCTCCAAGCTCCATCTCGATCGGTATCCTGCTCTAGAGGGGGTGAGCTCCTAGAGCGAACTACTCATTCTTGTGTTTCCCCAACCCAAGGAAGGGCACTTGGTGAGGAGCATTGTTTTGAGGGAGGGAAGCGTGGTTGACAAACCACTTCGAGGAGGTGAATGGAGTGCTTTTATCAAATGATGTATATGGGCAGAGCTATTCCCATCCCAAGTTGCAGCCCAATTCGGCTAGGCCTGGTCGAGCAGAGATTCACATAGAGACTACTACTATCCGGGAATCTCTTTCTATGTTAGCTTGCGGGGGCGGGATTTCCTATGGTTGTCCCGCTGCGGCCTCTGACCGTCCGTCCCATCTCATCTTAATTTGTCTATACTTGTATGTAGCCAGCCATGTTAGCTCCGCATGAGAGCCTTTATAAAAAGGCAAAAAAGGCACTCATCAGTTAGCTCGACCCCTTTCCTATTCAGCTTTGCTGCCTGTTAAGAGAATAGGTCACGTTCAAGTGGTCTGCCTTTATTCATTTATACTAGCTGCCACGCACAACCCATATTTTAGCGCCCCTCTCTAAGTAAGAAGTAGAACATGCCATCACCTACAACCCTTTCCTCTACCAGGGACTTCCACGAAATGAAAATGGGCGACATCGTCGTATGCTCCCCTTTTGTTGCCCTGGTTTTTATCCCATAGTACTCCTATGGCCGATCTGTCACCTAACGTACTTAAACAACTTAAAGGTTTGACCTTGTCCCGTTCAGAGAATGACCCCTTATGGCACGACTTAGTGAGTTATTCTCGCAGTTCAGATAAGATTCGGACCGCCACTTCTCTGAAAGCATGGTTCTTGCCCACCAGCTGCAAAGAGTAGCCTTGTATTGATTTTATCAAAGGCTTCGCCCCTTAGGCTAAGGCTGAGGAAGGGCTTGAGTCAGGCTTTCTCAGAGCTTTATCGTGCTTTCTGGGCTTTCTAAAACTTTGATCTTGTAGTAGGTATGTAGTACTATAAATATCAATCATCATCTCGGTCATACAACAACATAGATGCATGATCCAGAGCTTCAAAGTAGCTGTCTACAGACGCCCCTCTTTATCATATTTATGCAATGTAATGGCATGGATAGGATAAAGAATACTAGACACTTGAAATGTAACAAGATAATCATGATGCAATGTACAACAGCAGGATGCAGATGTATGTGGTTTGTTGGATTGTTCTCCAACATGGTGGGATGATTGCTGGTTCCCCTTAACTTCTACCGGCAGCAGGGTTATTCATGACCCCCTGATAAACTTTTTGGATGTATGATCCACAGCTACCATGAAATTCCAGGATGTTAACGTTGGGATTATCACAATAACCCTTAATCCTTGGTACAAACTTTCACTGAAGATGTATCTCTCATGTCCAAGAGGCTTTATGGGGATGTTTTTTGTCTATTGAGGATGTGTATAACATATTTCATCATCAGTCTTCCCTGATGAGGATGCTCTTTCGGAGTTACTGCCAACAGTCTGTGTTGTCAGGATTGCCTGACCCTCGCTGAAATGTACATCAACGGATGAAATCCCTGCTGGGGATAATGCCAAGGCTGCTTAACCTTTGTTGACGTGTGCATCAACGGATGAAATCATCGGATAGCTTCCGATGCTTTGATGCGTTTGCCTGCCATCAACTGAAATAAAGTCAAGGTTGCTTGACCTTCATTGACATGTACATTAACGGTTGAAAATGTGTGATACCCCCACCGGGGATCTGTACTTTGGCAGATGAAAATGCGTGACACCCCCGCTGGGGATCTGTACTGTGAAAGCCCCGAATCTGGGTCCCAAATAACCGCGGATCCGGTACAATCATTCTATCACTATTTGCGGAAGATATAAACATAAATTATTTATACAATAAACGTACACATTATTTCCTCAAAATCGAGTAACCTTAACTTATACACAATTCATAAACTATCAGACATATAACATATCTATCAAACTATTCTATTACAAATTAGCTACACATTTTATCCCAAGCTGAACTTGGCCTTATCCTTTTCCCGTATCTAAACGTATTCGCCTTATCTGCAATATTTATCATGATATAGCAAGGGTGAGCATGAAAGTTGCCCAACAAGTTTAAATTTATTAAGACATATCATGATTGAAAGAGTCTGAATAATAAGCTGGCTATAATTCAGCAGTATAATTGTGAACTAGCAGGAACAAACTTTTGACTGAACAAGTATTAAACATGAACAAATATATCTGGACCAACTGGTAATGAAGGTGATCAGCCTTTCATACTTGACTTATACATGCAATATGTACATAGTACAATTCTACAATGGAAATCAATAATGATTAACCATAAGCATATTTGAATGAAACAACTCTAAGTAGAGTTAAGTAAAACTTGCCTGAACCGTTGATTACCGCTACGCAATTTATATCACTTTATCCGAAGACCTAATATTAGTAATATAGATCTCCAACATTAGAATAATATCATCACAATATAATACTATTATATATATACACACAGAATAACCTAAACACATAACATATAACCCTATCAGTTTATAACACACATAAGACTCGGTGTCAAGTCAAACTATTGCAGTCCGAGTTGAACTAGACACAAATTTAACGTCCCGACGGTCTAGTCGGACTTTTATCGAGTCTAAATTCAATTAAACTTTGCCTAACACTTAACAATTATCTTGGATAATTTTAATATCAGTCAAAATATTTTTCATAAGCTCGTAATAATTTTTAAATAATTATTACCATTTAAAATGATTTTCCAATCATTAATATCGTATTTAAATGAATTACATACCACATAATTCCTTTATCATTAATATTTATTTAATATCAAATATTAATGAAAATAATCACATAATATTATAATATTTTTATAATATCACAAAATATTTTTAATACCTTAAAATAGCCTTTATATGATTTTTAAACAATTAAATTCATTATCCGATAATTGTTTTTTATATTAAAATATTAATATTTTTATGACAAAATAGCAAAAGTTATATTTTATAACTTAAAATATTTTTCTAACACTTAAATAATTTTTATATGATTTATAAATCATTTATTCTATTTTTTCATAATTTATTTAATATATTCATTAAATAAATTAACTATCATTAATATTAATTAATTAATGAATTTCATCACAAACTATTAAAAGTGACTAAAAATAACTTAAAATATTTTCTTATACCATAATATTATTTTTCATGATTTTTTATGAATTAAAACCATTTTTAAATAATTAAATAAATAAATACCTTTTTATATTCCAAAAATATTAAATATTTATGAAATATATTCAATAATTGAAAACTAATTTTCGGACATTAAAATAATTTTTTGGAATTTATTTTGTATTTTTAATAATTAAAAACTATTTTTTTCTATTTATTTATTAAAATAAATCAATTTCTGAAAATAAGTGTCACTAAAGGGCCCTATAGCGACAGAACCGTCGCTATAGGTGTTCTTGAGCATGTTCTTGAGCTGCCTAGAATTTCAAGTCAGACACCAAGGTGCCCCCTTTGACCAGTGCTAGATCGCTTATCTTTAAGGTTTCTGGGTTGATTAAGTGTTCATGCCATAGTATAAATGTAATACTACATCTACAAACGAATTACATGACCAAATAATAACATCATTGAGAGATCTAAGCTCTCAAATTATATGTCAGAGGCTGCTGGATTCTTTCTGGGTTTTCAAGAATTAAATGTGCCTATTTTGGATCCTTAAATCTTAGCTTCCCAAACTCGGTTTGCGTGATATAATGATTTTATTGTATAGAACACATTCCAGAGTACAACTTTATTACATCATAACACAATAACATCATAACACAAGAAAGATTAAGGCTGGTCAATCTACTGTCAGAGAAGCTGCTCTTGACGATTTCTGGGTTTCCCGGATTTCGCCCAGGCAGTTGGTCAACGCCTATTTGACCACTCACAACCTTGATTTTGTTATGGATATAGATGATATAATGACTTTTACCGGTAGATCGTATACCAGAATACAACATAACAACAAAAACTTGGCCAACATGACAAACAACTGCAAGATCAAGGGCTATCAAAATGCATGTTAGAAATTTCTGGGTTTCTGGGTTACCCAGAAACCAGAATTTGTGGCCGGTCAACGCAGTTTGACTGCTAATATCTCTCATCATATTAATGATTTGAGTAATATAAAACCATAGATGTGTAGTCCTCATGTCAGAGAACAGATCCAAAACATAAAACACACAAAACATCAAACAAATAAAGATCTAGAGGCTCTGACATTAGGTTGTCAGGCCTTATTTGTCCACTTTTCCATATTTCAAAAATCATCAAATCAGAGCATTTTGATGTTATGGATTTGGGATTTAACAACCCAGATCACTAAAAGACACCTTATTACATAACGTTAACCAAACAAAAATAACATTTAACATCAAATAATCAGATTTCTAAGATTAGGGTTTTTACCACTTTCTAACTTGATCTTTGATTCTGATCTTTATGATCTGATCATGGCTGGCTATAGATCAATCTAAGAACTGAATTACTAAACAATTTCGTGGTTCTAGAGAGAGGATGTCATGGTTGAGTGGTAGAACACAAATAATCCAAATATATGAACTTTTCTCTCTCTTCAATTATTGAAAAAAATTTGGATGTAGTAGATATGGCTGATATTGAGGGTTGATATTGCTTAGATTTCCGCACATGGGTGTATCTTTACTAGTCCCCAACTACATGTAGGGCAATAATTGAAAGCTACTTCAATAATGCACAAAGGGTAATTTCGTCATTTTAGTTTTTAGTTTTAATGACATACTAGTAAATTGTCAAACCCTTAGGATTTAGGGTTTGAACCCTTAGGTTAACAATTTAGTTTCTAACATTTCCGAATTTTGGTTTTCAAAATAGAAAATTAATATTTCTAAATTATAATTAGAATTTTTTAATTATATTAAAATTTACTAATCATAATTCAAGCTTACTAATTAGGATTATTATTTCCTAATTAAAATTGCTAATTTAGCAATTACATTTTATAATTGGTCATTAGGGTTTATAACCCCAGAATTAGGGTTTAAAATAGAGAAATAATATTTCTAATTTAGAAATTAGATTTCTTAATTAGATTATAGTTTTATTATAACTTGAAAATTAGGATTAACATTTCCTAATTAACATTAAAATTATTAAACTAACAATCAGGCTTTTCCCTAATTACAATTAGGGTTCCTAAACCAAATATTAGGGCTTCTTATTAGTCATTAGGGTTTTCTAACTGAACGTGAACGTTCTAAATATATACTTAGGGTTTGACATCGACATAGGTTATCTAATCAACCCTTCACCCTTAACCACATACTGTACTCATATAATACCATATTCACAGAACATATTCACCTAAATCCTTAACAAAATTTTGAAATCCTCAAAATTCTTTCTCAAAAATAGCAAACGCATACACTTATTTTATGTCTAGGTTATAATTTTGAACCTTAAATCAATTAATAAAAATGAATTTTTTTTTAAATTCTCGGGTTGTCACATTCATCCCTTCTTCTAAAAATTTCGTCCCCAAAGTTTACCTTACACCATACACCATACACCATACACCATACACCATACACCATACATACACAACATCACATGCTACCCAATACATTTTTCACAAGAATTAAAATTTTGAAATTGTGCTGAGGGGTTTTACATACTATTGTCTGTCATTTTCGCAAAGGTTTTATGAAATTTCATCCGTAAATCGTCTTAACTTACAGATATAATGGGTAATTAGCCAGGTATGCCCTGTACTTATAAAGTATTGTTGGTCTGATCTGTTTCTCATATCCACATGGGGCGCAAAATTGTACCTCAGTCTTTATCGGAATCCGCACCAAAACAATTTGGTTCGGGAAATTTCTTTCAATGAACACTTAGAGTTTTTATAACATTAGTCTAGCTGAATTGAATAGCGTAGACTCATATCAATAATTCAATTCAATCGAGGTGTAGCCAAACCCCGTTGGCAGATTAAAATTTTTGAAAATATTTTTGAGAATGACGTCATGATGCCGTACTGTATTAACAGTCCGTTTGAGGATGCCGTCATTATATGACTTTGTCATAACACATCATACAATAGTGGAACAATGATTTTTAGATCGAATTCACACTAAGTATTCCTGCATTTACAACTCTATCAACTTTTTATCATCTCTGCACCAGGTTACATGGTACATGAGTGATAAATAAAAATAAATTTTGATATTTCAAATCATCTTCGTCTAGCTGAAACAAGTAGCATAGACTATACTTTAAACCGTTTCAAAAATGATTACGAGTCTACATTTTTTTAAAAGCACATAGTGCGTATTTAGCTTGATGTCCTAAAAGTTCGAAGTCTAGCATAGCTAGGAATTTTGGAAAACCTATGTCTCCACTAATAATCATTTGCTTAAACAGTCTATCTATTCCTATTATCCTTAATACTCCATTCACACAACTATACTCAGTTCGTCAAACTTACCACACTTATGAGTTCAGGAACTTGCCACAATCATATGAGTTTAAGAACTTGTCCTAGACAGACATTTGGCGTCCATTCGCTGAGGGGTTCATAAACATTTCATATAATTATGAGTCACGAACGTACCATAAGTATGAGTTTTAAGAACTCGTACTTAACCTTATATTCTCTACCTATAACCTATCTATCAGTTATACGCATGAGAAAGGAATCACCCTCTTAACATGCATATAGCAAATATCGCAACACAAATATTTTAATGATTATTAGTGCCAGAAACTAAGTGGTTTTACACCAAGTACAATTACCCGCCCATAACAAGGAATCATACAACTTAGCTACTGACATGAGTCCTCAATTGAATCCCCACCTAAACCTACTCCCTTCTCAATACGAATTTCATTCAATTCGTATTCATAATCCTTTCCTGAATATGTACCAATTCATAGTACCACTGACACACAATATTCTTGCCACAAACTTATCTATCCTTCGCTTAATCCATATCAGATCACGGGGTGATCTCATCGTATATACTACGATTCATTTCTATTCTATGATCGTTTTGCTTTTCGATCTTCTATCACTGTACTATTAGTCTTTTAGACTCTATCCATTCACCACTACAGTTCAACTTTATTATCAGAGTTAGGGAACTCTGTATCTTATAACTCGTCGAGATCCGTCTTTGAATCTTACCGACACACTAACTCTATTTGAGTTAGTACTTATCCTAATCACTGCGGTTTTAGTCTCAGGTAACCCTACCTAAGGTTTATAACCAACAGCTTTTATACCAACTGTGAAAGCCCCGAATTCGGGTCCCAAATCACCGCGGATCCGGTACAATCATTCTATCACTATTTGCAAAACATATAAACATATATTGTTTATACAATAAACGTACACATTATTTTCCCAAAATCGAGTAACCTTAACTTATACACAATTCAAAACTACCAAACATATAACATATCTATCAAACTATTCTATTACAAATTAGCTGCACATTTTATCCCAAGTTGAACTTGGCCTTATCCTTTTCTTGTATCCAAACGCATTCGCCTTATCTGCAATATTTATCATGATATAGCAAGGGTGAGCATGAAAGTTGCCCAAAAAGTTTAAATTTATTAAGACATATCATGATTGAAAGAGTCTGAATAATAAGCTGGCTATAATTCAACAATATAATTGTGAACTAGCAGGAACAAACTTTTGACTGAACAAGTATTAAACATGAACAAATATATCTGGACCAACTGGTAATGAAGGTGATCAACCTTTCATACCTGACTTATACATGCAATATGTACAGAGTACAATTCTACAATGGCAATCAGCAATGATTAACCATAAGCATATCTGAATGAAACAACTCTTAGTAGAGTTAAGTAAAACTTGCATGAACCGTTGATTACCGCTACACAATTTATATCGCTTTATCCGAAGACCTAATATTAGTAATATAGATCTCCAACATTAGAATAATATCATCACAATATAATACTATTATATATATATATATATATATACACACACACACACACACACAGAATAACTTAAACACATAACATATAACTCTATTAGTCTATAACACACATAAGACTCGGTGTCAAGTCAAACTATTGCAGTTTGAGTTGAACTCGGCAAAATCTAACGTCCCGACGGTCTAGTCAGACTTTTATCGAGTCTAAGTTCAATTAAACTCTGCCTAACACTTAACAATTATCTCAGATAATTTTAATATCAGTCAAAATATTTTTCATAAGCTCGTAATAATTTTTAAATAATTATTACCATTTAAAATGATTTTCCAATCATTAATATCGTATTTAAATGAATTACATACCACATAATTCTTTTATCATTAATATTTATTTAATATCAAATATTAATGAAAATAATCACATAATATTATAATTTTTTTATAATATCACAAAGTATTTTTAATACCTTAAAATAACCTTTATATAATTTTTAAACAATTAAATTCATTATCCGATAATTGCTTTTTATATTAAAATATTAATATTTTCATGACAAAATATCAAAAGTTATATTTTATAACTTAAAATATTTTTCTAACACTTAAATAATTTTTATATGATTTATAAATCATTTATTTTATTTTTCCATAATTTATTTAATATATTCATTAAATAAATTAATTAATGAATTTCATCACAAACTATTAAAAATGACTAAAAATAACTTAAAATATTTTCTTATACCATAATATTATTTTTCATGAATTAAAACCATTTTTAATTAATTTATTTAATATTATAATTAAATAAATAAATACGTTTTTATATTCCAAAAATATTAAATATTTGTGAAATATACTCAAAATAATTAAAAACTAATTTTCGGACTTCAAAATAATTTTTCGGAATTTATTTTGTATTTTTAATAATTAAAAACCATTTTTTCTATTTATTTATTAAAACAAATCATTTTCCGAAAATAAGTGTCACTAAAGGGCCCTATAGCGACAGAACCGTCGCTATAGGTGTTCTTGAGCATGTTCTTGAGCTGTCTAGAACTTCAAGTCAGACACCAAGGTGCCCCAATTGACCAGTGCTAGATCGCTTATCTTTAAGGTTTCTAGGCTGATTAAGTGTTCATGCCATAGTATAAATGTAATACTACATCTACAAATGGATTACATGACCAAACAATAACAGCATTGAGAGATCTAAGATCTCAAATTACATGTCAGAGGCTGCTGGATTCTTTCTGGGTTTTCCAGAATTAAAGGTGCCTATTTTGGATCCTTAAATCTTAGCTTCCCAGACTCGGTTTGTGTGATATAATGATTTTATTGTATAGAACACATTCCAGAGTACAACTTTATTACATCATAACACAATAACATCATAACACAAGAAAGATTAAGGTTGGTCAATCTACTATCAGAGAAGCTGCTCTTGACGATTTCTGGGTTTTCCAAATTTCGCCCAGGCAGTTGGTCAACGCCTATTTGACCACTCACAACCTTGATTCTGTTATGGATATAGATGATATAATGACTTTTACCGGTAGATCGAATACCAGAATACAACATAACAACAAAAACTTGGCCAACATGACAAACATCTACAAGATCAAGGGCTATCAAAATGCATATCAGAAATTTCTGGGTTTCTGGGTTACCCAGAAACCAGAATTCGTGGTCGGTCAACGCAGTTTGACTGCTAATATCTCTCATCATATTAATGATCTGAGTAATATAAAACCATAGATGTGTAGTCCTCATGTCAGAGAACAGATCCAAAACATAAAACACAAAACATCAAACACATAAAGATCTAGAGGCTCTGACATTAGGTTGTCAGGCCTTATTTGTCCATTTTTCCAGATTTTAAAAATCATCAAATCAGAGCATTTTGATGTTATGGATCTGGGATTTAACAACCCAGATCACTAAAAGACTCCTTATTACATAACGTTAACCAAACAAAAATAACATTTAACATCAAATAATCAGATTTCTAAGATTAGGGTTTTTACCACTTTCTAGCTTGATCTTTGATTCTGATCTTTATGATCTGATCATGGCTGGCTATAGATCAATCTAAGAACTGAATTACTAAAGAATTTCATGGTTCTAGAGAGAGGATGGCATGGTTGAGTGGTAGAACACAAATAATCCAAATATATGAACTTTTCTCTCTCTTCAATTATTGAAAAAAATTTGGATGTAGTAGATATGGCTGATATTGAGGGCTGATATTGCTTAGATTTCAGCACATGGGTGTATCTTAGCTAGTCCCAAACTACAGGTAGGGCAATAATTGAAAGCTACTTCAATAATGCACAAAAGGTAATTTCGTCATTTTGATTTTTAGTTTTAATGACATACTAGTAAATTGCCAAACCCTTAGGGTTTAGGGTTTGAACCCTTAGGTTAACAATTTAGTTTCTAACATTTATGAATTTCGGTTTTCAAAATAGAAAATTAATATTTCTAAATTATAATTAGAATTTTTTAATTATATTAAAATTTACTAATCATAATTCAAGCTTACTAATTAGGATTATTATTTCCTAATTAAAATTGCTAATTTAGCAATTACATTTTATAATTGGTCATTAGGGTTTATAACCCCAGAATTAGGGTTTAAAATAGAGAAATAATATTTCTAATTTAGAAATTAGATTTCTTAATTAGATTATAGTTTTATTATAACTTGAAAATTAGGATTAACATTTCCTAATTAACATTAAAATTATTAAACTAACAATCAGGCTTTTCGCTAATTACAATTAGGTTTCCTAAACCAAAAATTAGGGCTTCTTATTAGTCATTAGGGTTTTCTAACTGAACGTGGACGTTCTAAATATATACTTAGGGTTTGACATCGACATAGGTTATCTAATCAACCCTTGACCCTTAATCACATACTGTACTCATATAATACCATATTCACAGAACATATTCACTTAAATCCTTAACAAAATTTTGAAATCCTCAAAATTCTTTCTCAAAAATAGCAAACGCATACACTTATTTTATGTCTAGGGTCTAATTTTGAACCTTAAATCAATTAATAAAAATTAAAAAAAATTCAAATTCTCGGGTTGTCACATGTACATCAATAGTTGACAATGCGTGACACCCCCGCTGGGGATCTGTACATCAACAGATAAAAATGCGTGATACCCCCGCCGGGGATCTGTACATTGGAAAAAATGCGTGACACCCCCGCCGGGGATCTGTTCATTGGAGTTGCGACCCTAAACTGACGGCATCGGACCTTTACGAGGTTTTGCCGAGTGTGATTTGCAAATGCTGAGATCATCGATATAGTGTACTGTAAGACCCCAACTTTTTATAAATGAAATTGAATTTCCTCTATTTATTATTTTGAAATAGTAAGGGTTGATTTGATTAATATGGTAATTTATGGGTAAAATGCACAAATATCTTAAATAAGCAAGTGATTATAAAATATTCTTGTTGTTGGGGAATATTCGTTTGGTCGTGGAATATTCTTGCTGTCGGGGAATATTCGTACGACGGCGCAGCCTTGTGTGGGCCCCATAACGGAAAGCAATTGGATGAAGAAAATGATAAGTATAAGTTTTTTTTATATAAATAACGGCGTAGTTGTTACCGTTAACACTGTTAGAATACCGAGTGGTTAAAATACAGTAATACGCGGTGTTGCACAGTAGCACACGGTATTACATCAATTATTGATTCTTACGTAAGAAGGCACTACTCAATAATTGTTACAGTAATTACTGTTCAATATTTTATTTTATTGATTCAATAATTGCTACGTTGATATTTTATATTATTGTTGTTTCAATAATTGTCACTACACAGTATTTTTCATTATCAGATCAATAATTCATATTATTTGAATAATATTATTAGATAGCATTATTGGCAATGTCTAGAAAGTTATGTCTAAGGAGAGGTTTGGTCACCTAATTGCGCGCCAGTAAGGAGAAATCCTTATTGAAAAGCCCTCTCTTTCCTGCGAACGGCCTGGTTGTCAGTGTTGTGATTCTGTAATATAATTTGTGAATAATTAATTATTGATATATATGATAAGAAAAATATTTATTTTATGTGAATATAAATGAAGAAATTTTTAGAAAAGTGACAATTATTGAAAATTGATATTTTATCTTTTCTGATAAAATAATTTATTTAAATATATTATTATATTTTAATAATATAATAATGGTGATATTTTTACAATGAATGTGTGATATATGAATAAATGAGGAGGAGGAGTATTTTTGTTACAATAAATGCTAAAAACATGTTAAACATGTTGGTGGACCCTATTTTTGGCTGAAATTTGATTATAGCCTGTAAAATCGTCCGTTTGTGGATTTCGGTCAATTTTTGTTAAGAATTTAAAAAAACTTAAACTTACAAAGTTGTAGAGAATTGAATTTCCTATGGAATGGACATAAGATTCAATTTTTTCTGATAAAAATGCTATTTATTATGAATTATTGAAGTTCTAAAATATTGGGTCTGATTTGATTTTGTTGCAATAAATGATAAAAACATGTTTTGTGTGTTTGTGGGCCCCACTGGTTGGTGAAAGATGCTGAAATCAGATTTCAAGTGCGCGTAATTTTTTTTTTTGAAAATATTATTATTTTATTAAATTTTCTGCTTTGGTGTTTTAAGTATTTTTCTATATATAGGGTGCTTAGGTTAGAATTGAAAATCACACCAGAAACTAAAGTTTTCTCTCTCTCTATATTATCGAGCGTATTTTTGTAAGTATTTCTGTGACACCCCCAAAATTAGGTATACATCACTCATCTTGGGCCGTCAGATACATGGTACAGAATTCAAATACAACTTACTAATACAATTGTCGTGTACAATACGACAAAACATAAACTGTGAGTTTAAATACAAATATTGTCTTCTATAGAGTATCTATACTCAAAAGGATTCCTCATTACAATTATTATCACACTATTACATAGAATAATGAGGACTACTAATGCTATCATCTGGTCTATCACTCCGTTTCCTGACTCGTCCCAGCTATATTCTCATTTCCTGAAGAGAACCGTGAAAGAAAGGGTGAGCTCAACTAGCCCAGTAAGAAATATTATGACTAAGATAATGCAGAATAAATTATCATTAGTCTTCAACAATGTTAAACTGATAAAATACAATAGACATCAAGTTTAACTGCAGCGGATCAAGCAATCTATTAAAAGAGTCAAGTAGAGAATAAAATCTGCTATCTTTTATGATTTAAAAGGTTTTTCATGACTTTTATCGCCGGGACTCAGCTTAATAAATAATCCACATCATCGAATCACCCCTACACTACGGCCAAGAATATTCTTTAGTATCACGACCACGAATTATCCATGTACTATGGTTAAAGATAATCATGTTTTCATCAACGGTCCTGATCATGCCATAAAATAATTCATCTTTGCACTACGGCTAAAGAGAATTCATAGCCATAATCATACCAAAAATTGTCCATCAATACACTACGGGCCAATGAGGACTTTTTTCACATCATTTGTAACATTACGGTCATGATTACACCGAATAATCCCTGGTCATAATCATACCAAGTCCATCTATGCACTACAGGCCACAGATGACTTTCAACATAATATAAACATGAGGACGATGACAATGATATAAGAATTCAATAAAACAAGTTCAAGAATTAATTTATCCAGAAATTAACAACGTCCAAATTGTCAATATGATACTGCTTTGTGGAGTAAAATTCAAGAATGCTCAGAAGAATATTTCCATGAAAAGATACTGGATGAAGCGCAAATATCAAGGATATTCCACTAATTTTATGGAGTATAGAAGTTAAAGTTTTAACCAACTGAGTATAATAAAGAATAGAATAACAAAAGAAATCACCATGCATGTGATAGACCGCACAGACAGGTTATTCCAACAGAATAATAAATAATGGAACCAGGTCCGGCGTAAAACGCACAAACAGGATATTCCAACAGAATAATAATAAAGACGGAACCAGGTCCGGTGTAAAACACACAGACAGGATGTTCCAACAGAATAATAATAAAGACGGAACCAGGTCCGGTGTAAAACACACAGACATGATGTTCCAACAGAATAATAGTAAAGACGGAATCAGGTCCAGTGTAAAACACACAGACAGGATGTTCCAACAGAATAATAATAAAGACGGAACCAGGTCCGGCGTAAAACACAGGTTATTCCAACAGAATAATAAGAAATGGAATAACAGAAGTTCTCTTCATTAATACAAAAGAAATAACACCCCTTACGGGTACAACAAATAATATCCCTTACCTTTGAAAGAAGAGTATTCCGACTGGTAGGGCGAGAATATACTCGAAGAAACTTGTACTACGCTCAAAGCTTTCTTAAACTCTAAAGAAATACGCTCAAGATTATAGAAGAAGAACTCTCTCTATAGTTTCTCTCTCTAGAGTTTCAGTAAATTCGTAAGAAAATAATGAAGGAATGAGCTTCTATTTATAGGAAAATGGAATGCATAGTAACTAATCCATGAACGGTCCAAATTGATTTACTTTAATCTAACGGTCCATAGTTAAAGAAAAATCTTTTAAATAAAATATAATATATTCTATATATAGAATAACTTTAATAAAGTATTCTGTTTTATATAAAAAGATGTTTCTGTTTTATTATGTTAATAATGCGAATAAAACAAAACTTCATTATCGCTAAATAATTCATATTATTAATTGACAATAATTGAATCAAACTGAGTGATTTCTCACATAAGCATTAATAATCAATACCGTGTGCTACTATGAAACCACACGTATTATTGTACTTTTACTACCGAGTAGTTCAACAGTATCAACAGTAAAACTTCCGCCGTTATTTTTAATAAAATATTTTTTGTCATTTTCTCAATCCGACAATAATTCTGTTGTGGGGTCCACCAATAATTGTGCCGTCGTACGAATATTCCCCGACAAAAATAATATTTCCCGACCAATCGAATATAATACAACAACTTACATACTTTGCAAAATTTATAAATACTACCCACAACTATAACATTATCTCAAATCACACCATAATATTTAAAAAAATATTTCGAAAAATTAAATCTTTATTCATAAAATTTGGGGTCACACAATCTCCCCTCCTTATGAAATTTCGCCCTCGAAATTTACGTACGTGCCTAGTATGCCGAATAGGTGAGGATATCTTGACTTTATTTCAGATTCTAACTCTTGAGGTATAACCTTTGAGTGTCGAATATGATCCTTCTTATCCAAGATGTTAACACGTATCTTCTCATACGTTAAATCTACTGCAATCTCGTCTAGTTTTAATTCAATAATGTGGTTCAGGTCTTCCACATATTTGCGTAACATCGATACATGAAAAACGTTATGAACACGCGACATACTTGGCGATAAAACGAGTCTATAGGCCACATTTCCTACTCGATCAAGGATTTCAAATGGGCCAATTAAATTGAGGGTTGAGATTTCCTCTCTTCATCGATTCTTGCTTCTAGAATAACGCCCTCTTGAACCTTCTTCTTCACATTCATCAGCTCTGAGTATGTAGCTTGAGCGGCTTTAACTTTATCGATTAAAGTCGATTCTACTAGTATATTCTCTATCTTCACCTGTAAGTTATACGAAATGAGTCTTTGTGTTAACAACATCTCACTCTCATACGATCTTCTACTCCACGCGTTAGCTACCACGTTCGCACTTCCACGATGATATTAAATGGTACGATCGTAATATTTAACAGCTCGAGCCAACGTCTTTGGCGCATGATACGTTCGTTTTAAGTAAAGAAATATTTAAGGGTTTAAGAAATAGGTTTTGTACTGGGGCCAATACAAAATTTGATTTCACGCTCTAGGGGTAGGCTAGGAAGTCTTCAAGAATACGTCAGGAAATTTATTAACAATAGAAATATCATTCAAAACTGTGACCCTCATCCAAGACTTGGATAACACGACACATTGATACCTATCAACTTACCATCGTCATTCACAACGTCTCCTACAGAAAGTCTGGCTTCGGTGCATTCCACACCAGGAAGTCAACAACGAAAGGAACGGGGGATCTTTACTTATGGCTTGATATGACAATGATTGACTTTAGTGGTTTGGTTGCTTGAATTCGCATAATAGGTTGGTTAGGAATATGAAAGCTAACAACCTTACGAAAAGCATGATGAGCAGTTAACCAATCGTTTCCAAAAATCACATCAATGCAAGTATTTTCAAAGAGATAAGATCGACAGGTAACGTGAAAGTGTTGATTTGAATCAAACAAGATTTATAAATAGTAGAGGTAACGAAGGTTTCTACTAACGAAGTTTCAACCAATAAGTCAAAGTCTATCTTCTCCTGAGTCAAATTTAAACGTTGAACGCAAGCAAGAGAGATAAAAGAATGGGTAGAACCGATATCGTATAAAGTATAGCCTTCGCAAGAGTTTACGATTAACTTACCCGTAATAACCTCGTTCGGGTTCCTCAATAAACGCTCTCACTTAAACTATTGGCTTTGGCTTGTCTGGGACATCCTTTGGCATCACTATCCCAGCTGGACTTGACCGCACTACACGACAAAATTGAGCTAAATGACATTCTCTTCTTGAAATTTCCACTTCTATTAACTTGGTCATGATAATTTCTACTACAATGGTTATCGTTGTTCCGATGGCCGTTGCCACCGGTATGATTATTATCGTGTTGTTGGTCGTTACCTTTTGGTTGTGCTAACTCATTATCACGCTCCAATAACTGAGCCCTATTCACAACATCTGAATATAAACAAAGTTTATGAGAAATGAGGTATTAACGTATATCGGGTTTCAAACCTCTTAAAAACATTCGTCTCATTCTTTCTTCATTATCAACCAAGTGGGATGCAAATCGGGACAACTCGGCAAACTTGGCTTCGTACTGCGACACGGTCATGTTGTTTTGCTCCAACTTGATTAATTCCACCTCCTTCATGTGACGAATGCTTTCGGGAAAGTACTTGTCGTTGAACAGCTCCTGGAATTTCTCCCAAGACATCTTGAGTGCGTCAGGCTGGGTACGTTTTATAGATTTCCACCAGTAATCTGCCTCTTCACGCAGCATAAAGGTGGCAAAGGAACCTTTTGCTCCTCTGAGCATCCCAAGACATCAAATATCTTGGTGATCTACTTTAACCACGTCTCCGCCTTAAGTGGTTCTGGCTTTTCCAAAAACTCCGGTGGTCCCAGCTCCTTGAACTGCTTAGCGGTGACCAACCGTGGGTTACCATTATTTTTACCTGCATTATGAACAGGAGCCGCCTTCGCCTGATGTTGCATAAATTTTAAAAAACTCCTAAACGTACCGTCGTTCGTCAATTGATCAGTGTTATTGTTTACAAGAGGATTATTGCCATCCTGTTGTACATTGTCCCGATTATTGATCTGTGAAGACTCAACGGTCTCCTGTGCTTCATTGCTTATCTCAACATTTTCAGATGCCATTATCAAATACTGCAACAAAATAAGGGTTAATTAACATATCACATATCATCCCTATACTCTGACCGACCAATTAAATAATAAGTAAACTTAGGTAGGTCATACTAGCGAAGGAATTTTCTGTCTCTCCCTTCCTAGTTCTAGTCTCACATCTTAGCCAGGGATCATATCCCTAAGCTCTGATACCAACTGTGACGCCCCCAAAATTAAATATACATCACCCAACTTGGGTCGCCAGATACATGGTACAAAATTCAAATACAACTTACTAATACAATTGTCGTGTACAATACGACAAAACATAAACTGTGAGTTTGAATACACATAATGTCTTCTAGAGAGTATCCATACTCAAAAGGAGTCCTCATTACAATTATTATCACACTATTACATTGAATAGTGAGGACTACTAATGCTATCATCTGGTCTATCACTCCGTTTCCCGACTCGTCCCAGCTATATTCTCATTTCCTGAAGAGAACTGTGAAAGAAAGGGTGAGCTCAACTAGCCCAGTAAGAGATATTATGACTAAGATAATGCAGAATAAATTATCATTAGTCTTCAACAATGTTAAACTGATAAAATACAATAGACATCAAGTTTAACTGCAGCGAATCAAGCAATCCATTAAAAGAGTTAAGTAGAGAATAAAATCTACTATCTTTTATGATTTAAAAGGTTTTTCATGACTTTTATCGCCGGGACTCAGCTTAATAAATAATCCACATCATCGAATCACCCCTGCACTACGGCCAAGGATATTCTTTAGTATCACCACCACGAATTATCCATGCACTACGACTAAAGATAATCATGTTTTCATCAACGGTCCTGATCATGCCATAAAATAATTCATCTTTGCACTACGGCTAAAGAGAATCCATAGCCATAATCATACCAAAAACTGTCCATCAATGCACTACGGGCTAATGATGACTTTTTTTACATCATTTGTAACATTACGGTCATGATTATACCGAATAATCCCTGGTCATAATCATACCAAGTCCATCTATGCACTACAGGCCACAGATGACTTTCAACATAATATAAACATGAGGATGATGACAATGATATAAGAATTCAATAAAACAAGTTCAAGAATTAATTTATCCAGGAATTAACAACGTCCAAATTATCAATATGATACTGCTTTGTGGAGTAAAATTCAAGAATGCTCAGAAGAATATTTCACGAAAAGATACTGGATGAAGCGCAAATATCAAGGATATTCCACTAATTTCATGGAGTATAGAAGTCAAAGTTTTAACCAACTGAGTATAATAAAGAATGGAATAACAAAAGAAATCACCATGCATGCGATAGACCGCACAGACAGGTTATTCTAACAGAATAATAAATAATGGAACCAGGTCCAGCGTAAAACGCACAGACAGGATATTCCAACAGAATAATAATAAAGACGGAACCAGGTCCGGTGTAAAACACACAGACAGGATGTTCCAACATAATAATAATAAAGACGGAACCAGGTCTGATGTAAAACACACAGACAGGATGTTCCAACAGAATAATAGTAAAGACGGAACCAGGTCCGGTGTAAAACACACAGACAAGTTCCAACAGAATAATAATAAAGACGGAACCAGGTCCGGCGTAAAACGCACAGACAGGATATTCCAACAGAATAATAAAGACAGAATAATAGAAGAATGCCACCAAGTATAGGGTAGCCCGCGTATACAGGTTATTCCAACAGAATAATAAGAAATAGAATAACAGAAGTTCTCTTCATGAATACAAAAGAAATAACACCCCTTACGGGTACAACAAATAATATCCCTTACCTTTGAAAGAAGAGTATTCCGACTGGTAGGACGAGAATATACTCGAAAAAACTTGTACTACGTTCAAAGCTTTCTTAAACTCTAAAGAAATACACTCAAGATTATAGAAGAAGAACTCTCTCTATTGTTTCTCTCTCTAGAGTTTCAGTAAATTCGTAAGAAAATAATGAAGGAATGAGTTTCTATTTATAGGAAAATAGAATGCATAGTAACTAATCCATGAACGGTCCAAATTGATTTACTTTAATCTAACGGTCCATATTTAAAAAAAATCTTTTAAATAAAATATAATATATTCTATTTATAGAATAACTTTAATAAATTATTATGTTTTATATAAAAAGATGTTTCTGTTTTATTACGTTAATAATGCGAATAAAACAAAACTTCATTATCGCTAAATAATTCATATTATTAATTGACAATAATTGAATCAAACTGAGTGACTTCTCACATAAGCATTAATAATCCATACCGTGTGCTACTATGCAACCACACGTATTATTGTACTTTTACTACCGAGTAGTTCAACAGTATCAACGGTAAAACTTCCGCCGTTATTTTTAATAAAATATTTTTTGTCATTTTCTCAATCCGACAATAATTCTGTTGTGGGGTCCACCAATAATTGTGCCATCGTACGAATATTCCCCGACAAAAATAATATTCCCCGACCAATCGAATATAATACAACAACTTGCATACTTTGTAAAATTTATAAATACTACCCACAACTATAACATTATCTCAAATCACACCATAATATTTAAAAAAATATTTCGAAAAATTAAATCTTTATTCATAAAATTTGGGGTCTCACAATTTCAATACTTTGAGTGTTGCTATACGGTGCAAGTTTTCTTTAGCGTTATATCTGATATTCCAGCCAGAAGTACTATTCTTTTGAGGTTAGGGATGTTATTTTTTTCGTAAATGATATTATTTCTTTTAATATCATTATGCCAAAATATTGGTATGATTTTTATTATGAAAATTTTACCTTTTCATGTCGGGGTTACTATTCTGAGTTACTATTGAGTTACTATTCATGAGTTACTATTCACGAGTTACTATTCACGAGTTACTATTTATGAGTACTATTCACGAAGCATGATAATTTTTCTTGTGAAATTTCTACCTTTTTGTGACGGAATTACTATTCACGTATACGACACTATTTACGTATACGACACTATTCACGTATACGACACTATTTATAAAAAAATTAAATTTTCTTTTCTGTGTCCAAGATTGTCTATTATGGTTCCTATCTTTGATTGTATCCATGTTTTGATCTTCATTCTTTAATTTTACTCCACTATGGTTTGTTATGGAGTATTTTTGAACTTGGATTGTCTAAAGTACGAATCCTTAATCTTTGTCCTTTTATCTCACTGAATTCATTTTTTTGAGAATATTTTTATCATCCTCAGTCCTAAATGGTGATATAACTGAATATCTTTGGCCTGAAGTGCAAAGATGAATGATTATTTGATGAATATCTTTAGCCCGTAGTGCAAAGACGGACATGTGTTGAGATGAACATGACCAACTGGTGATACAAATAAATATCTTTGGCCCGTAGTGTAAAGATGAATATTTGATGATTGATGTTACATGGATAAAATATTGATGATGAATTTTTAAATTCATAGATGATAGTAGATTTCATTCTCTACTTAACTCTTCTAATAAATTGTTATTTTCGCTTCAGTTGTTGATCTAAAACTTGTTGTCTATTGTATTCTATCAGATTTTTCCCTGTTGAAGACTAAGGATAATTTGTTGTATATTATCTTAGTCATAATATTCTTTACTGGGCTAGTTGAGCTCACCCTTTTCCTTTTTGTTCCATTTTTCTTCTCAAGAGGCGAAAATATAGCGGGAACTAGTCGGGGTATGGAATGATGGTTCAAGATAGTTGTTTTAGTAGTCCTCGCTATTTTGTAAGATAGTGTATCAATAATTATAATGAGAACTCCATTTGAGTTTTAATACTTTTTAGATGACAATATTTGTGTTGTCATATTTTGCACGACAATTGTAATAATAAAGTTGTAGTTATTTTCTGTACAATGTATTTGGCGACTCAGAATGGGTTGGGTGGAATAGACCTATTTTGGGGGCGTCACAGTTGGTATCAGAACTTAGGGATATGGTCTCTGGCATAAATCGTGGAATTGAACTAGGAGGGTAGAGATGAGTAAATCCTTCGCTAGTATGTCCTACCTAAGCTTATTTGTTGGTCGGCCAGAATATAGGGGTATTATGTGGTATGTCATTTTCTTTAATTAACTCTTATTTTGTGATAGTATTTGAGAATGACATCTAAAAATTTTGAGATGAACAATGGAGCAAAACAATATGACTGTGTCGCAGTACGAAGCTAAGTTTGCAGAGCTATCCCGGTTTGCATCCCATTTGGTAAACAATGAGGAACGAATGACGCGAATATTTCTGCGACGTTTGAAACCCGAAATACGTCAATACCTCATTTCTCACAAATTTTGTTTATATTAAGATGTTGTGAATAGGGCTCGGTTATTGGAGCGCGATAATGAGTTAGCCCAACCAAAAATTAACGACCAACAACACGATAATAATCGTACCGGTGGCAACGACCATTGGGACAATGATAATCATCGTAGAGGAAATTATCATGCCAGAAATGGTAGCTATTTCGGTGGTAATCATGATAAAGATAATAGAAGAAATGATTTAAGTGGAAATTTCAAGAAGAGAAGATTTAACGATGACGGGATGACATTGGCAGCAGCACCAGCACCAGCAACAAATTCTAGAGGAGAACGACCATCAATTGGATGCTACAGATGCGGAGAGGAGGGACACATAAGTCCAAACTGTTCACAGCCTTCCAAGGTATGTTTTAGTTGTCGAAAAGACGGTCATATAGCTCAATTTTGTCCTGTAGCGAAGTCAAGTCTAGCTAGGACGATGGCACTAAAGGCGGATATGGACAAAATAAAGTCGGTAGTTTAAGAGAGAACGATTTTCGTGACGAGGAATCGAACGAAGTTATCACGAGTTAGTTAATTATAAATTCTTGCGAAGTCTATACCTTATTAGATACCGGTTCTACCCATTCTTTTATCTCTCCTACTTGTGCTCAACGTTTGAACTTGACTCATGAGAAATTAGACTTTGACTTATCTGTTGAGACTCCGTTAGGAGAAACTTTCGTTACATCCACTGTTTATAAATTTTTCTTGATTCGGGTTGGCACCATCACATTATCTATTAATCTTATCTCTTTGAAAATACTTGCATTTGATGTGATTTTAGGGATTAATTGGTTAATCACTCATCATCCCATAAATGATTGTTTTCGTAAGGTTACTAGTTTTCATATTCCTAATCAACCTACTGTACGAATTCAAGCAACCAAACTATTAAAGTCAATCACTGTCATATCATGCCATAAAGCCATTCGTTTATTGAAAAATAGATGTCAAGCTTTCTTAGCCCATTTCATGGATTTAAACAAAAATACGTCAGATTTGAATAATATTTCTGTTGTTAGTGAATTTCCTGACGTATTTTCTAAAGAACTTTCTGGCCTACCCCCAGAGCGTGATATTGAATTTTGTATCGACTTTGAACCCGGTACAAAACTATTTCTAAAATCTCATATCGAATGGCTCCTATTGAACTTCAGGAGTTAAAAACCTCACTACAGGAGTTGGTACCCTATCCTCTATCTGGTGACTTCCTTTGTGGAATGCACCGAAGCTAGACTCTCTGTAGGGGACGTCATATTCGTGCGGTGGTAAACTGATAGGTGCCATTGTGACGTGCTATCCAAGATTGGGATATGAGTCACAATTAAGAGCAACTTAAGTCAGTAATCGAAATACATAGCTTTCTATGCTTAGTTGGTTACTATCGGAGATTCGTGGAAGGATTTATCGAATCGCTCCATTAACTCAGCTAACTCGAAAAGATACAAAATTCGAATGGATCAAGGAATGTTAGAAGAGCTTCAAAGAACTAAAGAGAAGACTCATTTCGGCACATGTTCTGACCATACCATCCTAGAAAAGCGAACGTGGTAGCTGACGTGCTGAGTAGAAGATCGTATGCGGGTACGAGTGCGATATTGTCAAACACAAAGACCCATTCTGTATGACTTACAAAAGATAGAGATAGAGTTAAAGATTCTAGGGACCTACGTGATGATATACGAGTAGAATCGACTTTAATCGATAAAGTTAAAACTGCTCAAGCTACACATCGGAGCTGATGAATATGAAGAAGAAGGTACAAGAAGGCGTTATTCTAGAAGTAAGAGTCGATGAAGAGAAGAAATCTCAACCCTCGATTTATTGGTCCATTTGAAATCTTCGATCGAGCAGGAACTGTGGCGTATAGACTCGTTTTACCGCTAAGTATGTCGCGTGTTCATAACGTTTTTCACGTATCGATGTTACGTAAATATGTGGACGACCCTAACCACATTATTGAGTTAGAACCAGATGAGATAACCGAAGATTTAACGTACGAGAAGTTATCTGTCAAGATCTTGGATAGGAAGGAGCATATCCTATGCACAAAGGTCATACCGCAAGTCAAAGTTTTGTGGAGGAACCATTCTATTGAAGAAATGACCTGGGAGTTGGACACGGAAATGAAAGCGAGGTATCCTCACCTTTTCGAAACACCAGGTACGTACGTCAATTTCGAGGATAAAATTTCATAAGGAGGGGAGGTTGTAAGACCCTAACTTTTTATAAATGAAATTGAATTTCCTCTATTTATTATTTTGAAATAGTAAGGGCTGATTTGATTAATGTGGTAATTTATGGGTAAACTGTGCAAATATCTTAAATAGCAAGTGGTTATAAAATATTCTTGTTGTCGGGGAATATTCGTTTGGTCGTAGAATATTCTTGCTGTCGGGGAATATTCGTACGACGGCGCAGCCTTGTGTGGGCCCCATAACGGAAAGCGATTGGATGGAAAAAATGACAAGTATAAGTTTTTTTTTATATAAATAACGGCGTAGTTGTTACCGTTAACACTGTTGGAATACCCAGTGGTCAAAACACAGTAATATACGGTGTTGCACAGTAGCACACGGTATTGCACCAATTATTGATTCTTACGTAAGAAGGCACTACTCAATAATTGTTACAGTAATTACTGTTCAGTATTTTATTTTATTGATTCAATAATTGCTACATTGATATTTTATATTATTATTGTTTCAATAATTGTCACTACACAATATTTTTCATTATCAGATCAATAATTTATATTATTTGAATAATATTATTAGATAACATTATTTGCAATGTCTAGAAAGTTATGTCTAAGGAGAGGTTTGGTCAGCTAATTGCGCGCCCGTAAGGAGAAATCCTTATTAGAAAGCCCCCTCTTTTATTGGGAACGGCCTGGTTGTCAGTATTGTGATTCTGTAATATTATTTGTGAATAATTAATTATTGATCTATATGATAAGAAAAATATTTATTTTATATGGATATAAATGAAGGAATTTTTAGAAAAGTGACAATTGTTAAAAATTGATATTTTATCTTTTCTGATAAAATAATTTATTTAAATATATTATTATATTTTAATAATATAATAATGGTGATATTTTTACAATGAATGTGTGATATATGAAAAAATGAGGAGGATGAGTATTTTTGTTACAATAAATGCTAAAAACATGTTAAACATGTTGGTGGACCTTATTTTTGACTGAAATTTGATTATAGTCTGTAAAATCGTCCGTTTGTGGATTTCGGTCAATTTCTGTTTGGAATTTTGAAAAACTTAAACTTACAAAGTTGTAGAGAATTGAATTTCCTATGAGATGGACATAAGATTCAAATTTTTCTAATAAAAAGTTATTTATCATGAATTATTGAAGTTCCAGAATATTGGGTCTGAATTGATTTTGTTGCATTAAATGATAAAAACATATTTTGTGTGTTTGTGGGCCCTACTGGTTGGTGCAAGATGCTGAAATCAGATTTCAAGTGTGCATAGGAAAATTTTTTGAAAACATTATTATTTTATTAAATTTTCTGCTTTGGTGTTCTAAGCATTTTCCTATAAATAGGGTGCTTAGGTTAGAATTAAAAATTACACCAGAAACTGAAGTTTTCTCTCTCTATATAATTGAGCGTATTTTTGCGAGTATTTCAATACTTTGAGTGTTGCTATATAGTGCAAGTTTCCTTCAGCGTTATATCTGATATTCCAGCCAGAAGTATTATTCTTTTGAGGTAAGAGATGCTATTTTTTTCGTAAATGATATTATTTTTTTCAATATCATTATGCCGAAATATTGGTATAATTTTTATTATGAAAATTTTACCTTTTCATGTCGGGGTTACTATTCGTGAGTTACTATTCACGAGTTACTATTCACGAGTACTATTCACGAAGCATAACAATTTTCTTGTATAATTTTTACCTTTTTGTGTCGGAGTTACTATTCACGTATACGGCAATATTCACGTATACGGCACTATTCACAGAAAAGTTTAAATTTTCTTTTTTTGTGTCCAAGATTGTCTGTTATGGTTCCTATCTTTGATTGTATCCATGTTTTGATCTTCATTCTTGAATTTTACTCTACTATGGTTTGTTATGGAGTATTTTTGAACTTGTATTGTCTAAAATAGGAATCTCTAATCTTTGTCCTTTTATCTCACTGGATTCGTTTTCTTGAGAATATTTTTATCATCCTCAGTCCTAAATGGTGATATAACTAAATATCTTTGGACTGTAGTGCAAAGATGAATGATTATTTGATGAATATCTTTGGCCCGTAGTGTAAAGACGGACAGGTGTTGAGATGAACATGACCAACTGATGATACAACTGAATATCTTTGGCCCGTAGTGCAAAGATGAATATTTGATGATTGATGTTACATGGATAAAATATTGATGATGAATTTTTAAATTCATAGATGATAGTAGATTTCATTCTCTACTTAACTCTTCTAATGAATTGTTGTTTCCGCTGCAGTTAATGATATAAAACTTGTTGTCTATTGTATTCTATCAGATTTTTTCCTGTTGAAGACTAAGGATAATTTTTTGTATATTATCTTAGTCATAATATTCTTTATTGGGCTAGCTGAGCTCACCCTTTTCCTTTTTGTTCCATTTTTCTTCTCAGGAGATGAAAATATAGTGGGAACTAGCCGGGGTATGGAATGATGGTTCAAGATAGTTATTTTAGTAGTCCTCACTATTTTGCAAGATAGTATATCAATAATTGTAATGAGGACTCCATTTGAGTTTTAATACTATCTACATGACAATATTTGTGTTGTCGTATTTTACACGACAATTGTAATAATAAAGTTGTAGTTATTTTCTGTACCATGTATTTGGCGACTCAGAATGGGTTGGGAGGAATGAACCTATTTTGGGGGCGTCACATGTACCATGTGTTTGGGCGAATACCAATGAATGATATGACAAGCCACAGTTTGGCCTGGGAAATCCAGAATTTCAGACTATTCTGCTCAATCGCATAGCGTTTTTATCCCTAATTTGGCCTTTTCAGCTTGTGAGAACTCTTTTACAACTCGAACTAGACCGAGCCGGAGGGATGGGCTTCACCCAGGGGAGCTGCAGGTACACCTGCAACAGCCGCAGGTACACCTGCAGCTGCCGCAGGTGGACTTACGGGCAGCCGTGGATGGCTATTAAGGTTGCAAGTTGCCTTCTCAAGTCATTTCATGTTATGCCATGAAGGAAATCTGAGAGCTCTTCATCAGATCTACTGAGTTCGGGTGTCTTTCTGTAAATTCTGTCACCGTATAAGTGTTCTACATTGTCCTGGTAACGTATGCATACCTTTTTTTTTCCAGTTTCTATCCGTTGAAAAATGACTTTTTATATGAAATGCGTTTAAACACATAGTAGTGAATATGCATGCTCATATGACTTGATAGAAAATATTCAACATAGTAAATATTAGTATTAAACCATGCTGAGCATAACGATGTGAAAAAATTTGGCTTTTAAAACAGTCAAATTGACACTTTTTTCCGCTATTTCTTATCCTATTTGAGGACAAATGAGGAAATGTGGTAGTGTAAAGTAATCTTGGTATTTAGGCTACCCTTATGGATTGATGACTTTGACATTTTAATGCATATAGTATGTATATGACTGTGAGCATGTGTGCTACTGAATGGCCACCTAGTCATGCATATGTGTATGTGGATAGTCCTATTTATAAAGGAAACTATGGCAAAATTTTTCCAAAATATAGGCATTGAGTAGTCATGCATTTTTAACTCTACTGCAGACGTATGTTAAAATAATGCATGCATGCATGTAGTCATAAAATGCATTTTGAAAAGCTCCAGGTTAGAGAATACCACACTCTTTCTGAGGTGATTTGGAGACTTGTTATCCAGATATATGGATCCGGATCATCCGAGTAGTTCCCGTAGGACCACTTCAGGTGTGCGGAGGAGGGCTTCTGAAGTGCCTCGACCCCGTTCAGTTAGACAGCCTCGTCGTCTGGCGGAGGCGGTGATTCGTCCTATCCGGGTTGATGTATCGGATGTCGATGATGAGGAGGAGGATGTACCGGTAGCGGCTCCAGCTCCTGCTGCTCATATTCCCTGTAGGGATTTCCCATGCATTCAGGTGGCTATTCCAGATCTTCTGGGTGATTAGAGTCGCCACCCCTCAGTTTACTTGCATACAAATGGGGTAAAAGCAGGATTTGATCTTCCTTTTTCCTATTGAGGAGGAGCAATGATTTTGACATTGATTTTCATATGATGTAGGTTTTCGGCTTTACACAGCCTCGAGGGAACTAGTTCAGCTTACACTCCCTGTATCAGGCTCTTCATCCAGATTACGGAGGTATCGTGCATGATTGGGACTTTGGGGCGCTCTTTTCCATTCTTCCCCACCGTTGTCCCTGGGGTTACCTCAGGGCATTGTCTGAGCGTTGGTTTCACCAGACTCAGTGTCTTCACTTATTGGATTATGAGGTGATGATGACGCTGATGGATTGGCGATTTATCACTGGTATGGAGTTTGGAGGGGCGCCAGTGCCATGTACGACGAATATTACCTCGATTGCCATTAGATCCTTGTTTGGAGTTCCGGCTGAGGCGCTCAAGGATAGGACCGTTCGTACGGGTCCTTTGAGCGTAGATGCTATGAGTGGGCTATTGAGTGAGCCCATGCCCGCTGATGTGAGAGTCAGGGATCACATTCTTCGGCGGTTATTTCTGTTTCTGCTGGAGAGTATTTCTCTTTTGATTTCCCACGTACAGGTTTAAGAGTATTCACTGATAGCACGTGTTTTGCCTTTGTGTTGGCAGTTTTGGGCATATGGGAGGCTTCCATGTTTGCGTCCTGTGAGCGTGTTAGGTTTAGATACCTATCCACTAGGACAACGATGATATCACTCCATTTTGGTAGAGGTTCTTGTAGCGGAAGGTTTCACCCATTGTCGCTTATAGTTGGAGTTATTGACAGCTGATGTCATCACTTGGGTTCCCTATTCTGGGGAACATTTGACTATTGGATTTGAGGATGGATTCCCGACTGGTGTCGAGCACGTGACATCCACCCATAGGATTCCTCTCATATACTTTGTCAAAGGGTTCACATACTCAGGATACATTTCATCACTGGTGGTCCCCTCGGTTTATGGAGGATATGGTTCCTAGATCCGTGATGATGATGGATTGGCTGACCTATGTTCGAGATTCGACTCATTTGACACTTATTGATCATTTAACCCGACAGTTGGACTGGGCACATTTTTTCATCCGACACTTGGGTAGAGATCCTTTAGAGGCAGATACTTTTGATCCTTCCAGCTTAGGCGCTGGCCTCTCAGGTGACCCATATGGCTTTGCTGGTGCAGATCCTCCCTTGTATAGGCCCGACATCCCTGTTGATAGAGATCTAGTGACTCAGGAGGAGGTACATCAGGTGGACAGGATATATCATGTAGATATTGACACCATCGTCTTCTTCTGATGTGTATTCTCGTTATCTCTTTTGATAGGCCTCTGTTAGATATTGGGTGACTGTGCCCTATTCTCGCTATATCTTTTGATAGGCCTCTGTTAGTAGTAGGGCGTCTGTGCCCTATTTCCTTGTATTTTTATTTGTACAGAGATGATGTATGTAGATGATGATGTACTTAGGAATGTATGTAATGTTTTTCATTCCCTATATCATATTGCCATCTATTATCTGTTGTGCATCTATCATGCTATGCATATATATGTATATCCAGAGATATTCAGCATTGACCCCTGGATGGTCTTATGATACGGCCTACACAGATGTCTTCTTCGACAGTCAGTCACATAGATCACACCCCACCAGTGTTGATAGCCTCCCGTCTGAGGTCGTGGTATGATAGTATGTCACCTACAGATAGGGTGACTGTAGATCAGCTATTATAGCATTCTATGACCCTTTTGATGTTTTAGGTTCCCACAGGCTTTGTAAAGGGTATGTTGGAGCATTGAATACTAGAGAGACAGGTTTTTCGATTTGGTACCTAGGAGTTGACTCCTACATTGGAGGAGTATGAGAGGTTGACGGCGTTGCCCTTAAACAGACCTTGCGCTCATATGGCTGTCGGAGATATGAGCCGACAGTTCATGACCCTCATCAGGTTACGGCGTAGAGTAGTAGAGGATGAAATTACATCCGACCATGTATTGCCTCAGCATTTCCTGATAGACAGATTTGGCTCAGTGGACAGCTATGCGCGGTAGTCCGGGGATTTTACCACACCTGAGGATCAATGGCATTTGGCCAGAGTGGATGTACTCGTGATGTGCATAGTGGCGTATGTATACATGCCACGGTATATAGATGAGTTGGACATAGGTGTCATCATGGCAGTGAGAGCTCTCAGGGAAGATCATACCATTATCCCGATGATTGTGGCTGAGACATTGAGGTCGGCTACGTTTTGCAGCACCTACCCTGTAGGGGTATTTATGGGTAGTTTTCTCATGTTATACGTGTGGTTTATGTCACACTTGAGATCGATCGTCACTTTCCAATGACACGTGTACTACTTTACCCATGATACAGCTATGTATTAGTCCTTTCAGCCATCAGAGTGTATAGACGCTATGTCTTGGTCGGTATTCTTGGCCGGGATCAGAGATCCGTTTGGCATTCTGCCGTGTTCAGGGCTCAGCTCACCCTACAACTTCATTACTCACGCTTCGAGCATGGATTATCTCCCTCTGGATGATTTGAAGGGCATGACTACCTACCACCCACTGGCTATGATGTCACAGTTTGACCAGTTCTAGGATTTTTATCCTTTTGATGGGGCGTTAGGTCAGCGTTTAGCTTCTCACCATATATCAGTAGAGGACCGATCCCGGGTGTATGCTTATTGGGATCAACGTGAGATAGCTGATTTTTCTGTTAGCCATCCAGGCTGTTCGTTAGAGTATTCAGCATGGATGGAGACAGAGACTTCATCGGCTGCGGTAGTATCCACAGTGCCGAGTATTGATTCAGATGGTGGAGAGCCCATGGAGGACATTGATTCTCACACTGAGGAGGAGCCATTCACTGGGTTGCCAGCAGTTCTTGTAGATTCTCCCAGTACTAGCACTGATGTGATCCAACATTCAGCATAATATTTTGAGCAGAGTCTTCATTTGATGACCTTTGAGAGGGATCAGGCTAGAGCCATGTTGCTGACCACTCTTGATGGGAGAGATGCCACTTTATTAGAGAGAGATAATGCCTTAGCACATAAAGATGCCGCTATTGAGGAGTGGGATGAGGCCAGATCAGTCAGAGATGCAGTGATAGTTGAGCGGGATAGTGCCATATCTGCCCGGGATGTAGCCGTTACAGATAGTACCACAGTAAGGTCCCTTACTACTGGTATGATTATAAAGATGAGCACGTATATTGATGAGCACAATGTCACCATGCAGACGTCTATAGATCTATTAGCTCGTATGGATACCCTTATACAGGAGACCACATCGTTACCTCCTTCTTCTGAGAGAGATGCCATGTTGGGCTTGATAGCTCAGATATACATCGATTTGTAGATGAGCTTGTATTTTCCTGCACAAACTAACTTAGCCATTTTGTCATGTACAGTTCATATTGTATATATCAAACATCATTATATATAGCAGGGAAACATATTTTGATCACTTCCCTTTTAGCTATGCATTGCTACTTGCTTGATGTTTGCCTATTTCTTCAGGGCTTATGATCTCGATGTATTCTGAACTCCTCCTTGATGGATGGACATTGAGTTATCTCAGGATATTTCAGAATGGATCGTTGATCTGTGTGTATCCCCAACCATCTTTGGTGTCTTGGGACTAATTTTTGTATGTAGATGTGGAGAGGAGTGTGGCTTTCCTCTCTGAGGTTGACCGCACCACAGATGGTCGCCAGTACTCCTTTATATGGGGGAGCCCAGTTAGTTCCATCTCTTATGGATTGGTGTTGCTCTTTGAGGAATGAACCACAGCTTAGATGGTCGCCGACTCTCCCGTTTACATGGGGAGGTCAGGTAGTTCCATCTCTTTGGTCTGAAGCCGATGAAATGTGACGGATTGAAGGATGATCCCAGTACCGTCGACAAGTGTTTGTGTTTTGGTAGGGGGTTAGACCGAACCATGAATGGCTGCCAACGTACTCCTATTGAAGAGGAGATCAGGTCTGCGTAGTTCGAACCTGGTGTAAGAGGTTCAATGCTGTATGTGGCAAAACTAGTGTAAGAATGTTTTTGTTATTTTTGCTTTTGCAATGAAAAGGTTGTAGGAATGTTTTTGTTATTTTTATTTTATTGTGACCGGACCATATAAAATATGGTTGCCTATGTACTCCCGTGTATCAAGGAGATCAGGTCGACATAGTTCGTCCCATGTTCAGGATGGTTGGCAGCCAATGAAAAGGTTGATCCCATGTTCAGGAAAAACTGCGGGTGAGAAAGTTTAATCCCATGTACAGGACAAATTGCGGGTGTAAAAAGTCTTATCCCTAGTGAGGTAAAACTGCGGGTGTGAAAGGTTTAATCCCTGATGGGATAATTGGAGTTGAGTAAGGGTTCAAAACCAAGTTGAGAAAAAGGATCTGGCGATCCGAAACCAGGCTGCTGGTTAGAAAATGTATGTTTGTCCCTAATGGGGCAGGTGAATGTGAAGAGAAGTTGTATGTAGTGGAGGGTTAGAAAACCTGAAATGACCGGGGATCTGATGATCCAAAACCAGGATGTTTGCTTGATGGCAACCTCAGATATAGTTCCATTTCACGGTGTCCGAGTTGATAAGCTATGGAAATTCATCGCAATCCACTTCTTGTAACCTGAAAGCACCTTCTATTAATACCTCCTTTACAATAAATAGGCCTTCCCAGTTCGGGACGAATTTTCACTTAGATTGATCTTGGTTGTCAATGATCTTCTTCAAAACCAAGTCGTGTTATTTAAACTGTCGTAGCCAAAATTTTCTGTTGTAGGACCTGGCGATCCTTTGTTGATATAACTAACTGTGGAAGATAGTAGCGGCTCGCCTTTCGTCTATTAGAGACAATTGATGATACCTATCTTGTACCCATTGGTCTTCATCCAGCTGAGCGTCTATTAACACTCTAAGGGATTCCATTTGCACTTTTATGGGGTGCACTGCTTCCATCCCATAGGTTAATGTGTAGGGGGTTGCCCCAGTGAAAGTGCGCATTGATGTTCTGTAGGCTAATAGAGTCAGAGGCAGCAAGTCAGGCCATCCTTTGTGGTTGGCGGACATCTTTTGCATGATCTTCTTAATGTTTTTGTTAGTCGCTTCAACAACACCATTCATCTTTGGACGGTAGATGATGGAGTTGAGATGTTTGATGTGGAATTTACTGCACAACTCCTCCATCATTTTGTTGTTGAGGTTCTTAGCATTGTCTAATACAATTACCGCTGGTTGTCCATATCGACAAATGACATTATTTTTGATGAAAGCAATGATGACTTCTTCGGTAACCCTAGGGAAGGAGGCTGCTTCCACCCACTTGGTGAAGTAGTCGATCATGGTGAAGATAAACCGATGCCAATTACTGGCTTTGGGCTCGATGGGCCCGATCACGTCCATTCCCCACATCGAGAAGGGCCAAGGCAAACTCATATTGTGGAGCTCCCTCGGAGGGGTGTGGATAGCATTCCCATTAATTTGGCATTGATAACATCTCTTGACGTGATCCTCACAGTCAGCCTTGAGAGAGAGCCAATAATGCTCTGTTCTTAGGATCTTATTTACAAGTAGAGGGCCACTCATGTGTGGAGACCTAATCCTACATGAGCCTCTGAGCTTGGTCCTTGTCCAGACATATGAGGAGACCTAATCCTACATCTCTTTTATAGAGTGCATCTCCGCTCAGGTAGAATTTTATAGCCAGTCGATGGATCCGCCTTCTTACAGTCGGGCTCGCCTCAACGGGTGTAGATCCATCTTGCAAGTACTCCTTGATATGCTGATACCAAGGGTGTTGGATGGGAGGTAGCTCATCCGATACTTCTCTAATGTAATTCCCATAGACTGGAGCCTTTTGTTGGGCAAATGTGAGGGTTGGCATTTCTTCCTTGTCATGTATGTTGATCAAGGAGGCCAAGGTTGCTAGTGCATCCGTAAAATCATTCCTATTTCGAGGAATGTAGAGGAAAGATATTTCTTCAAACTCCGAAGCCATCTATAGAATCTGTCGATGGTAAGACAGTAAGTGTAGACCTTTGGTGTGATAGATTCCTGTGGTTTGTCTGATTACCAAATCTCCAAAGACAGTTAACTGTTTGATGCCCATTGATTAGGCAAGTTTTAGCCCCACGATACAGCCTTCATACTCGGCTGTGTTATTGGTGTTGGCAAACTGTAATTTGATGGCGACGGGATGCTGTTCCCCTATAACAGATACTAGAACTGCTCCAGCCCCAGAACCTTCCGTGTTTATAGCTCCATCAAAATACATTTTCCATGTTTGGCATGCATCGTACAGATGGTGTTGCTGAATTGCCATTACCCCTTCATCGGGGAAGTATGTTTCCAAGGGTTTGAATTCCCCTTAAGGTGCGGTGGCCAGTTGATCCGCAATTCCTTGACCTTTAATGGACTTCTGCGTCACGTAGACGATGTCAAATTGTTATAAGATCAACTGCCATCTGGACAGTCGGTAGTTCAACATGGGTTTACTGAATACGTACTTGAGAGGATCCACGCGGGATATGAGATGGGTTGTGTGACCATGGAGGTAATGTTGTAACCTCATGGAAGCCCATCCTAAAGCACAACAAGTCTTCTCAATCAGAGTGTACTTGTGTTCACTGCTGCTGAATCTTTTGTTGAGGTAGTAGATTACTCGCTCTTGGCCTCTATCGTCTTTCTGTCCCAGCATGCAGCCCATGGCATTGTCACTTATGGACATGTACATGAACAGGGGAACATCATCCCTGGGTGGTACCAAAATAGGAGCTTTGACTAGATGCTCTTTGATTGTAAAGAAGGCCTTTTGGCACTCATCATTCCATTTCATAGAGGAGTTCTTCCTTAACAACTTGAAAATAGGCTCACAGGTTGTTGTGAGTTGGGAAATGAATCTGCTAATGAAGTTGATTCTTCCCAAAAATCCCCATATTTCCTTCTCTGTCTGAGGAATGGGCATTTCCATGATGGCCTAAATTTTGGTGGGATCCAGCTCAATCTCCTTGTGGATGACTCGGAATCCTAGCAACTTGCCTGATTTAACGCCAAAGGCGCACTTGGCTGGATTCAACTTCAAGTTGTACTTACGCAACCTGTTGAAGAGCTTTCTGAGATGGTCTAGGTGGTCTTCCTCCCTTCGGGACTTGACAATGATGTCATCCACGTAGATCTCTATCTCCTTGTGCATTAAATCGTGGAAAAGAGCCATCACGGCTCGCTGGTAGGTAGCTCCGGCATTGATGAGGCCGAATGACAACCGTCTGTAGCAAAAGGTTTCCCAAGGAGTGATGAATGTAGTTTTATCGATCCTCTTCAGCAACCATAATTTGATGGTACCCCGCTAAGCAATCAGCAAAGGAGTACATGTCGTATTGAGCAGTATTGTCAATGAGAATGTGGATAAATGGCACAGGAAAGCTATCTTTAAGGCAAGCTTTATTCAGATCCTGGTAATCCACGCAAACTCGTACCTTTCCTCCTGGTTTGGGCACAAGGACTATGTTAGATAGCCATTCAGGGTATGTAGACACCATGATAATGCCTGCTTGAAATTATTTCACAATTTCCTCTTTAACCTTTAAACTCCACTCAGGTTTCAACCGCCTGAGCTTCTGCCTGACTGGCTTGAATCCCTCTTTGATGGGGAGGCGATGAATGACAATGTCAGTGGACAAACCCACCATGTCTTCATGAGACTATGCAAACACATCCTGGAATTGGGTTAATAGTGTAACCATGTCATTCCTTTGGTTTGGAGTGAGGTTTGTACCAATCTAGATTAGTTTAGGGCTTTCTAAGGTTCCGAGATTGAAGGAGGTGGTTTGATCAAGGTTGGATTTAGTTTTGTCTTCGACCTATTCTTTGATCTCCTGAGGTATCTCAATGTCCTCTTGTATTTCCATCAAGTCTGAGTCCAACTTTTCATCAAAGTTACAATCCTTGTGGAGAAAAGTAAGAGTGAGCAAAAAATTGATAAAACCGAATTACCGAATCGAACTGAATTTTTTTAACCGAATTATTTTGGTTTTTCGATTTTTTTCATAATTTCGGTTATATTCGATTTAATTCTTGCTATTCGGTTTCGGTTTTGGTTTAAAAAAACAGGTTATTCGGATACCCGAATAACCGAACTTTATTAATTAAAAATAATAATATTATTAATATGGCTCATCAGTGATCATGGACCATAGTATACAAAGTTCAGAGCATGAGTCATCACTCCACTACTTTATTATCTACTGACTACTATTACTCATCAGTCATCATCTCCCAGACCCAGACTTCCACTAGTGCTCACACCTTCTTCTTCGGCTTCCACTAGTCATCACTCATCACCTCAGATCTTCGGCTCCTCCTCAGATCTCCTTCTTCTTCTGCTCACACCTCCTCAAATCTCCTTCTTCTGTTGCTCTAGCGGATGTCGGATGGCCTAGATCTATGCGGATCCTCATGTCGACGCCAACGAAATGGTGGCGATCGAGGTCTTATTGGCTCAAAGGCTTTGAAGCGGAAGATTTTCGACTGGACGAGCTTGATCGTAGGAGTTGCTGGAGGCTAACCTATTCGGTCAAATAAAGCTTTATATGAAGTGAGTTAAATATAAAAAGTGATCCTTACTAAGCTTTATTTGTGATTCTGGTAATTAAAGAGACATAATGAAGTTTAATATTGGGCTATATGTGTTATTATTTTGATTAGTGCTTGCTTTTGCTATAAATGTATGTACTTGGTGTGGCAGATTTGATGATTCGTTGATTTTATATTTTCAGGATTGAATTAAATAGAGATTAGTATATGAGATTGTTGGGTTTTGTTAAAGAAGATGGCTGTATTACGGGGTGGCAAAGTGGAGAAAAAGGATAAAGCTTGTTTGCCTGGAGCCTGGAGGTTATGAACAATGATAATTCTTGGATGTAATTTCCAGCCAACACTTTAATTAGCTTTTATGGATGTATCTATTTCCCCTCTTTAGTCTCTGAAATCTTAATAATATGAAGGTTTACTTTTTAGATTGATTTGAGCTTCACTTCTTATTCCCCTTTATATGCAGACAGGACATTTCGATTATTACCCGAATACCCGAATGTACAATTCCGTAATTCCGCATTCGGTAATTCGGTTAGTTCTAAATTTTGGTTAGTGTTTCGGATAGTAAAATTATGGATAATTCGGTATTCGGTTATAATCGAAAAGTCTATTCGGTTTTGTTATAACCGAATGATCACTCCTAGAGAAAAGACACCTTATCAAACAAGTATATGCACATCTAAATTCAGAGTCCTGAAACAAAATATGCTTTCACTTAATATATAAAACTGTTTAATCATACAAAGTGTTAGCATGTACTGACAAAACAACTGCTAATACTGTACAGAAAAGTAAACAGTTATTATTATCTACAGGGCAAAAGGAGTTTCTACCTGTTTTACCCTTGTCGACCAATGAAAAAAGTGCTACTCCAATTGTCAAGGGTGAAGTCCTGATGGACTGCAATGATGGAGGGGCTGTCATCGTCCTCCTTCTCCTGAATGATGACCATTACGTTTGGCCAATCATCGTCTGGGGTGTATCTATTTGTATGTTCATCATGGATAACGATGCGTATGTTTGACATCATTCGGGCGATGTCCTGTTTACGTCATCGTTCCTCTTCTTGCACTTTTGGATCTGGAACTAGGAATTCTTTTCCCTTTACCGGTATCGGTTTAGAAAATAACATAGCCATTACATGGGCAGGCAGACACCTTTACCGAAGACCGTACATGCTCAGGAACTGTAGGTGGAAATAATCGTCGTGTGGCTGAAGTTGAAGGAATCTGTTTATGCTTATGAGGATTCCTATGACTGGAACTAGCAGTATAACCTAGTCCGGCTATCCCTGTTTGACTGGGAACTTGAAAGAGGTGCTTGATGCCCTGATGATCTTTGCCCAACCCTTGTCCAGGTTGATAACCCAATGACATCATTTCTTGAGTGACCGACATTACTTCAGCAGAAATTTGGGGTATGAGAGGTGGCACCCCAACAGGATGGTAGTGAGGGTTGCTCACCTCCATGGCATGAAAACTAACCGACTAAACTTCTGAATTGAAGCTGATGAGTGGTATGTCACCTTGTTCAGGACATTCCGGCTCATCATCGATAATGACTAGGCTGTTGTTGATAATTTATTTAAGTTGTTGATGAAGAGTGGAAGGGACGGCTCCGGCCATAAGAATCCATGGTCTTCCCAAAAGCAGGTTGTATCTTGTATCTATTTTGAGAACGTGAAAAGACACACAGAATGTATGTGGACCGATCTCCACTGGCAGTTCAATCTCTCTGACAGAGTTTCGTCAGGATCCATCAAAAGCTTTGATAACCGTATGACTGCTTCAGATCCGATTGAGATTGATGTTCATCTTCACCAAAGTGGCATAAGGACAGATATTCAAAGTTGACCCTCCGTCTATCAAAACTCCTGCCACCATGTATCCGGAAGATAAAACCGCTATGTGCAACGGCTTGCAATGACCGATCCCTTCGGGAGGTATATCATCCTCAGTGAAAGATATCACATTGTTGTTAAAAATGTGATCCACCGGATGCTAGAATTTCTCAACATCTATTGACTTAGGCAATTGGGCTTCTTCCAACACCCTGATCAATACCTTCCTGTGATCTTCGGAAGAGAAAACTAAGTCCAATATGGAAACTTGATGTGGAGCTTCTCTTAAGCTTGAAACCACCTTGGCTTCATTATGTCCCATAGTACGAAGAAATTCTTCCACTTTTTCCATGGGAATCTTCCCCTTGACTTGATGGTAGGCTTCATCACCCATTGGGGGAGATATAGTGGATTATCCTTCGACACTGCAGCAGTTATGTGAGATGTGGATCCTTCAACCCCTCCATAATTCCATGGAACTTTCTGTAGACTGACAACAGGATATTGTGGTCTGAATGGCAAGATAATTGGCTCTGGCACAACCACTTTCAAAGGATTGTCAACTCCTTTGAGTTCAATTGGTTGAATTATATGTGAGGGAGTAGCTACATCTGTCTTAGAAGATATGACTGCTACGACTTCCTTCCACTTTGTAGGAAACGCGTCCTCACTTTCTAGTATCACAACATCATCATCTTCCATCTGCAAGACACCGCTGTCAATTAAATTATGAATAAGGTGGCGGAGTGCCCAGCATTCTTTTGTGCTGTGACCGCAAGATTGGGAGTGATATTGGCACACTCCATTAAAATCAAACCGTCTTGAACGCGGGCTGATTGAAGGTAGCAGATTTGTGATTCTTCCTTCATTTATTAGCATCTGCAGTATTTCTTCCATCGGTTGGCCTAGGTATGTAAATTCCCTTTTGTTGGCAAAATCTCGACGGGTTTTGGCATTTGCACTTTTTGCAATCTTATCCTCCAGTGTTTCATTTTTTGGAGCGCGCGGTGGAGTGTTTGTAACAAGAGGAAGGAGACTGGCATGCTCATGACTAAATAATTGGCGGGTGGCTTGGTGCTGATAGACCACCAGTTCTGCCAATTGGTTAAGTTACTTATGCAGAGCATTCATTTTTCGTTCCATCATATACTGGAACTTTGCAAAATCCCATTTGTCAGCACCATCCTTGCTGGTTTGGGAAGATCCACCATTAAAATTAGAACTCTATCCACTGCTCCAATTAATCATATTGACCTATTCTTCTTTATGTTGAGGAAGAGGGTTGTCTTGCACATGGGGTTGATCGAGCTTGGTGACCACAATCTCACCGTTATCGATCAAATCCTGGATCTTGTGTTTTAAGGCCCAGCAATCTTGAGTATCATGTCCCACTGCCTCAGCATGATAAGCACACTTTCGAGTAGCATTGAAACCCCTCCCATTCGGGTTGGCTGGTGGAAAAAGATGTGTAATTTTCTTCTGAGTGGTCAGAAGATTGAGAATGTTCTCGAGTGAGTCCCCTAGGGGTGTGAACACTCGAGCGCGTCTGACTTCTACACCTTTAGGCAATGGAGGGTTTAAAGACTGTGCTTGAAAGGGAGTGTAATTTCTCCTTTGGATAGGCATATTCTGATTGCCTTTCTGACCTTGTAGTATCAAGGAAACATCCTCCTCTTTGTTTTTATGGACCCTCCGGGGGTTGTTTCCATAATTTCCGGACTGGATGTTCTCGGTAACAACTTTGAGGGCAGCTAGGTCTTGAATCTTTCTTGATTTTAATCCCATCTCAGCCATCTCCCCATGTTTAATCATTTCAGAGAATGGTTTGCCAATACCAGCTAAAACCCTCTCATAGAAAGGAGCTTCTTGTATGTCTATGAAGGTCATAACCATTTCTGACTCATTCATAGAGGGAACAACTTGAGCAGCAAGGTGCCTCCACCTTTGAGCATACTCTCTGAAAGATTCATTGGTTTGTTTCCTGACTTTAGTAATTTGGTACCAGTCAGGGGTCATCTGAGACTGGAAGCTGTACTGACTGAGGAAGGCATGAGCTAGCTCCTCCCAGCTATGGATCTTGGAGTTGTCTAATCTGATATACCACGAATGGGTTTCTCCAGTTAGACTCTTCTGGAACAGCTGAATACTGAGCTTCTCGTCCTCGACATAAGATCCGAGTTCTCCAATGGATACCTTCAAATGTGTGTTAGGGTCTCCTAACCTGTCATACTTTTCAAAGTCAGCAGTCTTGAACTTCTCTGGATAATGCACACCAGGGAATATACAAAGGCCTGCATATGAAACACTCCCATGTGCTCCAATCCCTTTGATAGAATGGATAGTCTCTTCCATTTGAAGGACTTTCTTTCTGATATCACCGGTGTTTAGATCTTCTTTGAGATGAGTGATATCATGAATTTTGTTGGTTGTATCCAACTGAGTATCAGGTATAGGAGCTTCTTTGTCCGCACCTTGTGTTCCTCCATGTGCAGAGGATTCAGTATGTATGGGTATCCTTGTACCCTGAGTAGATTGGTGTAGTTCTTTAAGCAGAACAACCAAATCTGTTATTTGTTTACTTAATCCGTCGAATTCTTCACGGGAGACAGGATTAAGATTAGCCTGGTCAGATGAAGACATAATTGGTTGTAGGCTCGTGGCCTTTTTGGACTTTGAACGGGTAATAGGTCCGATTGTTTCCCTGCGAAAAATTGACGTAGTTTAGTTTCAGGGAATGTATAAATGATGACATGCTATATGATTTATCCGTTTTAGGAGTATTTATCCTGCAAAACGGATGTTAGATGTTTGTAATACATGATAGCATATTAATATTTTGCAAATATGCGTGTACACATATTTCTCATTACATGAAGATTAATATGGAATAAAATTACAAGTAATTTACTTTACGAGTAATTTTGAAATGAGAGAGCATGAAGAGACTTTCCTCCGCGTTTGGTTTATCAGAGACTGACCTATCTTAGGCTATTCTCGCGGCTTTTTGGCATGAAGGTTCCCAAATCATCGCAATTTACTCGATGTGAAGTTAATTCGGTCTTTCAACTAGAGCAAATTTGGGTGGCACCTTTCCTGAGCCTCGTTGGAATTAGTCTTCCTACGAGTCCAGTAATCAAACACCGACAGGATAACCTCCTGATGGAGGAACAACACAACATACATTCACATACAACGTGTCTCACTGTTTTATGAAAATGATGAACTGTGCGAAGCACTAATATCACAAGCATATATAGTGTAAAACATTAAGTACAGTAAGTAAATGCATTCGTACACATCCATCAAATGTAAATGCAACATCCACATACAAGCATATAACAGTTTTGAAAAGCTTGTAATAGCGGCTTAAGTCTTTTTACTAGATGTCCCCATTAGAGTCGCCACCAATCGACGTCGGGATTTTATTTGTCCCTTTTCTGTTCTTGTCTTTTGGTGTTATCATGTTAGGTGAGATTTGTTTGAAAAAAAAAGTTGTGAAAAGGTCCGACATTTATATGTCGACGATTGGACTGTAAGAGTCGCCAGTTGGTTTTTTAAATGGTTGTACCAACACAACCGAAAAAAGGTTTGCACATTAACCCAGTGATGTGACACTGCTAAACAAGTCTGTGAAACCGAGATTCATTAGGGTCCGGGGACTTGCTTATGTAGAGGGATGGTGTTAGGCACCCCCTGACATCCGTGTTACCACGGTTACCACCACTTTTCAATTAAACTGTTATATGAATGTGTGTGTGTGTGTGGGTTAATATGCAGTTATTTAGAAGTAGTGCTATGCCTCGTTCGTACCTATATACAAAGGGTTTGAATTTTGTATAAAATTCAATTTTAACAAGATATAGTAGTGATGTTTTGTAAAAAGATGTTTTTTCAAACCCTTGTGCTTAATAGTAATTGAGGCCTTTGATACTTTCATTTTGTTAAATGTTCGGCTTGATTGCTTTTATTTTCGAGATGCGAAGCATCTTCGAGAAAATAATATACATAGCAGTGTCGAACTCCTTGTGGGCATGAGAGCCATCTAAGGAAATTCGAACACCGTGAATAATTTAAAAGCCATGTACAGCTGAAAATGTCCATCACGGGAACCGAATCTAGATTCAGTAGACTGAATCTGTGATCACATGATTCCTAGGCTCACATGATGTAGCAATTTATATGAAAGTTGTAAGCAGCTATATATATATATATATACAAACATGATCAACCACCACGAAGCACCTCCATGGGGGATCAGAAATGTAAATAAAGCAATAAATACGATCAATCGCCATGAAGTAAACTCCAGACGGGACTAAATGTTAATAAAGCAGTAAAATCGATCAACCGCCACGAAGTAAACTCTAGGCGGGACTAAATGTAAATAAAGCTGTAAAAGGCCACGAAGTAAACTCCAGGCCTGGCAGGATATAAAAGCGGTAAATGCACATGATATATATCGATCCCGGCTCAGTTTATCATTTCAGCGATTTGTAGCTATATATATATATATAAAAGTAGTAAACGCACCAGATGTAAAATTTAGGCTCATCGAACAGAGTTCGACAATAGTATATATATATATATATATATATATATATATATATATAAGCAAATAAACGCTCCGGACGTGAGTCTAGGCTCAATCGAGGCATAACTCGGAGTTATCATTATGTTTAGATTCCTAGATATATATATATATATATATATATATATATATATATAATATATATACAAAAAGAAATAAAAGCCACGGACCGAAGTCAAGGCATACACATGGTACAAGACTCTCAACGTGAAGAACTGTGTGTGCACAGTAGTGGAGAAAGACTTTAGAAAGTGTAAGAAGGCTTATAGTGGACTGCCAAAGAAGACTTCAATGACTTTAAATGGATGAACACTCGGCTCCTGCCGGTAAAAATATAACAATATATAAGCTCACAAGTGTTTAAAATGAGAAATCACTCAGTTAATAGTGTGTATAAAGCAAATTAGACAGGGAATCCTCGCCTTTTTTCTATGCAAAATGGCTACTCCAAGCCCTCTATTTATAGAGGGGGAGCCACAGATGCACCTGCGGCTGCCCGGGGTGCCCCGGGTTTCGCAGGTCCTGTCTTCTCGAAGTACGTGCACGCGTGCAACGTGATGTCCGGTCGAACTTTTAGAACTTCAATCCAGGCATCCGATTGAGGTGTATAAGACCTTTTTCGGCATGCTATTGTCGAGAGCTACACAATGACATGGTATTAAAGGTTGTACGAAGTCACGAAGATGGGACCATGCCCTTGGTCTTCAAGCTTCAAATTCTATCCGGTGTGCTATCTTGTGCAGTAGTCACTCGGGATTGGAGCTCTTTGGTTCTTGTAGGACATTACTGTGTAGAATGTATGTATGAATGTTAAGACGTCGCAATGTGGGATTGGGATGGCAAAATGACGATTTTGCCCTTCACCAGGGTTATCTCCGGTTTGAGCTATTTTTAGCGGTCGTTGCTCAGAGTTATCTTTGAGATTGGACTGCTGTAGGTGTTGACCGTACTCAGGCTTATCTCTAAAGTGTGGCTGACCTCCCGGGGTTATCTCTGGACTTGGGGAATGAGTGCCTCGGGGCCATTGCCAAGTGTTGAAGCTGATTACATGTATTTGACACAAGCATTTTCGGGGTTATCTCCAGAACTGTAACTGCATGCCTCAAGGTTGTCTCCGAGGTTGATACTATCTTTCCCGGTGTTGTTTTTGAGACTGAGACTGAGTACCTCGGGGTTATCTCCGAGATGACACGGTCTTCTTCAGTGTGATTTCTGGTATTTGACCTGCCTTCCTCGGGGTTATCTCCGAGGTTGAAATTGAAATTCCCGCTGTTGTTTTCAGGGTTGAGGTTGAAACTTCTGGTGGTATTTCTAGGACTGAGCTGGATGTCTTGGGGTTATCTCCAAGATGGTAATACTGAATATCCCAGGGTTGTCTCTGGGATTGAACTGAGCTGTCTTCCAGGGTTATCCCTAAAAGATGATTCTGCCCTCCTGCAATGTTAGTAACAAGTATGCAGAAAATTTTGAGTGTCTACAATAAATATTAATGAAAAATATATGAAATTATCAAAAGTTATTTTTCATAACTTAAAATAATTTTTAAAACCATTTTTGCAATTTTTAGAAATTTATTTCTATTTTTCATCATTTTCCAGAAATTTAGAAAATAAAATTAATAAAAACCGTCGCTATAGCCTATAGCAACAGTAATCATCGCTGTTGGTGTTCTTGGGCTCAAGAACACTTACAGTTCAGTTCTCAAGGGGTCATGTTTGACCAACCTTAATTCTCAGTCCATGAATGTTCTGGGTTTTCTAAATCTTTGATCTTGTAGTAGGTACGTAGTACTACAAATATAAATCATCATCTTGGTTATACAACAACATAGATGTATGATCCAGAGCTTCAAAGTAGCTGTCAGAAGCTTTCTGGGTTACCCAGAAACCCAGACAGCTTCGATTGCCTACTTTGTGGTCAATTATTCACAAGTTCTGGTCATCAAATCGGTGTTTTTAAGGTCCAAATTTATAGTCCTTGTGTCAAGGAACATTAATATAACAACATCTCAGTTCAATAACATCTCATTCTCCAGATTCAGTTTGGTCAAAGCCTGTCAGAAACATTGTTCATCCGGTTTCTCGATTTTCTAGAAATTATATCCGTGATCAAATGGTCTAGTTTGACCATCCACTAAATCATCAACAAAACTATTAACATCTCACATATCATGGTTTGACAAAACCTTGTCAGACACTGATATAGGATTTCTAGGTTACCCAAAAATCACCTGGTCATGCTCGGTCAATTGGGTTTGAACAACAATAACATGAAATCTGGACATGGAATAGCCATGATTCCATTTCCAGATCACAGTTCTCATATCATACTACAAATATAAAGCTTAAAACAACACAAAGCATAAACAGATAAAGATCTATGGCCACTAACACTAGCTTGTCAAGCACTTTTAGGGTTCTTGGACAGTTTTTGGAAAACTTCGATTTAAGGCCTTTTGATGCCATAGATCTATGATGGATCATAATAGATCATCTTAAAACATATTCTAGCATGAATCTAAACACATAAACATGAACATGATCTTAGCATACATGATCAAAGGTGAGATTAGGGTTTTACCTTTCTAGTTCAATCTTTGATCCTAGTTCTTCTTAACTGATCTTGGTGTTTCTAGGGGTTATTTTGTGACTGATATACTTGGATATTTCAGAGGTTTGGAGAGAGAGAGTGTGTTGGTTGAAGGTTAGAGAGCAAGTAGGCTAATATTTGTGACTTTTCTCTCATAAATCACTTGTCACTTAGATGTAATGAATCCAAGTGTGCAAGGTGGCATATATGGATCAGATTTTGTATAAATTTCCAGCACAAAGTCATACCTAACATGGTGAGTCATGCCTTCTAGAAAAACTTTTAGCATACAAGTAAGAAAAGGGTATTTTGGACATTAAACTTATAATTTTAATGGCATTCTAGACATTTTCCCCAACCCTTAGGGTTTAACCCTTAGGTTTTAACCCTAAGGTTCTAACCCATAGGTTTTACAACTTTAATTTCTAAGATTTTCTAATTAGGGTTTTAAAATAGAAAATTAAGATTTTTAAATAAATAATTAGGGTTTCCTAATTATATTAAAGTTTACTAATCACATTAGGCTTGCTAATTAGGATTAATATTTTCTAATTAGGGTTTAGGGTTCTCAAATTTAAAATTAGGGTTTATCGGCATTCAATTAGGGTTCCTAACTGTGTGTTAGGGTTTCTCAACCATAGATTAAGGTTTCTAGTCTTTCTTTAGGGTCTACTAAATTTATACCTTATCCAATCAATCATTAATCACAAATTCTATATAGCACAAACACATACTCACAATTACTTTTATTATAACTGTGATTTCTATCGAATCACTATTCGAACTTAGGGTTAGGGTTTCTATTCTCTGTTAAACACAGCTCTACTCTTTGTTCTCAGTCAATACATAAATTGACCACATCTATAGGCTCATATCATAGATAATCATCATAATATTGATAGTCAATATCAATATTAAATATAAAAAAAATGATTCGTAAAAATTCTAATTATTCGAAATCCTAGGTTATAACATCTATGGGCCGACCGTTCACATGAGCATAGGGAATCTATACTTGAGCGTTCAACTGGAGCCCTGACAGTCTTGTCTTTTTTCTTTAGTTAGCATTGATTGCTAATCAACTGAGGCCTTACTCAAATAGCCACCGAAGGTAAGGGGGAGGCCCAACCCCAAGAAGAACTATTTGTGGTAGCTGAACTTACTGAACCCCTGAAGGAGATTCTTTTAAAAAAAATCACTAAATGGGAACCATTCAGATATTTTGTTTAGCTGATCTTATCAACGCCGTCATAGGTGAGCCTCTATAAGGAGGTTCGGTTCCTTAGTTTTTTGTACAAGCCAATAGGTGAAGTGCAGGTGGTCATGCTTCACTTACCTTGAAGACCTTTTCACCATATAGATTGAGGCTGAGGCCTCTTGGCAAAAGCCTAGTCTTTTTACACGTCTGGCGAGCGTTGCTCTTTATGGTCGGGCGATCCCGTCTATTTCTATTATATATAGACTTCCATTTCGAACCTTACTTCGCTGGATTCTGAACTCATCCAGCTTGTAGATCCCCTACTTACTCCATAGGGAAACCCACTTTGACAGCTTGAACAATACAATACAGTGAGCCCTTAGCAGCGATTGAGCGTACAGATTAATCCATCACTAGAGTCACCTCAAACGGTAATTTATCCCAACCATAAAATGAAACCCTTCTTTATTGAAGAATAAGTCCACTACCGCATCATGAGCAATAGCACGACATGAGAGAGACTTCCTGTAGCCCAAAAGAAAAATTAAAAATCGCTCAATCAGATAGGACGACCTACTCCTTAATTGAACCAGACTTTCCCACTCACCTTCATCCGAATCTGAATAAGGAAGAGACATGTACAATATACGGAAGAAACTAGTACAATGAGTCCAGCTGAACCACCCGGATCAGCTTCTTTCATCAAGCAACAAAACACAATCGGGACTAACCCAACCCCGAGTTCGTATTGGTTAATAATTTTGGGTCAGGAAAGTGAGCATCCGACGTTCTACTTGCATATAGAAGTCGATTGGACATTCATATCACTATGGTTAGCTCCGACTCATTCACTTTACCCCTTTTACGAGACCTTTTTAAAAGCCGCTTGCCATAAAAAAGAAGGTTAGAACAGTTTCAAAGCGAGATTATTATTTATTTACTCTGACTCCGCTTACGAATCAACTAAACAAGAAGCTTCTACCACGATATTTTATGCAGCAGAAGCAACCTCTAGACCTTAACTAACTTAAGCATCACACCCGTGTCCATGAGAAAAATAGTAAGAAAGAGAGCGGATCACTTCCCTAAGAATCATGGGCATTACAGAATAGCTGGTACCCATTTGCTCCATTATAGTATTGATGTAGCCGTCTATCAAGCCAGGCTCTCCAGGAAAGACGACAGTCCCATAAATGGCAAGGGCAAGAGCTTGTAATCGACGACGAGCCCAAAGTTTCCCATCAACAAAATATTCTTGGTACACTTTAGGATGGGAATCAGAGGCAAAGTGCCTAAGTAAGAAGTCCAACGAACATTTCACAGTGGTATCGTCATTTCCCGAGGATAATTTAAGCTTAGAATGACGAATTCCAAACACATAACTCAAGCCCCTCTTTTTTTTTGGGTCACTCCTGCATCTAATTGTCTAAGGCAAAGCTCAATCAAGAATTATTAGATTAAAATAGCTAGATTTTTAAGTTATTATTTTATAAAATAATAACTACGAAGGAACTCTGCTCGAAAACCTACTTAATCGATTCAATTCAGTGCTTGGATTAGGTCTGGGTAGAGAATAGGTAAGGGTGGTAGGCTTTTCACTTTAGCCTTTTTTATTCAAGGCTTTACTCGTTTAAAACTTTTTTGATCCCCTCTTTCTTTTAAGTTAGAGAGGCTGTAGATGAAAGCCTCTTGGGAATCAAACCCAATTCTGTTGTCTACCGAAAACCCCCGAATGAGCAAAGCTCTAATATGTTATTGTTGACAAAGGCTTCCACGACACCCCTTTGCTAATCGATACGCAACTGCACATCCTGCATACCCTGATTGAGTCTAATTGAGCCCTGCAGTGGTAGAACTTGGTGAACCGGGCTACTCCTTCCTTCGGGTCCGAGGTTAAGGCCGGCTTAGGCTCTGACGCTATAGGCAAATTGAGATCAAAACGCATGGGCAAAAGAAGGAGATCAGTACTCTTTTTCTTGCCCCCAGACAGATCAGTTGATGGATAGAGGTTCATCTTACATCGAATATGCCACTCCGGAGTCTCCTTGAACATGAATCATTGCCTTCGATAACATCGACTCATATTACAACTCATCTCTTCACCAGGAGTGTCGCCCACTCTAGCAAAAACTATATGCATTGAATGAAGGTGACTGGCCTGATCCGAAGAGAGAAGAGAAAGTCATCACTTCTTTGTGCTAGTCGTTCTAATTTCTCAGCTCTTTCTTTTTTGGGGACTAGCCCTTAGAGCGGAATACAAAGTGGATTGCCCCTGAAGTTGAAGGGAAACCCATCACATATCAAGAAGTCATTCCTTTGCCCGGCCTGGACTTCATTCATTACACTGCCAAAGTCTGGATCTTCAGCAAGTATACTGCTAAAAGTGTCAAAGCCCAACACTTGAGCGTGCAAAGTAGCCAATAAACTAACTCTCCTACTGAGAGCATCTGCAACTCTGTTCTTTGCAATCGATTTCTATCTCAACACAAAAGTAAATTCCTACAAGTACCCTACCCATTTGGCATGTCTAGCACTTCACTTCTACTGAATGCCTATGTGCTTTAATGCCTTAAGGTCCGAATATAAGAGAAACTCCATGTGCACCAAGTAATGCCTCCACTGCCTAAGTGTCTGCACCACTGCATAAAACTCCACATCATAAGTGCTATAATTAAGTTTAGACCCACTCAACTTCTCGCTGTAAAAAGCTATAGGTCTTCCCTCTTTCTTAGCTTAACATTGCACCAATGCCTAGTTTAGAAGCATCGTAATCTACATCAAAGAACTTGTCAAAATAGGGCAATGCTAATACTGGGGCTGATGACAACTTGGCTTTGATCTTTTCGAAGCTTCGCTCAGCCTCGGGTGTAATCACAAATGGTGCTCCTTTCTTCATGCAGTCGGTGAAAGGCGACATCACTGCACTAAAGTTTGTAACAAACCCCCTGTAAAATGAAGCAAGTCCATGAAAACTCCTAGCCTCCTATAAAGTTCTCGGCAAAGGACAATCTATCATTTTGACTGGTCTAATGCCACCCCTTCTCCTGATACCATTAATGATCAATCATCAACACACACTTCTTTATCGTGGTATAGAATTTCTCTCTTCTTAAAGTATACAACACTTCCCGCAAGTGTTATAAGTGAGCATCTTGGTCGGCATTGTAGATAAGTATTTCACCAAAATACATAACTACAAACTTGCTAATGTATGGTCTGAGCACTTGATTCATCACCTTCATAAATGTGCTCAGGATGTTGGATAGATCAAATGGCATAACCAACCATTCGGACAGTCCATCCCTCGTCTTGAAGGCTGTTTTCCACTTATCACCCGATCTAATTCGGATTTGATGATAGCTTAACTTGATCTCAAGCTTAGAGAACACTCTAGCACCTGCAAGCTGATCAAGCATGTCATCCAATCTCATTATCAGTAAATCAATAGGTTAGGTCTTCCTTGCCTATACTTAAGAGTCAGAGCGAGCGACATCCTACACAATGGTCTACCGATAGCCACATGGAAGGAGTTGGATCACTTTCTTGTTCACCTGTACGAGATTACTTTCTGTGCCCATATGAGTCGATAGCGAGACGTCGTAAGTAAGAATTGCCAGTGACCAACCAATCACAATAAGAGGAAGTTCTCCAAAACCACATGGGGAAGGGCATTACAACTTCGATTTGATGCTCTCAAACAGATGGCTTCCTTTCTCCAAGAATAAGAGGGCATTCGAGGGCTAATGATATTCCTAAATCGAGTTCTCGGTCTCACCCAGCGTAAAGTAAGTAAATCAGTAAAGCAGTAAATCTAATAAGAAAGGCACTAAGACTCATTCCGTCTATTCGACATCAGCACAGGCTAAAAAGTAACCCAATACCTAAGATGTCAAAGAAATGGATGCTTTAAGGGAAGGAGGGACTTTGCTAAAGATGGTATGCCTATATGTGAGGAAGGTCTTAGTCCTTTCTCCTACCATTGCTTGGCTAGGTTCGCTTTGCAAGGAAGGGAAGGTATCCGTGTAGGTAGTTCAAGGTTGAGGTTAAGCTATGGGCACAAGGAGGTAAGGTATAGTAAGTTCCTTTTTCGTCTTTTGCTTGCCATTGGATTGGAAGCCGCAGGCGATGCCTTCTTGATTGTATAGTTGACCTTGCATGCTTAGTGCGAAAGTGCATAAAGTAGGCTCAACTTCTTTGGCTTATAAAGATCTTGTAGTAGCCAAAGGTTCAGTAGGGGAAGTTGAATCTGTTGATCTCATTTCCTTCTCGTATGGGGAGTCTGTTTCATCTACTTAGCGAAACTACTTGCGTTTCAGGCTGGCTCAACTTGAGGGTCAAAGGGAGCTCGACCAGACCAGATAGTAAGCATCTGAATGAGTGAACGGAGTCAAGCTGGATTTGTTGTCAATAGAACTAGAAAAGCAGTCTCTTTTAACTAGCAAAGAGATTCACATAGGACACTACTTTACTTCCGGAGCAAGTGACTACACTACACTTGATATTAGGCTTTTTAGCCCTCTTATTTTTGTATTTCTCTTTCATCTCCTTCTTTGAATCTTATTTGTTTAATTAATTGACTTGAGCACAAGGAATGGGCTTCCGCTTTAAAGAATGTATTCCCCTAAATGAGTTTGTCTTCATTGAAACTAGTGAAGACACATTAACCAGAGTCAGAGCAGAGGAGAAGGCTAGGCAAAGACCCGCATCGAGCTTCCCCCGGGGCTTAGAGTGAGTTGTCTATTGGTATTCTCTACCTACCCACCAATGTCTCCACCTCCGACCAAGGCCAACCAAACTATTCATTTTTCTTTCCATCCCCACGGCCCCGACCAGCAATTGCAAATGAACACCCGCCTGCATAACCTTTCTTCATTTTATAGAAATGGATTGCGAGTTGAAACTTTGCTTGCCCATGAACAGTATTGGCTCATCAGCAACTTAGATAGATGACTCTTCTCTTATCCTGTGCCTTCCTACTAACCCTTAGAAGAGTCCTACTTGGAGTGAGAACTACTTGATGGGTGCACAACTAACTATTCATATTACATAGATCCTAGCCTTGAACACTGATGTAACAATCCGATATTTTCTACATAAATAAATAAGAAATTTTGAGTATAATTTTTTTATATATTAAGGATGAGGATTTGTACAAGATTATGTGTATATGTATTTATGTGGTAAGTGAAAATATATTTATTACATAATTATTTACAAATGAATTTATTTTTTTAAAATTATTGATTATTAAAAAGTATATACTTATAATAATTAATTTATGGTAGAAATGTTTTATTAATTATTTTCCATGAAAATATATAATCATATATTATTTAAAGTGATTTTTAGAATAATTATAATAATTATTTTTTTATATGAATTTTGTTCAGGTTATTAAGTAAATTATTTTTACTTAATTATAAGGTTAATTATGGCAGATAAAATCAGATATGGAATCCAAACCCTAATTCTGAGTTTTGATCAAGAAATGATAATAATATTATAATGTTATAATATTTTGATTTTTCAGTGCTATAAATATGTACTGTAAAAATGTACTGTTGATGGTTGGTCAATTATGGTATATTGATCAAACCCTAACATTAATTGATTTAACCCTATTTATCAATTTAAATGGAAAATTTAAGATTATTTAATATGTGTTATGTGTTACTTCGTGTTATGCTAATTAGGAAACCCTAATTATAAATTTAAAACCCTAATTATATGAATTTCTATTAAACCCTAATCCGAAAACCTAGACCGGAGGTTTGATCTGTCAAGAATTGTGTTACAGTGATTAATGTCAGGTATAATAGGTTTTATATCGCTAATTTAAATAAACCTAATTAGTTATTTAAGACCATAGCGATTAAAACCCTAAATTTGAAATCGAAACCTTAATCGCGAAATTAAAACTCTAACCGATATTTCTTGGAACCCTAATTGCTAATTTTAAACACTAATTGTTTAAATAGCAAAGTTAATTATGTTATAATACCCTAATGTTCCTGTATAATAAAATTATTAATTTAATCTAATTAATAATTTTAATTTTTCAAATTTTGGAAACTAAATTTAGTTTATAATTTTACAAACCCTAGTTGCTAAATAGTATTTTTGCTTTTTACTAAACCTTAGGGTTAAACCCTAAGGGTCAAACCCTAAGGGTTTGCCAAGTTCTATTTTACCATAAAAATTTGCAAGCGAACTGACCGAAATACCCCTCTTGGGATTTTCTTTATTAGGTAAATTGCAAAGATTGACATGTGGGGAGTGGGTGACCTAATATAACTACTCCACTGACTTAAAACTCCAGCAAATCAGTCTTTATAGCAGCATTACATGTATCTAGCCTTTGTATAAATAGATTGGAGGAGAGAGAAATGTTATTTGTTACTTACATTTTTCACAATACACATCCAAGACCTCCCTCTCTCCAAACCAACGAAATTATCTAGCATTATAGTTCCATTATCAAGCCCCACTAACACCATACCCAAATCAGAAACACAAAATCAAAAATTTGTTCATCAAAGGTATAAACCCTAACCATAATTTTTTTCAATGATCTGTTGTTAGATCTTGTAATTTGTTGTTAAAAGATGTTGTTTATAGTCTACTTTAATGATCTGGGTTGGTATATTATAAGTCCATAACATCTAAATGCTCAAATCAATGATTTTCAAATTCTGGAAAAATTTCATGTTATGGTCTGACAACGAATGTCAGACCTTGTAGATCCATTTCTGTAATTGGGTTATGTGTTTTAAAGGTTGATACTTGTAGTATGTTATGTTGTCTTTAATCTGGAACTGACAGATAGCTCAAATCACGCTCAGAATGAAAGTTATGGGCGGTCAAACCTCGTTGACCGGCCATGACTTTCAAAATCTGGAAAAAACCCAGAACAGCCTAGAAGCCTCTGACAGGTTCTTTGCGGGCTTAGATCTAACTGCTTGATGATGATTATGTAAAGATCTGTGTATCTAGGTTATACTCTGTTGTTTGGACTACAATATTATAGCACTATATCACTAAAATATTGATCAAGTAGATCTCAGTAGGCGGTCAAACTAGGCCGGACGTTCATGAAATGCATTTTCTGGGTAACCCAGAAAACGCATGATCATGACGTCTGACAAGGTTTGACCGGTTCAGATCTGTCAATTGTGTTGTGATTTTGTTGATGTTTTGGGATAGATATACTCTATTACATGCTGGTTACACACTTAACCCTTTATATCACACAAATATTACTAGGATTGCAAGTTGTGGAAGCCCAAATATGGCTTGTCTAACTGTTCTTCATTTCTGGGTAACCCAGAAAATGAAGAACAGCTCTGACAGCTTCTTTGAGGGCTTTGATCTCCTTTGTTATGCAGTTTAGGATCATGGTTGTTGTTGGATCGTGTACTCCTGCACTAGTACTACACGATCGGCTCAATATCTAACCCAGAAACACTTTACACCGTGCACGATTAATGGTCAAAGTAGCTAGCCTAGGTTCTGACATGGAATTATGGGTTTGTATGAAGAACATGAAGAACACCTATAGCGACGGTTCTGTCGCTATAGGCGGCCTTTAGCGACAGTTTTTGCGAAAATTAATTATTTTTATTTAATAATTAGTATTAATTAGTTTTTAATTCTGAAAAATACAAAATAAATTATTAAAAATTATTTTAAAGTCCAAAAATTATATTTTAATTATTTTGAATATATTTCATAAATATTTAATATTTTTGGAATATTAAAAGTATTTAATTTATTTAATTGTAATATTAAATAAATTATTTAAAAATGATTTAAATACATAAAAAAATCATTAAAAATTATATTATGATATATGAAAATATTTTAAGTTATTTTTAAAGACTTTTAATATTTCGTGATAATTTTCATTAATAAATTAATATTAATGATAATTAAGTTGTTTAATAAATGAATTAAATAAATAATGTTAAGATGATTTTATTATTTTAAAAATCATTTTAAATAATAATAAGATATTTAGGAATATTTTAAGTTATAAAATATAACTTTTAATATTTAAAGGTAAAATTCATTAATTAATTATTATTAATGATATTAAAGATATTTAATATTTACATTAAATAAATTAGTTTAAAAATGATATTAATATTTTAAAAATCATTTTAAATGAAGATAAAATGTTTAAAGATATTTTAAGTTATAAAATATAACTTTTAATATTTAAAAGATAATTTCATTAATAATTTGATATTAATGATATTAATTTAAATCTAGTGATATTAAATTTATTTAATAATTATATTAAATAAATAGTTTTAAAATAGTTTTATTAATCATTTAAAAAGGGATATAAATGAATTAAAAATATTCTAAGTTATAATTAATAACTTTTAATATTAAATAAATAGTTCATTAATAATTTAATATTAATGGTAATTATTTTATAATGATTTTTAAATGTTTTAAAAATCATTTAAGGGTAATATAAATATTTTAAAAATATTTTAAGTTATTATTAATGACTTTAATATTTTGGCAATGGTTTCATTAATAGCTTAATATTAATTAAATATTAATAATAATAGAATTGTATATTATTAAATCATTTAAAAATGATTCTGATATTTCAAAATTATGATAAATGGTAATAATTATTTAAAAATTATTATAATGCCATGAAAAATAGTGTGACGGGTGTTTAAGATATCCAAATGAATATTGAACTACTGTTTAGAGTTTTAGACTCGATATTTACCCGATAAAGCTGTCGGTAGACTGACATGTTTCAGAAATTGATTTGGACTTAGATAGGATGACTGGGTAACTGTTTATTTGTGATTCAATGGTGTTAAAGTTATGTGACAATGTGATTAGGAATGTGCTGACTGCAATAAGCAGTATTATATGATATGTTATTCTAATCAGACCAATGATCTATTTAATGATAGGGATTGATAGAAAAGATAAATCTAAGTTGTGTAAGCAGCTGACAAGGCAAGTATCTAAACCTTTGCATTTACTTTATGCAACGGACATGCGTAAGATAATATCTGAATTGTTCATATCAATTGTTCAAATATTTCAACCTTTGTATTTACTTATGCAATGATTCTGTATAAGTAAGCTATTAAGCAATAATTGTTGTACAATTTCCTTTATCCTATTAATATTGATCAAGTTATTTATTTTGTTCGTTAAATTTCTATAACATGGTTATACCAGTGTCCCCACTTGGATAATCATTATATTTTATCACATGCTGATACATACTTATAGTTGCCTAGTATGTATACGTTGAAATAAAAGTCGTCTAAGCTATTTGATTCAGCTAGACATAAAATTTAAAGTTGTTGTTGAACAATATAAAACTTATCCAACCGAATTGTTTTGGTATGGATTCAAGACTGTCATGAACATCCCAATCATGGGAAATTTTTATGCGCTAAGGCGGACAAAGGATGAACGATAATATCGTTCTAGCAATGTAGTATTGATCAATACAGGGCATAACGGGCTGATCACCCCCGTGCCCGTAAGTTATGACGGTTTACAGATGAATTTCTGTTTAACCCTTTCGAAAATAGAAAATAATGTTCATAGTCTGATAATTGATCCTCATTGATAGTCAATATATAGTTTCTAAAAATTTAAAATAAAAATGATATGTTGTTATTTATTGGTTCGACTTACTTCACAACTGTTGCTTCGTTGTAGAAGTATCATTTCAAGAAAACATTTAATTCATTCTGATAACCATTATTGTTGCTATTACTTGCTGGGCACTCAAATGCTCATCCTTGCTTTAATTTAAATGTTTTCAGCTAAGGGTGATCAACCCGAAGGATCTGCCAAGAATAAAGGGAAAGGAAAAGTTGCTGAATGACTGTTTATGCTATCGTTGGTAATAATCAAACTTTATTAGGATATGGATGATAAATATTATTATTATCATGTAATGAATGTTGAAGGTTTCGTACTTGGGATTTGGGAAACTCTGATAATATGTAAATTAAATTTGATAAATCTATATTATTGTTATTATTATTAGTATTATTCCGCTCATAGAAATGGTATCGTGAAGCACCGAGTTCGGGTTTCAAGTATCCGAATTTGGGGGCGTCACAGGTTGGTATCAGAGCTTAGGGTTAAAAACCTTAGGTGTGATAGACCTTAGGCTATAACCTTAGAACAGAGGGAAACGTTGAAAATATAAATAACTCATATAGAGTTTAAAAAGAGATGAATCAGATAAATTTATCGTCAAACCAAATAAAAGATAACCTATACAAAATTATTGTTTGTTATGTGTATATATTACATGCTAATCAGGATAATTTATATGTGTAGATGTCAGGTGAAAAAGGATTAGGATACCCTCGGATCGTAAAGAAGGAGCCAATATCAAAGTCAATAGCTGAAATAAAGGCTCAAAGCGAAAGCAACCTCGATGAGGTGGTGATTGTGGAAAACGTAATACCAGATCCAGAAATGGTAGAATTGACAGATAGTGATTCAGACACTGAAGTTGGAGCTGATCAAGCATTAACCGAAGTGCAGAATCTACGGAACCAGGTTTCCTCTTTGGAAAAGCTGTGGGAAATAGAAAAATTACTAAATAGCCAACTGCGAAAAGCATTAATAGAAACAATGGAAGAACAAGATAAGCTTAAAATCCAAATTGACCAAATTGGAGCTAAAAGCAACAAAGCATGCGCAGTTCCGAGCAAGAAGGGGAAAAGAAAGATGAAAGACCGTGATATAAGAAATCCTGATAACAACCAAGGAAAAATTAATCGAATAGAAAGATGTACAAATTGTGATAAGAAACATGAAGGTGTATGCAGAAAAGGGGAATATGTTTGCTACAATTGCGGACAGAAGGGACATTTCTCTCCTCATTGTCCCAATCCAACGAAATGTGTCTGTTTTAATTGTGGAATAGGAGGTCATCAGGTGAAAAGTTGTCCAATGAAAAAGAGTAATAAATAGGTAGTATATGTTCTGTTGTGTAGGTGTGTTTAATGTAATATGTGCTTAGTATGTCTGTGTAAGGTTATGTTCTCAACTTTTGTAATGATCAAGTTTCTAAATCCCGACTTTTGTAGTCATAAAGGGATAGCAGTATGTGTTATGTTATGTAAATTACTATGACTTAATGAGAATGAATTTATGTTTGAGTGATGAAACAAGTTTAAAGTATTAAACTTATATGATAAGGTTTAGAATATAAGTTAAATTTATGATTTTATTTAATCAGATAATGCCGCCAAGACGTCAAACTAGAAACAAAAGGGCAGAAGAATCTGTCAACAACGTCGAGGGACAACCACAATCAGATCCAATGCAGCAATTCGCAAACATGGTAGCTCAGGCTATGCAACAAGGGATGCCAGCCACAGGGAACCAGCAGGACAATCGCTTGGCAAACTTTAAGGACTTCAAAGCTGTAGGACCACCCGAATTTAGAGGTACAACTGACCCTGTCGAAGCCCAAACTTGGGTTAAAGAAATTGAAAAGGCGTTTGTTATAGCTAGGGTAGCAGAGGGGCAAAAGACCGCTTTTGCCACCTACATGATGAAGGGTGAAGCAAATTTTTGATGGGAAGCGAATCATGTTAGGGCTGGAGCAGGTGTAGTTGCTTGGGAAAGGTTTAAAACTCTATTTTTCGAAAACTATTTTTCATCTAGTATGCAGGCTAGGATGGAGGTAAAATTTCTGGAATTAAAACAGGAAAATATGACGGTGTCAGAATACGCCGCTAAGTTTAATGAGTTGGCTAGGTTTGCTCCGCATCAAGTTGATACGGAGGCTAGGAAAGCCAGAAGGTATGAGCTGGAATTAAAACCCTGGCTCTACAACAAAGTGGCAGTGTTACAAATCCCTACATTTGCATCACTCATGGAGAAAGCTATTATTGCTGAAGAGGGGAGTGAGGCCATGAGCCTATACAACAAAGAAAGAAGAAATAAGGGTAAGGTTGAGGGAGCTGGGAAGGTGGAAACAAACAGTGGAAGTAGGAGGGATAAGAGGAAGGGGAACAACTTTAGTGGTGTGCAGGTAAAACAAGAAGGTATAAAGAAGAAGCATGTGGTACAATGTGGGAACTGTGGGAAAAATCATTTAGGAGAATGTCTGAAGGGAAAATTCGCATGTTTCAAGTGCGGGCAGGAGGGCCATATCTCTCCCAACTGCCCCAATTCTAAGACAATTGGTGGGTGTTTTCTCTGTGGATCAAAGGACCATAAGGTGAAAGACTGTCCGAAAAGAAGAACGGAGGTAGAAAGCATAAACGTGGAAAAAAGCGGTGGAGCCTTGGCAATTACCGGACCAACTTCATCTGGCAAGCCGACAAAATCTACTGCAAGGATCTTCAACATGACAGTCCAGGACACGGTGGCAGCTAGCAATGGAACTCCAGGTATTATTCGTGTAACTTTTATTTTCTTATAATTAATTTTCCTATATATAGTAAATTATTTTATAAAGAAATTTTGAGGAGGAATTTGAGTTCTTTTAAAAACAAATTTTTCCGATTAATCAGAAAGACAAGCTTTAAGTAAACAGTTAAAGATTAGTACGATCAAAGTGATCGAGATCTACTTGTAATGATTGTGTATGCTATGTGCCGTGTATGTATAGGTTTTAAAATGGTGATTCCGGGGACGGAATCTTTATAAGGGAGGTTGAATGTAACAACCCGATATTTTCTACATAAATAAATAAGAAATTTTGAGTATAATTTTTTTATATATTAAGGATGAGGATTTGTACAAGATTATGTGTATATGTATTTATGTGGTAAGTGAAAATATATTTATTACATAATTATTTACAAATGAATTTATTTTTTTAAAATTATTGATTATTAAAAAGTATATACTTATAATAATTAATTTATGGTAGAAATGTTTTATTAATTATTTTCCATGAAAATATATAATCATATATTATTTAAAGTGATTTTTAGAATAATTATAATAATTATTTTTTTAAATGAATTTTGTTCAGGTTATTAAGTAAATTATTTTTACTTAATTATAAGGTTAATTATGGCAGATAAAATCAGATATGGAATCCAAACCCTAATTCTGAGTTTTGATCAAGAAATGATAATAATATTATAATGTTATAATATTTTGATTTTTCAGTGCTATAAATATGTACTGTAAAAATGTACTGTTGATGGTTGGTCAATTATGGTATATTGATCAAACCCTAACATTAATTGATTTAACCCTATTTATCAATTTAAATGGAAAATTTAAGATTATTTAATATGTGTTATGTGTTACTTCGTGTTATGCTAATTAGGAAACCCTAATTATAAATTTAAAACCCTAATTATATGAATTTCTATTAAACCCTAATCCGAAAACCTAGACCGGAGGTTTGATCTGTCAAGAATTGTGTTACAGTGATTAATGTCAGGTATAATAGGTTTTATATCGCTAATTTAAATAAACCTAATTAGTTATTTAAGACCATAGCGATTAAAACCCTAAATTTGAAATCGAAACCTTAATCGCGAAATTAAAACTCTAACCGATATTTCTTGGAACCCTAATTGCTAATTTTAAACACTAATTGTTTAAATAGCAAAGTTAATTATGTTATAATACCCTAATGTTCCTGTATAATAAAATTATTAATTTAATCTAATTAATAATTTTAATTTTTCAAATTTTGGAAACTAAATTTAGTTTATAATTTTACAAACCCTAGTTGCTAAATAGTATTTTTGCTTTTTACTAAACCTTAGGGTTAAACCCTAAGGGTCAAACCCTAAGGGTTTGCCAAGTTCTATTTTACCATAAAAATTTGCAAGCGAACTGACCGAAATACCCCTCTTGGGATTTTCTTTATTAGGTAAATTGCAAAGATTGACATGTGGGGAGTGGGTGACCTAATATAACTACTCCATTGACTTAAAACTCCAGCAAATCAGTCTTTATAGCAGCATTACATGTATCTAGCCTTTGTATAAATAGATTGGAGGAGAGAGAAATGTTATTTGTTACTTACATTTTTCACAATACACATCCAAGACCTCCCTCTCTCCAAACCAACGAAATTATCTAGCATTATAGTTCCATTATCAAGCCCCACTAACACCATACCCAAATCAGAAACACAAAATCAAAAATTTGTTCATCAAAGGTATAAACCCTAACCATAATTTTTTTCAATGATCTGTTGTTAGATCTTGTAATTTGTTGTTAAAAGATGTTGTTTATAGTCTACTTTAATGATCTGGGTTGGTATATTATAAGTCCATAACATCTAAATGCTCAAATCAATGATTTTCAAATTCTGGAAAAATTTCATGTTATGGTCTGACAACGAATGTCAGACCTTGTAGATCCATTTCTGTAATTGGGTTATGTGTTTTAAAGGTTGATACTTGTAGTATGTTATGTTGTCTTTAATCTGGAACTGACAGATAGCTCAAATCACGCTCAGAATGAAAGTTATGGGCGGTCAAACCTCGTTGACCGGCCATGACTTTCAAAATCTGGAAAAAACCCAGAACAGCCTAGAAGCCTCTGACAGGTTCTTTGCGGGCTTAGATCTAACTGCTTGATGATGATTATGTAAAGATCTGTGTATCTAGGTTATACTCTGTTGTTTGGACTACAATATTATAGCACTATATCACTAAAATATTGATCAAGTAGATCTCAGTAGGCGGTCAAACTAGGCCGGACGTTCATGAAATGCATTTTCTGGGTAACCCAGAAAACGCATGATCATGACGTCTGACAAGGTTTGACCGGTTCAGATCTGTCAATTGTGTTGTGATTTTGTTGATGTTTTGGGATAGATATACTCTATTACATGCTGGTTACACACTTAACCCTTTATATCACACAAATATTACTAGGATTGCAAGTTGTGGAAGCCCAAATATGGCTTGTCTAACTGTTCTTCATTTCTGGGTAACCCAGAAAATGAAGAACAGCTCTGACAGCTTCTTTGAGGGCTTTGATCTCCTTTGTTATGCAGTTTAGGATCATGGTTGTTGTTGGATCGTGTACTCCTGCACTAGTACTACACGATCGGCTCAATATCTAACCCAGAAACACTTTACACCGTGCACGATTAATGGTCAAAGTAGCTAGCCTAGGTTCTGACATGGAATTATGGGTTTGTATGAAGAACATGAAGAACACCTATAGCGACGGTTCTGTCGCTATAGGCGGCCTTTAGCGACAGTTTTTGCGAAAATTAATTATTTTTATTTAATAATTAGTATTAATTAGTTTTTAATTCTGAAAAATACAAAATAAATTATTAAAAATTATTTTAAAGTCCAAAAATTATATTTTAATTATTTTGAATATATTTCATAAATATTTAATATTTTTGGAATATTAAAAGTATTTAATTTATTTAATTGTAATATTAAATAAATTATTTAAAAATGATTTAAATACATAAAAAAATCATTAAAAATTATATTATGATATATGAAAATATTTTAAGTTATTTTTAAAGACTTTTAATATTTCGTGATAATTTTCATTAATAAATTAATATTAATGATAATTAAGTTGTTTAATAAATGAATTAAATAAATAATGTTAAGATGATTTTATTATTTTAAAAATCATTTTAAATAATAATAAGATATTTAGGAATATTTTAAGTTATAAAATATAACTTTTAATATTTAAAGGTAAAATTCATTAATTAATTATTATTAATGATATTAAAGATATTTAATATTTACATTAAATAAATTAGTTTAAAAATGATATTAATATTTTAAAAATCATTTTAAATGAAGATAAAATGTTTAAAGATATTTTAAGTTATAAAATATAACTTTTAATATTTAAAAGATAATTTCATTAATAATTTGATATTAATGATATTAATTTAAATCTAGTGATATTAAATTTATTTAATAATTATATTAAATAAATAGTTTTAAAATAGTTTTATTAATCATTTAAAAAGGGATATAAATGAATTAAAAATATTCTAAGTTATAATTAATAACTTTTAATATTAAATAAATAGTTCATTAATAATTTAATATTAATGGTAATTATTTTATAATGATTTTTAAATGTTTTAAAAATCATTTAAGGGTAATATAAATATTTTAAAAATATTTTAAGTTATTATTAATGACTTTAATATTTTGGCAATGGTTTCATTAATAGCTTAATATTAATTAAATATTAATAATAATAGAATTGTATATTATTAAATCATTTAAAAATGATTCTGATATTTCAAAATTATGATAAATGGTAATAATTATTTAAAAATTATTATAATGCCATGAAAAATAGTGTGACGGGTGTTTAAGATATCCAAATGAATATTGAACTACTGTTTAGAGTTTTAGACTCGATATTTACCCGATAAAGCTGTCGGTAGACTGACATGTTTCAGAAATTGATTTGGACTTAGATAGGATGACTGGGTAACTGTTTATTTGTGATTCAATGGTGTTAAAGTTATGTGACAATGTGATTAGGAATGTGCTGACTGCAATAAGCAGTATTATATGATATGTTATTCTAATCAGACCAATGATCTATTTAATGATAGGGATTGATAGAAAAGATAAATCTAAGTTGTGTAAGCAGCTGACAAGGCAAGTATCTAAACCTTTGCATTTACTTTATGCAACGGACATGCGTAAGATAATATCTGAATTGTTCATATCAATTGTTCAAATATTTCAACCTTTGTATTTACTTATGCAATGATTCTGTATAAGTAAGCTATTAAGCAATAATTGTTGTACAATTTCCTTTATCCTATTAATATTGATCAAGTTATTTATTTTGTTCGTTAAATTTCTATAACATGGTTATACCAGTGTCCCCACTTGGATAATCATTATATTTTATCACATGCTGATACATACTTATAGTTGCCTAGTATGTATACGTTGAAATAAAAGTCGTCTAAGCTATTTGATTCAGCTAGACATAAAATTTAAAGTTGTTGTTGAACAATATAAAACTTATCCAACCGAATTGTTTTGGTATGGATTCAAGACTGTCATGAACATCCCAATCATGGGAAATTTTTATGCGCTAAGGCGGACAAAGGATGAACGATAATATCGTTCTAGCAATGTAGTATTGATCAATACAGGGCATAACGGGCTGATCACCCCCGTGCCCGTAAGTTATGACGGTTTACAGATGAATTTCTGTTTAACCCTTTCGAAAATAGAAAATAATGTTCATAGTCTGATAATTGATCCTCATTGATAGTCAATATATAGTTTCTAAAAATTTAAAATAAAAATGATATGTTGTTATTTATTGGTTCGACTTACTTCACAACTGTTGCTTCGTTGTAGAAGTATCATTTCAAGAAAACATTTAATTCATTCTGATAACCATTATTGTTGCTATTACTTGCTGGGCACTCAAATGCTCATCCTTGCTTTAATTTAAATGTTTTCAGCTAAGGGTGATCAACCCGAAGGATCTGCCAAGAATAAAGGGAAAGGAAAAGTTGCTGAATGACTGTTTATGCTATCGTTGGTAATAATCAAACTTTATTAGGATATGGATGATAAATATTATTATTATCATGTAATGAATGTTGAAGGTTTCGTACTTGGGATTTGGGAAACTCTGATAATATGTAAATTAAATTTGATAAATCTATATTATTGTTATTATTATTAGTATTATTCCGCTCATAGAAATGGTATCGTGAAGCACCGAGTTCGGGTTTCAAGTATCCGAATTTGGGGGCGTCACAGGTTGGTATCAGAGCTTAGGGTTAAAAACCTTAGGTGTGATAGACCTTAGGCTATAACCTTAGAACAGAGGGAAACGTTGAAAATATAAATAACTCATATAGAGTTTAAAAAGAGATGAATCAGATAAATTTATCGTCAAACCAAATAAAAGATAACCTATACAAAATTATTGTTTGTTATGTGTATATATTACATGCTAATCAGGATAATTTATATGTGTAGATGTCAGGTGAAAAAGGATTAGGATACCCTCGGATCGTAAAGAAGGAGCCAATATCAAAGTCAATAGCTGAAATAAAGGCTCAAAGCGAAAGCAACCTCGATGAGGTGGTGATTGTGGAAAACGTAATACCAGATCCAGAAATGGTAGAATTGACAGATAGTGATTCAGACACTGAAGTTGGAGCTGATCAAGCATTAACCGAAGTGCAGAATCTACGGAACCAGGTTTCCTCTTTGGAAAAGCTGTGGGAAATAGAAAAATTACTAAATAGCCAACTGCGAAAAGCATTAATAGAAACAATGGAAGAACAAGATAAGCTTAAAATCCAAATTGACCAAATTGGAGCTAAAAGCAACAAAGCATGCGCAGTTCCGAGCAAGAAGGGGAAAAGAAAGATGAAAGACCGTGATATAAGAAATCCTGATAACAACCAAGGAAAAATTAATCGAATAGAAAGATGTACAAATTGTGATAAGAAACATGAAGGTGTATGCAGAAAAGGGGAATATGTTTGCTACAATTGCGGACAGAAGGGACATTTCTCTCCTCATTGTCCCAATCCAACGAAATGTGTCTGTTTTAATTGTGGAATAGGAGGTCATCAGGTGAAAAGTTGTCCAATGAAAAAGAGTAATAAATAGGTAGTATATGTTCTGTTGTGTAGGTGTGTTTAATGTAATATGTGCTTAGTATGTCTGTGTAAGGTTATGTTCTCAACTTTTGTAATGATCAAGTTTCTAAATCCCGACTTTTGTAGTCATAAAGGGATAGCAGTATGTGTTATGTTATGTAAATTACTATGACTTAATGAGAATGAATTTATGTTTGAGTGATGAAACAAGTTTAAAGTATTAAACTTATATGATAAGGTTTAGAATATAAGTTAAATTTATGATTTTATTTAATCAGATAATGCCGCCAAGACGTCAAACTAGAAACAAAAGGGCAGAAGAATCTGTCAACAACGTCGAGGGACAACCACAATCAGATCCAATGCAGCAATTCGCAAACATGGTAGCTCAGGCTATGCAACAAGGGATGCCAGCCACAGGGAACCAGCAGGACAATCGCTTGGCAAACTTTAAGGACTTCAAAGCTGTAGGACCACCCGAATTTAGAGGTACAACTGACCCTGTCGAAGCCCAAACTTGGGTTAAAGAAATTGAAAAGGCGTTTGTTATAGCTAGGGTAGCAGAGGGGCAAAAGACCGCTTTTGCCACCTACATGATGAAGGGTGAAGCAAATTTTTGATGGGAAGCGAATCATGTTAGGGCTGGAGCAGGTGTAGTTGCTTGGGAAAGGTTTAAAACTCTATTTTTCGAAAACTATTTTTCATCTAGTATGCAGGCTAGGATGGAGGTAAAATTTCTGGAATTAAAACAGGAAAATATGACGGTGTCAGAATACGCCGCTAAGTTTAATGAGTTGGCTAGGTTTGCTCCGCATCAAGTTGATACGGAGGCTAGGAAAGCCAGAAGGTATGAGCTGGAATTAAAACCCTGGCTCTACAACAAAGTGGCAGTGTTACAAATCCCTACATTTGCATCACTCATGGAGAAAGCTATTATTGCTGAAGAGGGGAGTGAGGCCATGAGCCTATACAACAAAGAAAGAAGAAATAAGGGTAAGGTTGAGGGAGCTGGGAAGGTGGAAACAAACAGTGGAAGTAGGAGGGATAAGAGGAAGGGGAACAACTTTAGTGGTGTGCAGGTAAAACAAGAAGGTATAAAGAAGAAGCATGTGGTACAATGTGGGAACTGTGGGAAAAATCATTTAGGAGAATGTCTGAAGGGAAAATTCGCATGTTTCAAGTGCGGGCAGGAGGGCCATATCTCTCCCAACTGCCCCAATTCTAAGACAATTGGTGGGTGTTTTCTCTGTGGATCAAAGGACCATAAGGTGAAAGACTGTCCGAAAAGAAGAACGGAGGTAGAAAGCATAAACGTGGAAAAAAGCGGTGGAGCCTTGGTAATTACCGGACCAACTTCATCTGGCAAGCCGACAAAATCTACTGCAAGGATCTTCAACATGACAGTCCAGGACACGGTGGCAGCTAGCAATGGAACTCCAGGTATTATTCGTGTAACTTTTATTTTCTTATAATCGATTTTCCTATATATAGTAAATTATTTTATAAAGAAATTTTGAGGAGGAATTTGAGTTCTTTTAAAAACAAATTTTTTCGATTAATCAGAAAGACAAGCTTTAAGTAAACAGTTAAAGATTAGTACGATCAAAGTGATCGAGATCTACTTGTAATGATTGTGTATGCTATGTGCCGTGTATGTATAGGTTTTAAAATGGTGATTCCGGGGACGGAATCTTTATAAGGGAGGGTGAATGTAACAACCCGATATTTTCTACATAAATAAATAAGAAATTTTGAGTATAATTTTTTTATATATTAAGGATGAGGATTTGTACAAGATTATGTGTATATGTATTTATGTGGTAAGTGAAAATATATTTATTACATAATTATTTACAAATGAATTTATTTTTTTAAAATTATTGATTATTAAAAAGTATATACTTATAATAATTAATTTATGGTAGAAATGTTTTATTAATTATTTTCCATGAAAATATATAATCATATATTATTTAAAGTGATTTTTAGAATAATTATAATAATTATTTTTTTAAATGAATTTTGTTCAGGTTATTAAGTAAATTATTTTTACTTAATTATAAGGTTAATTATGGCAGATAAAATCAGATATGGAATCCAAACCCTAATTCTGAGTTTTGATCAAGAAATGATAATAATATTATAATGTTATAATTTTTTGATTTTTCAGTGCTATAAATATGTACTGTTGATGGTTGGTCAATTATGGTATATTGATCAAACCCTAGCATTAATTGATTTAACCCTATTTATCAATTTAAATGGGAAATTTAAGATTATTTAATATGTGTTATGTGTTACTTCGTGTTATGCTAATTAGGAAACCCAAATTATAAATTTAAAACCCTAATTATATGAATTTCTATTAAACCCTAATCCGGAAACCTAGACCGAAGGTTTGATCTGTCAAGAATTGTGTTACAGTGATTCATGTCAGGTATAATAGGTTTTATATCGCTAATTTAAATAAACCTAATTAGTTATTTAAGACCATAGCGATTAAAACCCTAAATTTGAAATCGAAACCTTAATCGCGAAATTAAAACTCTAACCGATATTTCTTGGAACCCTAATTGCTAATTTTAAACACTAATTGTTTAAATAGCAAAGTTAATTATGTTATAATACCCTAATGTTCCTGTATAATAAAATTATTAATTTAATCTAATTAATAATTTTAATTTTTCAAATTTTGGAAACTAAATTTAGTTTATAATTTTACAAACCCTAGTTGCTAAATAGTATTTTTGCTTTTTACTAAACCTTAGGGTTAAACCCTAAGGGTCAAACCCTAAGGGTTTGCCAAGTTCTATTTTACCATAAAAATTTGCAAGCGAACTGACCGAAATACCCCTTTTGGGATTTTCTTTATTAGGTAAATTGCAAAGATTGACATGTGGGGAGTGGGTGACCTAATATAACTACTCCATTGACTTAAAACTCCAGCAAATCAGTCTTTATAGCAGCATTACATGTATCTAGCCTTTGTATAAATAGATTGGAGGAGAGAGAAATGTTATTTGTTACTTACATTTTTCACAATACACATCCAAGACCTCCCTCTCTCCAAACCAACGAAATTATCTAGCATTATAGTTCCATTATCAAGCCCCACTAACACCATACCCAAATCAGAAACACAAAATCAAAAATTTGTTCATCAAAGGTATAAACCCTAACCATAATTTTTTTCAATGATCTGTTGTTAGATCTTGTAATTTGTTGTTAAAAGATGTTGTTTATAGTCTACTTTAATGATCTGGGTTGGTATATTATAAGTCCATAACATCTAAATGCTCAAATCAATGATTTTCAAATTCTGGAAAAATTTCATGTTATGGTCTGACAACGAATGTCAGACCTTGTAGATCCATTTCTGTAATTGGGTTATGTGTTTTAAAGGTTGATACTTGTAGTATGTTATGTTGTCTTTAATCTGGAACTGACAGATAGCTCAAATCACGCTCAGAATGAAAGTTATGGGCGGTCAAACCTCGTTGACCGGCCATGACTTTCAAAATCTGGAAAAAACCCAGAACAGCCCAGAAGCCTCTGACATGTTCTTTGCGGGCTTAGATCTAACTGCTTGATGATGATTATGTAAAGATCTGTGTATCTAGGTTATACTCTGTTGTTTGGACTACAATATTATAGCACTATATCACTAAAATATTGATCAAGTAGATCTCAGTAGGCGGTCAAACTAGGCCGGACGTTCATGAAATGCATTTTCTGGGTAACCCAGAAAACGCATGATCATGACGTCTAACAAGGTTTGACCGGTTCGGATCTGTCAATTGTGTTGTGATTTTTTTGATGTTTTGGGATAGATATACTCTATTACATGCTGGTTACACACTTAACCCTTTATATCACACAAATATTACAAGGATTGCAAGTTGTGGAAACCCAAATATGGCTTGTCTAACTGTTCTTCATTTCTGGGTAACCCAGAAAATGAAGAACAGCTCTGACAGCTTCTTTGAGGGCTTTGATCTCCTTTGTTATGCAGTTTAGGATCATGGTTGTTGTTGGATCGTGTACTCCTGCACTAGTACTACACGATCGGCTCAATATCTAACCCAGAAACACTTTACACCGTGCACGATTAATGGTCAAAGTAGCTAGCCTAGGTTCTGACATGGAATTATGGGTTTGTATGAAGAACATGAAGAACACCTATAGCGACGGTTCTGTCGCTATAGGCGGCCTTTAGCGACAGTTTTTGCGAAAATTAATTATTTTTATTTAATAATTAGTATTAATTAGTTTTTAATTCTGAAAAATACAAAATAAAGTATTAAAAATTATTTTAAAGTCCGAAAATTATATTTTAATTATTTTGAATATATTTCATAAATATTTAATATTTTTGGAATATTAAAAGTATTTAATTTATTTAATTGTAATATTAAATAAATTATTTAAAAATGATTTAAATACATAAAAAAATCATTAAAAATTATATTATGATATATGAAAATATTTTAAGTTATTTTTAATGACTTTTAATATTTCGTGATAATTTTCATTAATAAATTAATATTAATGATAATTAAGTTGTTTAATAAATGAATTAAATAAATAATGTTAAGATGATTTTATTATTTTAAAAATCATTTTAAATAATAATAAGATATTTAGGAATATTTTAAGTTATAAAATATAACTTTTAATATTTAAAGGTAAAATTCATTAATTAATTATTATTAATGATATTAAAGATATTTAATATTTACATTAAATAAATTAGTTTAAAAATGATATTAATATTTTAAAAATCATTTTAAATGAAGATAAAATGTTTAAAGATATTTTAAGTTATAAAATATAACTTTTAATATTTAAAGGATAATTTCATTAATAATTTGATATTAATGATATTAATTTAAATCTAGTGATATTAAATTTATTTAATAATTATATTAAATAAATAGTTTTAAAATAGTTTTATTAATCATTTAAAAAGGGATATAAATGAATTAAAAATATTCTAAGTTATAATTAATAACTTATAATATTAAATAAATAGTTCATTAATAATTTAATATTAATGGTAATTATTTTATAATGATTTTTAAATGTTTTAAAAATCTTAAGTTATTATTAATGACTTTAATATTTTGGCAATGGTTTCATTAATAGCTTAATATTAATTAAGTATTAATAATAATAGAATTGTATATTATTAAATCATTTAAAAATGATTCTGATATTTCAAAATTATGATAAATGGTAATAATTATTTAAAAATTATTATAATGCCATGAAAAATAGTGTGACGGGTGTTTAAGATATCTAAATGAATATTGAACTACTGTTTAGAGTTTTAGACTCGATATTTACCCGATAAAGCTGTCGGTAGACTGACATGTTTCAGAAATTGATCTGGACTTAGATAGGATGACTGGGTAACTGTTTATTTGTGATTCAATGGTGTTAAAGTTATGTGACAATGTGATTAGGAATGTGCTGACTGCAATAAGCAGTATTATATGATATGTTATTCTAATCAGACCAATGATCTATTTAATGATAGGGATTGATAGAAAAGATAAATCTAAGTTGTGTAAGCAGCTGACAAGGCAAGTATCTAAACCTTTGCATTTACTTTATGCAACGGACATGCATAAGATAATATCTGAATTGTTCATATCAATTGTTCAAATATTTCAACCTTTGTATTTACTTATGCAATGATTCTGTATAAGTAAGCTATTAAGCAATAATTGTTGTACAATTTCCTTTATCCTATTAATATTGATCAAGTTATTTATTTTGTTCGTTAAATTTCTATAACATGGTTATACCAGTGTCCCCACTTGGATAATCATTATATTTTATCACATGCTGATACATACTTATAGTTGCCTAGTATGTATACGTTGAAATAAAAGTCGTCTAAGCTATTTGATTCAGCTAGACATAAAATTTAAAGTTGTTGTTGAACAATATAAAACTTATCCAACCGAATTGTTTTGGTATGGATTCAAGACTGTCATGAACATCCCAATCATGGGAAATTTTTATGCGCTAAGGCGGACAAAGGATGAACGATAATATCGTTCTAGCAATGTAGTATTGATCAATACAGGGCATAACGGGCTGATCACCCCCGTGCCCGTAAGTTATGACGGTTTACAGATAAATTTTTGTTTAACCCTTTCGAAAATAGAAAATAATGTTCATAGTCTGATAATTGATCCTCATTGATAGTCAATATGTAGTTTCTAAAAATTTAAAATAAAAATGATATGTTGTTATTTATTGGTTAGGCTTACTTCACAACTGTTGCTTCGTTGTAGAAGTATCTTTTCAAGAAAACATTTAATTCATTCTGATAACCATTATTGTTGCTATTACTTGCTGGGCACTCAAATGCTCATCCTTGCTTTAATTTAAATGTTTTCAGCTAAGGGTGATCAACCCGAAGGATCTGCCAAGAATAAAGGGAAAGGAAAAGTTGCTGAATGACTGTTTATGCTATCGTTGGTAATAATCAAACTTTATTAGGATATGGATGATAAATATTATTATTATCATGTAATGAATGTTGAAGGTTTCGTACTTGGGATTTGGGAAACTCTGATAATATGTAAATTAAATTTGATAAATCTATATTATTGTTATTATTATTAGTATTATTCCGCTCATAGAAATGGTATCGTGAAGCACCGAGTTCGAGTTTCAAGTATCCGAATTTGGGGGCGTCACAACTGATCCCTATTGCTTGACGTTGGGTCCCTACTGCCGAGATACAGAAACTGGTTAATGCGCTTCCTGCCTATGGAACTACAGGAATTATAGATTGACTCCTCCCACCTAGACTGCTGAACTTGATTATATTCAATAGCTACTCCCTTCCCTAGCATCAAGAAAGTATTAAAGACTTCCGGCACAACGCCAGAATTGGCAGACTTCTACCTAGACCGCATTTAACCGATTACTTTACTTGATTCCTTATTGGTAGAGGTATTGACTCTATGTACATTATTACATTATTCCTTGGTTTCTTAGATTGTGGGTTTTCCTTGATTCAGATGGAGCCTTAAATCCCGACGAGCAGAAGAAGGATTCCATCAGCACCCAGCACCCAAAACTAGTACATTAAAGTACCCACGACTAACAACAACCCCGTTTGAAAAGACCTTTGAACTTACAATAACTTTGATTCTTTTTTAGAACTTCGCTTTCTCTTGAACCTGCGGGTGATGCAGACTTGATCTGAGGTAAGCCTTAGCTTTCGCTTTCAACTTGCCCTTCCATCTAACATTAGGGATATTAGAAGAGAAGTGTCGTGGCTAACAACCTTGACTTTGTTTGAGTAGAATTCATCTAACTTGAATTCCCTTATAGTTTTCGTAAGGTATTACTTTTGTTGTGCTTCCTTAGGATCTTATTCCTTTACCCCGGACTAATGATTTGAACTCGAGTACAAAAGAATAGCCTATTGAAAATTCTCATTTCGTTCCAGGATCCGCAGTAGTTGTTGCTTGCTTCCTGAGCCTATACCTGGTCACTCCCTGGGGTTGAGAAGAAGGCTTAGAATTCGATAAAAACATTTCCTTTGAGGTCACCTATAACTAAAGTACTGGCTCGTGAACTGCCAAAATTCGGGTTTCCCTAGTGGATTCACCAGTCTTGTAGACTCCCTTCAGCTTACTTACGATTGAAATCACTATTTTGCTTTTTGAGCTATACGAAAGAACTAGATCATGATCTTGCGGGACTAATCTCTTGAAAAATGAAAGAAAGGGAAAGCCAATTGTACGTCCTGGTTTCTGGTACTTTCTTCCCAAGTTGTGATACATGCCAACAGTTGTCCAGGTTAATGAAGAACGAGTACTCAACTCCAATCGATGCGTACGTAGATCTCCACTATCTTTTTATTGTTATGGATAGGCCTGCCTCTCCTCCTTGTCAGTAATAACAGCCTTCCCTGGGTGAGGCACTTGCTATGTAGGCTGAGTTACCATAAAATATTCACTTTTATATGTGATTGCACCTCCGTAGTTTTTGGGCCCTAACACTTGCGACAAGAAAGAAACCACAAACAAAGGATAGTCAATACCATTCCACTTTAGCAGTGATAGAGGCTTCGCTCATACTCATACACACGGTGGGAGAGCTAAGGCAATAATATCATCTGATTGATGTTGTAGAGCGACAGTTCCTCTCTAACCTTTTCTATCTATCCTTAGAAGTAGGACGAGTGACTCCGTTCCTTTCCCGTGAAGGAAGTGGGCTATGCGACCAGATGCTTCCTCAAGATCTAACGTCTCTATCAACTTAATTCTCTTTTCTTCACCGGATCGAGACTCACTTACCTACTCCCACTCCTACAGGATCCAAGAGGACCGATTCCCATATCCCTAACCCATTACTCATTCCTTCCCGACTCGATAGGGATTGCAATCTTGAGAAAGGGAGAAACAATTGACCTCTGACAATAGGTAGATGGGGTGGGCTATGATGGATACAGTGAAATCCATCCTTATTCTGTACTCCCTCTCACCGGCTTGGAACTACTATAAATCATGAATACAAAGAGTGGGATGGATAATTTACCACAAGGGCTCAGGCTAATTGGACTTAATAGTTTGCAGTCACAAAGCAAGCTCTTCCAGAAAGCAAGCCAAGTAGTGAGACGCTCAAGCAATAGCTAGCAAAGAGCGATAGCTAGTTTTTCGTCGGAAGCAAGCTAAATTCCAATCTTCTGATCTTTTGAATAAAGGTGTCTGAGCTGAGCGAGCGTGTCGAGGTAGGGGTACGTGGATTTGATTCAAAAAGAAAGCCTACGAGTGGAATACAAAGAGAGAACGAGCTTACCTTATTATTAGAGAAAGGATCAGAGACCAAGGATCATCAATGTAAATGATGGAATGGATGCACAAGTAGTTGCGGATAACCGGGATGGAAGCGGATAAAGTCGTTCATAAATAGGTGAGAGGAACTGGCTGTAGCAGCCTCGTTGTGATCTAAGCTTTTCCATCCTTCAAATGAGGGAGGAGGTTGGTCATAGATTAGAGTGTTTGTAATAAGAAGAAGGCCATTGATCAATCATCACAAGAGAAAAGTCTGGAGAAGGAAAGCTCGTTTGGTGGTTCGCCCATCAAGTCCTGTTGCAAACCCTAAGCCAAATAATAAACCTTCTCAGGTTTCGCGTAAAGAATATAGGAGAAAGGTTGCTCCCAATTCTATTCCATTGATTGATGCTCACTTCGATCTCGTCCTTTATCTTTGACCCTAACTCATACAAAGGGAGAAAGAGAACTTTATCTTTAGTCTTTTCTGTTACCCATCCTAATCCTATGTTGAAAAGAATTACTTGTTGGCACACCCTCTCTTCCCAAAAAAGCTTATCTATTTCCTCTCATCACGTGACGCTGATCTTCGCTGACTCATAGCAAGCATAGGTAGACAACTATAGATTAAACTATATATGGAGGAGCTATACTCCTTAGTAGAAGGATTAGATGGGAGCAATTCAAGTCAAGCTAGACAAGTTCTCTTAGATTTTCTATTTGGGTTACTATCATATGGGAGGAAACTGTCAAACTATGCCCGTTAGGAGAAATAGACTGAATGAATGAAATCCCTACTTTCCTAAAACTATTCAAAACCGCCACTTCTATAACACCAACTGCGGATAACGTACCTTCATGTACAACTTTCTTCTTGAACAACTATTTCCTCCTAACGCTGGTAAGACGCTTTCCTATCCCAAACTATATAGCATAGTGTATTCACTTAGACTCAATTGAAACAGATCTTTTATGGGGTTGGCCTTTCCCTTACAGGCTTTCTTTTCTAATGAAAGGGCCTAAGACTCAGGGGCATGCGTGGGTCACATCACATCAGTTTAGTTTGGTCTTAGCTTATTGTTAGGGTACTAAAATTAAAGGCTTGAAAGCCGGCTAGCCCGCACTTGAAATGTGCCAGGCTTCTATAATGAGTGAATTACGGGATTGAGAGCAAGTGGTATGATAAGACCTGTAAGAAGGCCCCGAGCTACGCATCTATTGCGGATAAACATCATTGGAATAGAGCGGAGTCACTCGACAGCGCAATCCTTGATTGGCTTGATTGATCTAATCAAACGCTTGCTTTTTCCCCGAAAACACGGAAAAGCCCCTTTCCAGCTCACTCTGTCAGTCCACTAACACCTGTAGTAAGTCCGTATAGCAAGGGCACTCGAATTAGATAATTACTATAATAGCTCCCCTATTTGAATCATCTTCCCTTTAGTGGAAATTCTTCTCTAAAAGTGACTAGGGAAGCAGTAAGTCTACCTTAAGGTGCTTATCCTTTAGCTTATGAATTTAGTTTAGTGAAGAGGTTTAGAAAAGTGACAAGCTTGGTGGAAAGCTCTTAGGGGGGAAAGCTAAGTATGGCCAAGTAGTTTTTGGGGGTTGAGGTGTCAAAATCCTTTTTTATATTAACAAGCAAGCTTCCTAGCGCGTTAGCCCATTACTATACTATATGGGAAGACCTTTTCTTCGCATAGGAAAATTCTCACTATCTCTTAAAAATGAATTTGAAAAATGATTCAATTTTTGATAAGCATATGATTTGCATCTTTTGAAGCATGCTTTCCTCGATGAAAGCTCACAGAAGGGACAAAGCACAAAAAGCCTGCCCATCATCAAAGTAAGCCCAAGCCCATGCAAGAAGGACCTCATTGTCATGGAAGCCCTTTCCTTACTCCTTAATATAGTATATGATAATGTTTTTCTGACCAACTCTCATGGTTGCCCCAATTTGAATCATCGGGGACACCAAGCTAGCTCTCGCCTTCTTCAGGATTTCCTCCTAACTAAATTCCAGGGACCTTTCGAATGAATGAAGTTAGAAGATAAGGGCTTTGTTTGAGTGCTTTGCCAATCTTTCTTCTATGTACGAAAGTTAGAATCCTCTCATGCGCCCCTGACTTATAAGCACCTTGAAATGGGAATAGCCCTTACTGTGCGGTGGATCTTTTCTACTGACGAGCAAGAGCGGAGTTAGCATAATACATCAAGAATAAATGGCATTGCGCACATCTTTATTTTTGAGAATCTATCCTCCAGAAGTGACATAAAAGAATATCTCCATTAAAGGAAGATTGAAACAATGGAAAAATAGAGCTGCACGACCTTTTCAGCTCGATCCACTCCCTCCATCATCATCCTCTGATGGAATACGGGAATGAGGCGAGATATACCCGACCTGGTTTCCTGTCATTTCTCTTGCTTATAGCACGTCTATTGTGACGCCCCCAAAACAGGTATACATCACCCATCTTGGGTCGCCAGATATATGGTACATAAATCCAAATACAACTTAATTTTATAATAGTCGTGTAAAATATGACAAAACATAAACTGAGAGTTTTAATACGAATATTGTCTTCTAGACAGTATTCAAACTCAAATGGAGTCCTCATTAAATTTATTATCACACTATTTAACAGAATAGTGAGGACTACTAAAACAACCATCTAGACCGTCAATCCGTTTCCCAACTCGTCCCAGCTACATTCTCATTTCCTGAAGAGAACAGTGAAAAAAAGGTTGAGCTCAACTAGCCTAGTAAGAAATATTATGACTAAGATAATGCAGAATAAATTATCCTTAGCCTTCAACAATGTTAAACTGATAGAATTTAATAGACAACAAGTTTAACTGCAGCGGAACAAGTAATCCATTAGAAGAGTCAATTAGAGCATCAAATCTACTATCTTCTATGATTTAAAATTTTTTTCATCAACTTTATCGCTGAGACTTAGCTTAATAAATAAAATCGAATCATCCATGCACCACGGCCAAGGATATTCATGTAATCATCAATAGTCAAGATTATACCGAATAATTCCTGGTCATAATCATACCAACAACTGTCCATCAATGAACTACAGGCTAATGAGGACTTTTACCACATCATTCGTTACATTACGGTCATGATTATACCGAATAATCCTTGTTCATAATCATACCAAGTCTATCTATGCACGTAAGCCAAAGATGACTTTCATTACAATATAAGCATGAGGATGATGACAATGACATAATAATTCAATAAAACAAGTTCAATGATAAATTTTAAAGATTTATAATTTAATTTATCCAGAAATCAATAACGTCCAAATTGTCAACATGATACTGCTTTGTAGAGAAAAATTTAAGAATAATATTCATGTTCCAAAAATAATTTGGACAGAAAAGAATATATTTTTTGGGTGAATAGTACCCCGTGAATAGTACTTTGGGAATAGTATCCCATGAATAGTACCCTGGCACGAAAAGTGTTCTGAATACCCAGTGAATGATACTAGAGTGAATAGTAAGCAGGTGAATACTAATCCGTGAATAGTAACTCGTGAATAGTACTTCGACACGAAAAGTGTCCCGAATACCCGAGTGAATAATACTAGAGTGAATAGTAACTGGGTGAATAGTAACCCATGAATAGTAACTCGTAAAAGAAAAATACCAAAGAAAATGATATTCCATGACGAGTACAAAAGAAATGATATCTCATACGAGTATAATAGAATATACAAAACTACAAATGAATTTTCACCCGCCATGCGGTAATCCACGTAGACAGATCATTTCCACAATTTAATAAAGAATGAATACGAAGGATCATTCACCATGCATGTGGTAATCCACATAAACAGGTTATTTCAACAGAATAATAAAGAATGGAATAACAGAAGAATTCACCAGGCATGCGATAGACCGCACAGACATGTTATTCCAACAAAATAATAAATAATAGAACCAGGTCATGCGTAATACGCACAGACATGATATTCCAATAGAATAATAAAGAATGGAACCAGGTCATGCGTAATCCGCACAGACAGGATATTCCAACAAAATAATAAAGAATGGAACAACAGAAGAATTTTAGCATGTATGCGGTACTTCGCATAGACAGGTTATTCCAACATAATAATAAAGAATGGAATAATAGAAGAATTTCACCATGTATGCGGTACTTCGCATAGACATGTTATTCCGACATAGTAATAAAGAATGGAATAATAGAAGCACTCTTCATGAATACGAAAGAATAATACCCCTTACCATAATAATAATATCCCTTAACTCAGAAGAAGACTGGATACTGGAATAGTGAGGTAGCAGACTTCTCTTCTTCTTTCTCTCTATAATTTCTCTCTATAATAATTGCTCTATAGCTTTAGTGAATTGGTGAAAAATAATGAAGGAATGAGCTTCTATTTATAGGAAAATATAGTTTCGATAATTGTACGTTTTAGGGCTCGAAATATTACAATATAATACCTTCATCTTTTCCTTCATTTTTAATTTAGTCCTGCAAGTATAATCAAACTTGCACCACCTCCCCTAACAGTACAAGAATGTGAATCAATAGTGCACACATGTGAACAAATAGTTATAAGCATGTGAATTAATAACAATTAATTGCTCATTTATCCGGTTAATTACCCGATTGGTCAATATAGCGTCCAGACATCAATTATTATCGACATAAATGTCGATTTTTACTAACACTAATAATTCCAACATAATAGAACTATCAATTTCATCTTTAATCAACACGAACTTATTTATCATTAATATTATAATTCACAATATTTAACAACCAGCTTGTTCCCAGGAAAGAGGGGGCTTTCCGATAAGGATTTCTCCCTATTGGCGCGCAATTAGATTATCTAACCTCTCCTTGACAGAACTTCTAGACATTGTCAATATTGCAAATAATAATATGAATAACTTTATCGTCTTAATTATTGATTTAATAATATAACATATTATGCAGATGATAGTGTGACAATAATGGAATCAATAATATGAGAGATATGATGCAGCAATTACTGTAGCAATAATTGAGTATAACTGAGTGACTTTTTACGTATGCATCAATAATCAATACCGTGTGCTACTATACGACCACGCGTATTACTGTACTTTTATTACTGGATATTTTATGACAACTTGCTTACTTTGAAAAAAATTTCAAATATCACCCTTAACTTTAACCTTTTATCAATTTAACCATTTACTAAATAGAATAATTATAAGAAAATTGAATACTTTCATTTCATAAAATTTGGGGTCTCACAATCTCCACTTCTTATAAAATTTCGCCCTCAAAATTTACTTACCTGGTAGTTCAAAGAGATGAGAATACCTTGCTTTCTTTTTGGATTGTACCTTCCCGGTTATTTCCTCACTATCATGATTTTTCCATTACTCACCTCTTGTATTTCAGATATCATTCTAGAATATAGTTTCAAAATAAGGGTTAATTGACATGCCACATATTATCCCTATATTCTGACCGACCAATTAAATACCAAATAACTTAGGTAGGTCATACTAGCGAAGGAATTACCCGTCTCTCCCCTCCTAGTTCTAGTCTCACATCTCAGCCAGGGATCATATCCCTAAGCTTTGATACCAACTGTGACGCCCCCAAAACAGGTATACATCACCCATCTTGGGTCGCCAGATACATGGTACATAAATCCAAATACAACTTAATTTTATAACAGTCGTGTAAAATATGACAAAACATAAACTGAGAGTTTTAATACGAATATTATCTTCTAGACAGTATTCAAACTCAAATGGAGTCCTCATTACATTTATTATCACACTATTTAACAGAATAGTGAGGACTACTAAAACAACCATCTAGACCGTCAATCCGTTTCCCAACTCGTCCCAGCTATATTCACATTTTCTGAAGAGAACAGTGAAAGAAAGGGTGAGCTCAACTAGCCAAGTAAGAAATATTATGACTAAGATAATGCCGAATAAATTATCCTTAGCCTTCAACAATGTTAAACTGATAGAATATAATATACAACAAGTTTAACTGCAGCGGAACAAGCAATCCATTGGAATAGTCAAGTAGAGCATAAAATCTACTATCTTCTATGATTTAAAAAGTTTTTCATCAATTTTATCGCTGAGACTCAGCTTAATAAATAAAATCGAATCATCCCTGCACCATGACCAAGGATATTCATGTAATCATCAATGGTCATGATTATACTGAATAATCCTTAATCATAATCAAACCAACAACTGTCCATCAATGAACTACAGGCCAATGAGGGCTTTTACCACATCATTCGTTACATTATGGTCATGATTATACCGAATAATCTCTGGTCATAATCATATCAAGTCCATTTATGCACGTAAGCCAAAGATGACTTTCATCACAATATAAGAATGAGGATGATGACAATGACATAATAATTCGACAAAACAAGTTCAAGGATAAATTTTAAAGATTTATAATTTAATTTATCTAGAAATCAATAACGTCCAAATTGTCAACATGATACTGCTTTGTAGAGAAAATTTCAAGAATAATATTCATGTACCAAAAATAATTTGGACAACAAAGAATATATTTTTTGGGTGAATAGTACCCCGTGAATAATACCCTGACACGAAAAGTGTTCCGAATACCCGAGTAAATGATACTAGAGTGAATAGCAAGCATGTGAATGGTAACCCATGAATAGTAACTTATGAATAGTATTTCGGCAAGAAAAGTGTCCCGAATATCTGAGTGAATAATACTAGAGTGAATAGTAATTGGGTGAATAGTAACCTATGAATAGTAACTCGTAAAAGAAAAATACCAAAGAAAATGATATTCCATGATGAATACAAAAGAAATGATATTTCATATGAGTATAATAGAATATACAAAACTACAAATGGATTTTTACCCGCCATGCGATAATCCACGTAGACAGATCATTTCCACAATTTAATAAAGAATGAATACGAAGGATCATTCACCATGCATGTGGTAATCCACATAGACAGGTTATTCCAACAGAATAATAAAGAATGGAATAACAGAAGAATTCACCAGGCATGCGATAGACTGTACAGACAGGTTATTCCAATAGAATAATAAATAATAGAACCAGGTCATGCGTAATACGCACAGACATGATATTTCAACAGAATAATAAAGAATGAAAGCTGGTCATGCGTAATTTGCACAGACAGGATATTCCAACAGAATAATAAAGAATGGAATAACAGAAGAATTTTACTATATATGCGGCACTTCGCATAGACAGGTTATTCCAACATAAAAATAAAGAATGGAATAACAGAATAATTTCACCATGTATGCGGTACTTCGCATAGACAGGTTATTCCAATATAATAATAAAGAATGGAATAACTGAAGCTTTCTTCATGAATACGAAAGAATAATACCCCTTACCATAATAATAATATCCCTTACCTCAGAAGAAGACTGGATACTGGAATAGTGAGGTAGCAGACTTCTCTTCTTCTTTCTCTCTATAATAATTGCTCTATAGCTTTAGTGAATTGATAAAAAATAATGAAGGAATGAGCATCTATTTATAGGAAAATATAGTTTCGATAATTGCACATTTTGGGGCTCGAAATTTTACAATATAATACCATCATCTTTTCTTTCATTTTTAATTTAGTCCTGTAAGTATTATCAAACTTGCACCACCTACCCTAATAGTAAATCATGTGAATCAATAGTAAATCATGTGAATCAATAGTTCTAGACATGTGAAAATACGAATTATAGTATAGTACCTCCATTTATACCTCTATTTTTAACTTATTCATGCAAGTATTATCAATCTTGCACCACCTCCCCTAAAAGTACAAGAATGTGAATCAATAGTACACACATGTGAACAAATAGTTATAAGCATGTGAATTAATAGCAATTAATTGCTCATTTATCCGATTAATTACCCGATTGGTTAATATAACGCCCAGACATCAATTATTATCGAAATAAATGTTGATTTTCACTAACACTAATAATTCCAACACAATGGAACTATCAATTTCATCTTTAATCAACATGAACTTATTCATCATTAATATTATAATTCACAATATTTAACAACCAGGTTATTCCCAGGAAAGAAGGGACTTTTCGATAAGGATTTCTCCCTATTGACGCGCAATTAGATTATCTAACCTCTCCTTGACAAAACTTCTAGATATTGTCAATATTATAAATAATAATATGAATAACTTTATCGTCTCAATTATTGATTTAATAATATAACATATTATACAGATAATACTGTGACAATAATTGAATCAATAATATGAGAGATATGATGCAGCAATTACAGTAGCAATAATTGAGTATAACTGTGTGACTTCTTACGTATGCATCAATAATCAATACCGTGTGCTACTATGCGATCACGCGTATTACTGTACTTTTACTATCGGGTATTTTATGACAACTTGCTTACTTTAAAAAAAATTTCAAATATCACCCTTAACTTTAACCTTTTATCAATCTAACCATTTACTAAATAGAATAATTATAAGAAAATTGAATACTTTCATTTCATAAAATTTGGGGTCTCACATCCATGGTAGGAAGGAATGCACCTTGGAATACCGGTACGGTTGATAGAGATAGGGTAGCGGCTCATGCTTAAAAAATGACTTAGCTTAATACCTTTACAGGCATACAGAAGCCTCTTTTTAATATAAAGAAGCATTGAGCAACCCACCCTTCCTTCGCAACTGGATAAACCGTTGCACAAATAGATATATCGCCACATAGTTGTCCTTAGGAAAACATTCAAAGGTGTATAGCTGAACCTTATTTAGGAGTCCAACTATGCGTCTAGAGATTTCTAAATATCTCCGCCAGAAGTGCACTAAGACTCTCTATAATAGGTTCAAATTATAAATTCATCCCTCCCTATTATAGAAAGAAGATAAGGGAAGGGAAGGATCCCTGAGTCATCTAGGTGGTGTTATCATTATGTACACTATCTCGACTTATTAGGGTCCCTCCTAAGACTGGTATGCGGGTTCGTTCCGATGCTATCCATCAAAAGAACTTTAAGCTTGGCGAGGCAGTTGTATCAGGAGTGGCTTAAGTCACATACATCTGGTCTTTTTTCTAGGTATGCTCTGGCTTACGCCCGAATCCCGCTTTCGCTTGGATTCTGGTTTAAGCCTATGTTTACATTGGATCCTAACACTTATAAGAGACCTGAAAAGGAATCGACGGTGGAGGGGTTTTCAGCGATGTATTGGTTTAAAATGTCTATATACCACTCATTACCTTTAGACGTAGCGACTCTATTAACATTGTTTTCACTGCTCGATCTAAGTAACATTAGTATGATATTATTGCCTGAACGGGATCACTTTGTAACCTCCTGTGAAGACAATCCCATCATACTGATACCCAATTGTATATATATGCTCGAGGCTATGTTGTACGCCCTGTTGTCGCCAGCCCGTAGAATCTGATGGGAAAGTTTATTATCAAGGCCATAAGCAGGACGTTTAGACATAAATTAGAGGGTAGTGGAAAGTTGAGGGTGTTTGCTATTGCAAATGCCATCTTCCAAACCCTTTTGAGCCCATTGCACGATTGGGTAATGAAGGTTCTCTGTTCCATCTGGATGGATGACACGTTTGATCAACTGGAACCACTACTACGACTTATTGGAAAAAGGGAACTATTTTCCTTCGACCTTAAATCCGCTACTGATATTTTATCGGCCGACCTATCACCGGTAGTTTTATTGTCTCTGGTAGGTGGGGATTTCTCTCGTACTTGGCAATTTCTAATGCAACAAGTCGTGTTTAGGAGTCCCGACCCCTCCTCATCTCCGGATAGGGGGTGGTTGTTCCAATTTACACGAGGTCAGCCTCTAGGCTACTACTTATCTTGGACTGTGTTCACTCTAAGACATCATATATTGGTGTGGATGTCAGCTGAGCGGGTATATCCCGGTAAGGTCTTCAAAGACTATGTAATACTCGAAGACGATATTTTGATAGCGGACCCTAAGATCGCGAAAGAGTATTTTAAGACCATGGAGGATTGTCAAGTGATTATCTCCCGAGATAAGTTTCTTGTCTCCTCTAACGACGCTTGTGAATTTTCCAAACGTTTTCTTATTTAAAATCATTTGTCGGATAGGAAGGATTTAAGTCCTCTATCCGTTCCTTTGACAAAAATGTGTTACGACTACGTGAGTGCCTTCGTCTTTAGAAGTTGGGCTATTCCTTCAGAAGTTCCTTTCGTCTTCGGGGCGGTGGTTAGAGGGTTTATTCATAAATTAGGGATGGTTGTCATCTAGACCCTAAGGTCCTGACATCTCTCTCAAAACGATGGGTTAGGCACTGGTTATCCACGTTTACTTCTAGCGGTCTCTTCCTCTTACCAACCAAGTTATGGTTAGCGTACCCCCACAAAGGGTATCTGACTTGTTATGAGGAAGGTATGATGAGGTCATTTATCCTAGGGCGCAATGCACCTCGAGATCTCGACGACAAAGCATTCGAGCTATTGCGTGCATTTTGGATAGATGATGGTGATTCGTACATGAAGCGCTTTATTCTTAGTTTTATAAAGCTCCATTTGTAGTATCTTCAATGGTATTGTACAATTCTCTTTGATTATGACTTACCCTTCGAAGCACTTTTGGATCCACCCTTGTCTCCACGGACTCTAGATTGTGCCAAGAGCGAAATAGTATTCTCTCGATATGGTTTCTTATTCAGAGCATGGGATCACATGAGGGCCAATAAGGTCCCTATGACCCTTGATGACACCTCCGTGCCGATAACCAAAGATTGTATTTACGCTTGGTTAATTCCTGCCATAGACTACTCTTCTGCTAAATCCATAGTGACATTAGATGAAGGCGTAGTTTAAAACCTTTGGAAGTGCCTTCAGCAAGCACTAATGTTTACCAAAATATAAGTCTTTAGAGATATACCCCATCTATTTTCTAGTTGCCTTTCTCTCATGGGAGAAATCAAGGGATAGAGCTCTTAAAATGTAGGTAAGGAACTATTTCAGGAAAGAAGCTATAAGCTATAGAACGAATAACCACACAAGCGAGTGAGTGACTCCAGGGCAGGAGGCACGAGCGATTGAGCTCTCACTCCTTATTTTATAGAAGACTTTCTGCTCCAAATCATATAGTATGGAGCCATCGTTGAGTTTAGTATTGCAGTTCAGTTCCCAAGGACTCTTTACGCCCCATGTCAACAATTAGATGAAGCTTCTTGGAACAACCACTACTGTCTTGTCTTATAGCCAAAATACACGGATAGAATCTCTAAATGCGATTCATTTTTGGTATGTTAGATCTGTAATTACTTAATGATACAATCCTGATCAATAAGTTATTCACTTATGGGGTAACACATTATCATATGCTTTATAACCATCAAGCTTGGAAATTAAAGCCAGTATTACGTGGGCCTTTATAACTTTACATAATCAGATTACATGAAAAGGAAAGAAGCAAGTTTCACACGGAAAAAGATCCTAACGTGGCAAGGATTTTGGGATTTTAGGGAAAAAAATTTGTTTCCTAAAATATTAGACAGATTCTATTAGCCTAATTTTTAGGGATTTGTTTTCAAGATACTTGTCAAATTCTATTATAATTAGGATTTCTTTCCAGTTTAGATTTACTTTCGAAGTAAGGTTTTTATTATTTTATAGAAATAAGAATTTTTTTTCCAAATTGATTTCTACTTCCTTGTAGAAATTAGGGTTATGGTTTGTAATTCCTATTAGGATTAGAATAATTTGTTCCTATTGTTATTAGGATTTAGATTGTTTTGAGTAGTATAAATAGAGGTCCAAGTTGATGTAATCAAACACATTATTAATTATTTAATATATTTGTGAGGTTATTCTCTACTTTTGGTTCTTTGAAGAATTTCTAAGTAATTCTTAGTTATTTCTTTGAGATTCAATTTAACTTATCATACAACAATTCATAGTTGTGAGTGGCGTCTTCTACCACATCAATCGTCGATTGTATCAAGATTACCGCTTCAATATAAGTGAGGGGTCAAGGTGTCGTTGGTGTCCATTCAACGTAGATTTCTGAATGCTAGCAATTGTAGCAAGATTATCGTCTATATATAGACGATGGATTAAGGTGTTACAAGCAATTCACCCAATAACTGTGCTAGAAACGATCCGGACGACGACCGCCTCACGTAAGTGTCGACGTCGGGAATTTTATTTGTCCCTTTTCTGTTCTTGTCTTTTAGTGTTGTTATGTTAGGTGAGATTTGTTTGAAAAATAAGTTGTGAAAAGGGCCGACATGTATATGTCGACGATTGGACTGTAAGAGTTGTCAGTTGGTATTTTTAAATGGTTGCACTAACTCAACTGAGAAATGATTTACACATAGACCTAGTGATGTGACACTGCTTAACTGGTCTGTGAAACCGAGATTCTTTAGTGTCCGGGGGCTTGATTATGTGGAGGGAAGGTGTTAGGCACCTCCCGACATCCGTGGTAACACGGTGACCACCACTTTTCAATTTAAACTTTTATCTGAATGTGTGTGTGTGAGGGTCTATGTGTAGTTGTCTAGAAATAGTGCTATGTCTCGTTTGCACCTATATACAAAGGGTTTGAATTTTGTATAAAAGTTTAATTTTAACGAGATATGACAGTGATGTTTTGTAAAACAGGTTTTTTCAAACCCTTGTGCTCAATATTAATTGACGCCTTTGATACTTTCATTTTATTATGTGTTCAGCTTGATTGCTTTTATTATTTTCGAGATGCGAGGCATCTTCGAGAAAATAAGGTACATAACAGCGCCGAATTCCTTGTGGGCATGAGAGCCATCTAAGGAAATTCAGACTCTATGAATAATTTACAAGCTGGCTGCAGTTGAAAATGTCCATCACGGGAACCGAATCTAGATTCAAGAACTGAATCTGTGATTATATGATTCCTAGGTTAACATGATGATGCAGTATGTACAAAAGGTATAAACAATTATATATATAAAAGATGTAAATATATATATAAACAATCAACTGCCACGTAGTAAACTCCAAGCAGGACCTGGAATGTATATATATATATATATATATATATATATATATATATATATATATATATAAGTGATACACGTACCAGATATCTATATCCAGGCTCAGTCGAGTCGAATTCGATAGCAATATATATATAAGTATTTATATATATACAAAAGCAATAAACGCACTAGATGTGTACATCTAGGCTCAATCGAGTGGAATTCGATAACAATATATATATAAGCGGTAAACACTCCGAATATTATATTCGGGCTCAATTGAAGCATAGTTCGATAATATATATATGCATATATATATATATATATATATATATATATATATATATATATATATATATATAAAAGCAATAAACGTCACGGATCTACGATCTGGGCATACATATGCAACACGACTCTCAACGTGAATAAGTATGTGTGAATGGAAGCGGAGAAAGGCTGAAAGAAAGCTAAGGTGTCTTACAGTGGGCTGCCAAGAAGACTTCAGATGCTTTAAATGAATGAATACTCAGTTTTCACCCGTAAAATATAGCAAAACACAAGCTCACATGTGTTTGGAGAAAGAAAGCACTCAATTTAAAGTGTGTACAGAGCAAAATGGACAGGGCTTCCTCGCCTTTTCTCTCTTTAAAATGGTCACCCCAAGCCCTCTATTTATAGAGGGGGGAGCCGCAAGTGTACCTGCGGCTACCCGGGGTGTCCCGGGCTCTGTGGGCCCCGCCATCTCAAAGTACGTGCACTCGAACAACGCTGTTCACTCGAAACTTCATAACTTTCAATCCGAGAGTTCGATGGAAGCGTGCCATACCATTTCAGAAATCTCTTTCCGAGAGCTACGGAATGACATAGAATTTGTCCCTTTTTAATTCCAAGAAGATGGGTGCATGATCGAAATAGCATTTTCGTGTCTCCGTCAGGCAGTCCGTAGAGCTATTTTGTGTAGTTTGCGCTCGGAAGTTAAGATATGGTTCTTGTGGGACTTCTTTTGAAGAAGTTTGAGTTGAAATGAGTTGATTTGATTTGAGTTAAGTTTGAGTTGGCAAAATGACCATTTTGCCCTTCCTAGGGTTGTGTCTGACTTTGGCGCAGTTGTAGTGGTCTTTTCTCAGTGTTATTTATGACATTGTCATGCTGTTGACTCTGAATGTCCTCAGTATTATCTCTGAGGTTGGCTTGACCTCCTAGGGTTGACTTCGGGCATTTAACATGATCTCCCGAGGTTATCTCCGGGGTTGGGATTGACTCTCCCAATGTTATCTTCGGTGTTGATGTTGTGGTTTTCCAGGGTAATCTCTGGAGTGTGAAAAAGATGTGTTTGCCCTCCTACATAGTTAGTAACAAGAAAACAAAATTTTGAGTATCTATAGAGAGCATGCCGTTGAGTCTATCTTAACGCCCCCAAATTTTAGGTACTTAAAACCCGAACTCGGTGCTTTACGATACCATTTCTATGAGCGGAATAATACTAATAATAATAACAATAATATGAATATAAAATTTAATTTACATATATCAGAGTCTAATCCCAAGTACGCAACCTTTACTACAATACATCACATGATAGATAATAAATATCATTGTCTTAATACTGTCTAACTATTACAAAAGTTAACATAAGATTATTCTGATTGCTTTCCTTCTCCTTTGTTCTGGCCTGAACATTCCGGTTGACTATGCTTAGCTGAAAACATTTAAATTTAAAGCAAGAATGAGCATTAGATTGCCCAGCAAGTAATAACAATAATAAATATAGGCTGAAAGAATTAAATGCTTTCTTTGAATAACACTTCTACAGCGAATCAACAATTATGAAGTAAGCTGAACCAATAATAACAACATACCAAATCTATCTCACATTTTTGAAACTACGTTCTGACTATAACTGGAGATTAGTCGACAGACTATGAGCATTGTTTTTAATTTTCGCCAAGGTTTAGCAGAACTTCATCCGCAAACCGTCATAACTTACGGGCACGAGGGTGATCATCCCAATGCGCCCTGTATTGATCAATACTACATGCAAGAACGATATTATCGTTCACTCTATCCACCTTAGGTGCACAAAAGTTTTCCCATATTCGGGATGTTCATACTTAGTCGGGAATTCGAACCAAAATAATCTGGTTGGATACAATAAAGTTCTATCATGATCAACAATATCTGTGTCTAGCTGGATCAAGTAGCTTAGACAGCTTTTAATTAATGTATACATACCGGAATCAATAGGTATGTATCAACCTGTGATTAAATACAATGATTATCCAAGTGGGGACACTTGAATAACCATATCTAGAAATTAACGAACAAAATATATATCTGAATTATACAATAATACAATGTTCGAATAATGTAAGAACTTGTATGAGTACAAAAATTGGATATATAATCAATAACAATAGAGTTAATAATTTGGCACAATAATATGATTCTGAAACTTTCTTTCTCATGTCCATTACATAAAGGAAATGCAAAGTTAGGATACTTGCACAATGTAAAGGATAGTTCAGATACTTGCTCAATAATAATTGGAGTAAGTTTAGGAAACTTGCCTGAGCTGCTGCTTACAATAATGCAACTTAATTTTATCTTTTATACAGAAACCTAGCATTAATAACATCGTTCATTTGATTAGAATAATATATCATATCACATAGCACTGCTATTTGCAATCAACACTTAACCAAATCACATTGTCACACATATCCAACAGTCATTGATTCATTAACAAATACGTATCTAGTCAAATTATCTAAGTCCAAATCAATTTCTGAAACTTTTCGGTGTACTGACGGCTTTATCGGGTAATTATCGAGTCTAAAACTCTATCCTGCAATTCAATATTCGTTTAGATGCATTAAATATCAGTCATATTATTTTTAAATGACTTATAATAATTTTTAATTAATTATTATAATTTATCATGATTTTTCAAACATCAGAATCATTATTAAATAATTTAAATATTAACTAATTCTATTATCATTAATATTTAATTAATATTAAGTTATTAATGAAACTATTGTCAAAATATTAAAGTTATTTATAATAACTCAAAATATTTTTAAAGTATTAATATTACCCTTAAATATTTTTTAAAACATTAAAAATCATTTTTAAATAATTACCATTAATATTAGAATATTAATTTATTATTTATCAAAATATTAAATATCATTGATTATAACTTAAAATATTTTTAATTCATTTATTTCCTTTTTAAATGATTTTTAAATCAATAAAACCATTTTAAAACTATTTATTTAAATAATTATTAAATAAACTTAATATCATTAATATTAAATTATTAATGAAATTATCCTTTAAATATCAAAAGTTTATTTTATAACTTAAAATATTTTAAAGTTATTTATTTATATTTAAAATGATTTTTATAATATTAAAATCATTTTTAATTAATTTAGTTAATATAATTACTAAATAAATCTAATATCATTAATATTTAATAATTAATGAAATTTATCTTAAAATATTAAAAGTTATGTTTTATAACTTAAAATATTATTACATACCTTATTCTTATTTAAAATGATTTTTAATACAATAAAATTATTTTTAATTAATTTATTTAAAGCATTTATTAAATAAATTAAATACCAAAAATATCCAAATAAATATTAATATTTATAAAAAAATATGTCAAATTATTAAAAGTTAATTTTTATAACTTAAAATAGTTTTTAAAACTATTTTTTGTAATTTTTAGAATTTATTTACTATTTTTAAATGATTTTTAAAAATTAAATTAATTAATTTTACTAAGTCTGTCGCTAAAGCCCTTTGGCGACAGTAAGTGTCGCCTTAGGTGTTCTTGAGAAACCCATGTGTTCATACTCAGTGTTCGAGTGAGCTTGTTTGACCATCAATCATTCTCTATATGAGTTGCTTCTGGACATGCTATTGATTAACTGTTGTAGTAAGTATGTAAGAGTACATGTTCATAACAATTTCAGGACCAAATCATAAAACATGAGGAAGATCTAAGCATCAGAACATGCTGTCAGAGCTGTTCATCAAGTTTCTGGGCTGCCCAAAATTTTAAAGTCATGGCCGGTCAGCGCCCTTTGTGGCTTTATATCTAATAATTTGTTCATGTATTTGGTAGTTTAGACGTCGGGCTGTGTATAGTAACTAACAGAGAACATGATTCAAGTCATGTTCAAGTCTAAAAATAATTAATCAAAACGATCTAGGCTCAACAAATTCTTGTCAGAACGTTTCTGGGTTTTCCCAGAAACCCAGCAGTTTAACCTATCACTTTCATGCTCGATTTCTTTTATGTTCTGTTCATGATTTAGGTCGTTTAATGGTTCAAATCTATAGTATACATGTCATGGAACATTTCTATAACAACAAATCAGTAAATCAACATCACAGTTAAAAGATCTAATCCGGTCAACCTATGTCAGAAAGTTGTTCTTCATATTTCTGGAAATTTCCAAAAATGCAAGTCATGATCGGATGGTCAAGTTTGACCATCCACTACGTTTGATTAGTTGATTTTTTAAAGGATCTAAAGTCACAAATGTATAGTACATATGACAAGCTATAAACTGGATACAAACACATCATTATAACACTTAAAAACGGACATATCTATACCTTTCAAAACATTGTCAGACACTAAAAACAAGTTTCTGGGTTACCCAGAAAAGGAAAGTCATGGTCGGTCAACTATGTTTGACCAGCCATAACTTTCGATCTGTTCATTTTCTGACTTTGATACAAGTTCTAGTTTAAAGACCACATATCGGACTACAGTATCAAACACTTAAAGCACAAAAACACATAACATACAAGGATCTATGAAGACTGACATTTGACTGTCAGACTCAAAAACAAAAATTTTTAGATTTTGAAAAACTCTAGATCTAGCCTATAGATGTTATGGATCTAACATCTATCAACCCAGATCATCATTATACACCATAAACAACATATTTTAACAATAAATTATAACATCTAACATTCAGATCAAGATCAGATTTCTTTTTAGGGTTCATACCTTTAAGTGAGAAATTCTGATTTCTATGCTTCTGATTTGATATTGGTGTTAGTGAGGCTTGGTTGGTGACTGATATTATCAAAGAAATTCGGAGGTTTTAGATAGAGAAGTTCTAGGATGAAAGTTTTGAATAATTTAGGCTAAATGTGCACTTTCTCTCTCTTAAATTCTATATAAACTTGTATACAAGGCCCTTGGCTGATGCATTGAACCTGTTGCTGGCACGCTATAGCTGGTAGCTTAGTCTAAGGTGGTGGCTAGCAAGATTTGATAAGATTTGGTTAACAATAATTCACCAAATGGGATAAAAAGGGTAAAATGGTCATTTAGTTTTTAATTTTAAGGTTATTTTTGTCTAAGGTGCTCAAATCTAGGGTCTAATCACTAGATTTTAAACCTTAAAGTTTCTTAATAAATTTCTAGAGTTTGGAAAATTAAAATTAAAGTGTAATAAAATTTTAATTTAAAACACACTAATTAAAATTAGGGTTTTTAATAAAATTAGGGTTTAAATAATTAGGATTCCTTAATTATCATTAGGGTTACCAAATTAACAATTAGGATTTCCTAATTAACATTATAATTTACTAAAATAGTAATTAGGGTTTCTAATTTTAGCAATTAGGGTTCCTAATTAGCAAATTAGGGTTTCTAATTTTAATTTAGGGTTTTCATATAGTAATTAGGGTTTTCCTAATTAATAGAAATTCTATAATATGCAACTTAATTCATATAACACCATTTCTGACCGACCTTAAACTCCAGTTTTGAGTTTTCAATTACGGTTTATGACAGTAATATAAGGGTTTGTCGTGATACACCATAATTGACTAACTATTATCAGTCTACACATATACAATATATATTTATAGCACTGAAAAATCAAAATATAAATTATATTATATTATTATTCTCACCCTTGAACAAAAATCCAATTTAGGGGTTGGATTCCATATCTGATTTATCTATCATATATAACATCATTAATTAAGTTAAAAATAATTAACTTAAATAGTCTGAACTAAAATTCATATAATAAAATAGTAATTATAATAATTCCAATAATCATTTCATAAATTATTTAAATAATACAAAAATCATATTTTCTTGAAAAATAATTCATAAAGACATTTCTACAAAAAAATTTATTATTATAAGTATATATACTTTATAATGATCAATAATTCTAAAATAAAATTATTTGAAATTAATCATGTAATAAATGAATTTTATTTATCACAAAATTACATACACATTACCTGTCACATATTCTCATCTTTAAAAAAAAGTTATATACAAAATTTCTTATTTATTTATATAAAAAATATCGGGTTATTACACTATCACTTACTTAACAGATCCGACAATAAGGTTCAGTGGTTATCTATGTAATTTTCGGAAAAAGCATATGTGAATTAACACATAGGAAGAGAAGTTACTCCAGGGTTGGAGTAATGACTTATCTCACATGATAGTTTTTATGTAAGTGTAGGTAAGGGGGAGGGTCTGGAGAAAGAATATGTGACTATACCCTTAGGAAGCTCTCTCACAAGCTCTTTCTCATGTAAGTAAGTTGGGGGTTTGGGGGTAAAACCCCCATGGAAAGTTAGGAGCAGAGGAAATTACGAATAAACTCCTAACTACATAGGGTTCGAAAAAAGCATATGTGAGTGAACACTCTGGAAGGTAAGTTACTCCAGGAGTCACGACCGATCTCACAAGATAATTTTCATGTAAGAATCAAAGCCAACCCACATAAGTCTACATATGCCTAATAGAGAGAATTGCTTCATGAAGGGATTGGAAAGCGCTGCGGTATGTTTAGGCTGCAGCAGCGCTCGGAGCCCTGAGACAACCTTTACTGCAGCTACTGCCACCCAAAAAGACTTGAGCTACTTTTATAAGCTGACTGACTTCCCCTTAACATACTGGAGGAGCTACTAAGGAGTTATCAATTGTAGTTCTGTAGTTAAGGAGATAACCATGTAGCTACTCCTGTCGGTCTAACAAGTGAGTGACTCCTGGGCAGGAGGCACGAGCGATAGAGCTAGTAGTATCTATAAGTAAGCATCTTATTATAGGGTCCGGAGAAAGCATATGTGACTTCCCCCTAAGGGAGCTCTCTCGCAAGCTCTTTCCCATGTAAGTGTAGCCAGGGGTGAAACCCCCTTAGGAGCTGTAGCTAGGAAACTAAACAAATGTAGCTCTTCCGGCCGGCCGGGCAAGTGAGTGACTCATGAGTAGGAGTAATGAATGATAGAGCTCTTAGTTTATATAAGATCTCCTCTCCATTGGTTAAGCTACTTTCATCTCCTCTGAGTTCAAAGCTAGCAGCAGATATTGTGGTTCAATACGCCGATTTAGATGTACCCCATACACTACCTCGATCAGAATCAATTCCAACAAAGCTATAGCGAGCACCTTAGCGCTTCACCCCCATCGCTAGTATACTAACTTGGTTACCTAGCCTAGAATAAAGAACCCATAGAGAGTCTCAAAGATAGTAAGGAATTCTTAGAACAAGCATATAAGCAAATCGCAGTAGTTACGGGATGGCTATTCCAAAAATAAAAGTTGTTGGGTAAGAGCGATTGGTCTTCCTCTTGTAATCGTTCACATGCTTTTGCTTGAAGCTGAAGGTACTTATTTAACCTTATTTGATGTAGGATAGTATACCCATCCACTAGAATAAGAAGTAGAGAGCAGCAACACCATACGAGTCTAATGATTTTCGCTGAACCATTAAAACCAGGCCAAAATAGGAGTAAATAAGATAAGGATTAGGGAATTTGTTTTAGATGTATAGAAAAAGAAAGTTGCTGCTTCTGATCTATCTTACTCTGAAGAAAGCCTGAGGGCACTGTTCCTAGCTGCTCTTGCATATGATCTTTTGACTCCTATTCTTTCTTTAACTAATGCTTTAGAGACAACCTATTTCATTACTTTCTCACCCTCGAGTACAGAGCTCTTTCCTTTCAAATCTTGCTTTCACCCCCTAACATTGAAGACTCTAATGAGTAGTCTACTTTACTTAAAGTGCCCATTTTTAGCCTAGTATATGGACAAAATTACTTTCCAATTGACGAGGAGGTATTTTGTCATTAGCTAGCCTTCGTAGTACCTTTGTTTTGTCTAGCCCAGGTTTCTAAGATGATTTCATCTGGGATGATGAAAAGAGATTGAAGCTCTCTCTTCTGATAATGGTTGGAGTTGACGTAAATTAAAGTTACTTTTAAGGCTAAATAATCAATTGGAAAACCTTCGCTTGATGAAGCCTATCGGATAAGAAAATAGGAGGATGGTCGTTTAATTGTACCTGATCCTTCCTTATCTGGCTATTTGAAATCTGACTCTCTTAAAATAGACCAGCTAACCACCCGCTCTCCCAGTCGAGTCAACCTTTCTCTTTCCTCGCTTAAGTGTCAAATGGTTCTGTCGAGTTCATTTAATGAATCAATCCTTGGGTTTCGTGTGTAGGATGACTCCCCTCTGGTGAAGTGAAGGGATCGTTTTAAAAAGCTAAGGGCCAAATGCCAGTCAAAGAAAGAACCAAACCAAATGATTATTATAGAATGACTATTCCTCACAATTTCTCATTGTGATGTTGTGGAACCATGGAAATTAGGATCTCAAGACGCAACAACGATGAGTGGGTTTTATACCTACGAATCGGGTTCCTATTTGGACTTAAACGATGTTTATTCTATCTATTTTTGTACAGTTTGACCCCCCGCCGGGGCGGGCCCTATAAAGAAGAAAACCCCAGCCAGGGTGGGGATGCACGTGGCAGATTAACTTCATACCCCAGCGGGGTGGGCATCATTAAGGCAAAAACCCCTGTCGGGGCGGGGGTACGCGGACGGAGAGAAGAAGTTGGTTGAAATTCTAACATTGCAGATGCTGGGACTGGAGAACTTTGGCTTGGATTGGGACTATATATGGTTGTCTTTTATCAGCTATTACGTGACTTAAGTAAATATAACACAAAATTGAATCAAAGAACAAGGAATTAACAATTTGGAGCCCTAATTTACTGAAGATCATTGGAAGAGTGGAGTAGAGGATCAAGATCACGAGAATTGCAGATTTGAGCGAGGATGAGGGTGGTGTTTTACTATTCTTTATCTTTTAATTCAATTTCTGTAATTAGGATGATGAATTTCTTTGTTTATTCAGTTTTTAATTCATTCATTATGAACTTAATTTCTAATTAAGCTTGCAATGGATCTTTATTGTGGAATGATGATTGTCATGATTTGAATTCAGTTTAATAATACTATCTATTCTGTGACGCCCCCAAATCTAGGTACTTAAAACCCGAACTCGGTGCTTCACAATACCATTTCTATGAGCGGAATAATACTAATAATAATAACAATAATATAAAAGTCAAACTTAATTTACATAATTATCAGAGTCTAGCTCCCAAGTACGTAACCTTTAAACATTTATTACAACCCATGATAGATAATATATATCATAATTGTCTCAATATTAATATCAACTATTACACAAGATAACATTTGCATTCAATCAGCAACCTTTACCTTTTTCCTTGGTCTTAGTAGAGCTCTCTGGTCGTTCACACTTAGCTGAAAACATTTAAATTAAGCAAGGTTGAGCATTTGAGTGCCCAACAAGTAATAGCAATTATATATATATAAGCTGAAAAGATTTAAATATTTTCTTTGTACTATTCTTCTACAACAACTCAATAGTTGTGAAGTATTCTGAACCGATAAATATATCATAACAACTCTCTTTCAAATTTTTGAAATGACATATTGACTCTAACTGGGGTTATGGTGACATGCCATGAACATTGTTTTCATTTTCGAAAAGGTTCAACACAAATTCATCTGTAAACCGTCATAACTTATGGGCACGGGGGGTGATCAGCCCGTTATGCCCTGCATTGATCAATACTACATACAAGAACGAGGGTATCGTTCACTCTGTCCGCATTGGGCGCATAAATATTTTCCCGTGTAGGGATGTTCATACTTGTCTGGGTTCTAAATCAAAGGTTTTATCTTGTTCAACAATATTCTATAATGCAACATATATATATATACGAGTAATTGACAAAGGTATATCAACATGTGATTAAATACAATGATTATCCAAGTGGGGACACTTGTTTAACCATTTCTAGAAATTAACGAACAGAATATATATATATCTGAGTTACCATATACTAACATGTTGATAATCAATGAGCTTATATAATATAAGGTTAATAATCTATACAGTAATAATATAGTTTAGAAACATTATTACTTATGTCCATTGCATAAAAAAATGCAAAGGTTAGATACTTGCCTGAAGCGCTGTTTAAAATTTGCAATTTAGATTTATCGCTTATCTCACGACCTATCATTAATAAGATCGTTCATTCTATTAGAACAACATACTATAACACATAACACTGCTTATTGCAGTCAGCACATACCCTAATCACATTGGTACATAGATTTAACAACCATTGAATCACAAATAATCACTTATCTAATCACCTTATCTAAGTCCAGATCAATTTCTAAAATATTTCGGTGTACCGACAACTTTATCGGGTATTTATCGAGTCTAAGACTCTATTCTGTAACTTAATATCAGTCATATTATTTTTAAATGACTTAATATAATTTTAAAACATTTATTATAATTTATCACGAAATTTCAAACATCGGAATCACATTAAAATGATTTAAATACTAATCATTTCTATTATCATTAATATTTAATTAGTATTAAACTATTAATGAAATCATTTTCAAAATATTAAAGTTATTTATAATAACTTGAAATATTTTTAAAGTATTAAAATTACCCTTAAATGATTTTTAAAACATTTAAAATCATTTCTAAATAATTACCATTATCATTAAAGTATTAATGCTCTATTTATCAAAATATTAAAAGTCATTATTCATAACTTAAAATATTTTTAATTCATTTCTATCCTTTTAAATGATTTTTAAATTAATAAAATCATTTATAAACTATTTATTTAATATAATTATTAAATAAATTTAATATCATTAATAATAACTTAATAATCATTAATATTTAATTATTAAGGAAATTATTCTTTAAATATTAAAAGTTATGTTTTATAACTTAAAATATCTTTAAATACTTTATTTTCATTTAAAATGATTATTATAATATAAAAATCATTTTTAAACTAAATTATTTAATATAATTATTAAATAACTTTAATATCATTAATAATAATTAATTAATGAAATTTATCACAAAATATTAAAAGTCATTAAAAATAACTTAAAATATTTTCTTATATCATAATATAATTTTTAATAATTTTTCTAATATTAAAATTATTTTTAAATAATTTATTTAATATTATAATTAAATAAATTAAATATTTTTAATATTTCAAAAATATTAAATATTTATAAAATATATTTAAAATAATTAAAAACTAATTTTCAGAATTTAAAATAATTTTTTAATAATTTATTTTGTATTTTTAATAATTTAAAACTAATTTTTCTATTTTTTTATTAATTTTTAGAAAAATAAATAATATTTGTCGCTAAAGACCACCCATAGCGACATAACCGTCGCTATAGGTGTTCTTCATGTTCTTGGCCAAACCCAGAAACTCACAGGCAGTTACCGAGTAAGCAAGTTTAACCTCCAATAATTCAGTGTGTAGTGTGATTTTGGACCAACTAAGCATTAGAGCGTGTAGTACTAGTGTAACACTTCAGGCTACAACAACAATCATGACCATAACACCTATAACCAAGGAGATCTGAGCCTCCAAAAGTGTTGTCAGAGGCTGTTCTTTATTTCTGGGTTACCCAGAAATGAAGAACAGTTCGACTGTTCACTTTTAGGTTCCCATAACTTCTGATTCAGGTATTGCTTTTGTGATCTAAAAGTTCCAGGTTGTAGCTAGCATGTAGGACAACATTTCTATTACAACACATAAACAAAACAACAACATAATACCAAGATCTTGTCTGGTCAAACGTTGTCAGAAACCACGCTCATGGACTTTCTGGGTTACCCAGAAAGTTCATCCGTGGACTTTCTGCCTAGTTTGACCATCCTCCAATTCCTATTTGATTGTGATATAAGCTATATAAAAGCATCAACATGTATTACATATACAACTCTACAACTTAGATAACACAACAACAATAAAACCTTAATACATTGACAGATCAAGACGGTTTAAAATGTTGTCAGGCCGGTCTGGGCTGTTTCTGGGTTACCCAGAAACTTGGCAAGTCATGGTCGGTCAACGCAGTTTGACCTTCCATATCTTGCAATCTACATCTTGTCTAAGCCTGATTTCAAGATCAGATCAAAGAGCACATATCAGACTACAACTACAAAGTTTCAAAACACAAAACACATTAAAGATCACAGAGATAAAAGGCCTGACATTTCTTGTCAGACTTTTTGGGCAAATTCTGGGTTTCAAAAATAGCCGGTCAATGCCGGTCAACCCACTTTGACCTCAAATAACTTTTAATCTACAACAGATATGACTTTGATTCTTTTTGCAGATTAAAGAAAACATTGTAGGCTACTATTAACAACTTAAAAACAACACATAACATAATCGAGCAAGGATCTGTGGCCTCTGACATTCGTCATCAGACCACAGAACCAAGTTTTTTTTTCCAAATTTCTAAGATCTTCAAATCTGAGCATCTAGATGTTATGGATCTAACATCTAGCAACCCAGATCATCCCTAGACACTAGATTTAACATGTTTAACACAACAAATCTAACATCTAACAACAGATCGTTGGACAGAAATCATGACTAAGGTTTATACCTTCTATGAACGATTCTTGCTTCAGGCTACTGATTTGTTTATGAAGAACGTGGGGCTGTGTTTTGGGACTAAAAAACTTATAAATTTCGTGGGTTTGGGTGGAGAGAAAAGGTTTGGGTGTTTGGTACAAAAATGGCTAACAAAAGTAAACTTTTCTCTCTCAATCTATTTATAGAGCTTGCTAGATGCATGAATGGCTGGTGTATATTGCTTGTTGCTATTATTTTGAGCACATGGGATGGTTGAAGTGGTTCACCCACTCAACCTATTGTCAAAACCTACAAGATAGCCAAAATAACGCACTTAGGGGTATAATGGTCATTTGGTTTGGATTTTTAAGGGCAAAATGGAACTTGGAAAACCCTTAGGGTTTGACCCTTAAGGTTTAACCCTAACGTTTAGCATAAAATAGTAATAAGATTTCCAATTAAAGTTTACACAAAAATAAATAAAATTAAATAAAAATTAAATAACTTTTACTTTCTAAAATTTTGAAATTTGGGTTTTCTAATTATGATTAATTTTCTAATTACGCTATACAGGAACATTAGGGTTTAATATCATATAATTATCATTAACATTGCTAAAATAGCAATTAGGGTTTACGATTTTGATAATTTGGGTTACCAATTTATAATTAGGTTTTCTAATTATCAAATTAGGGTTTAAAATTTTAGGGTTTTCAAAATTAGCAATTGAGATTATAATACTTGCTAATTAATCACATTAACACAATTACAACCAATCTCGAACTCTAATTTAAATTTCAAATTAGGGTTCCTCATTTCCAAAAATTATTTAGGGTTTCTAGATTATAATTAGGGTTTTCTAAAAATTAGGGTTTCTAGAATTTTAATTAGGGTTTACCTAATTAATCAAATCATTATATAATACACATCATAAATTATATAACACACTTATAAAATAATCTTGCACTCTAATTTGGATCTCAAATTAGGGTTTAACATTATTACTAGGGTTTGGTTATAATACACCGTAATTGACCTACTATTATCAATACGGAAATACAATACATATTAATAGCACTGAAAAATTAAAAATATAATTAATATTATATTATTATTATCATACATTAACAATAATCCAAAATTAGGGTTTGGATTCCATATCTGATTTATTCTTCATATTTAACCTTAATAATTAAGGTAAAATAATTAACTTAATAATTTGTACTAAAATTCATATAATAAAATAATTATTATATTTATTCAAAAAATCACTTCATATATTATTTAAATAATATATGCTTATATTTTCATGGAAAATAATTAATAAAACATTTTTACCATAATTTAATTATTATAAGAATATACTTTTTAATAATCAATAATTCTAAAATAAATTTACTTGTAAACATTTATGCAATAAATATATTTTTATTTACCACATAAATACATATACTCATTATCTTGTACAAATCCTCATCCTTAAAATAAATAAATAAAATTTATACGCAAAATTTCTTATTTATTTACGTAGAAAATATCGGGTTGTTACATTCACCCTCCCTTATAAAGATTCCATCTCCGGAATCACCGTTTTAAAACCTATACATACACGGCACATAGCATACTCATTGCAAGTAGATCTCGATCAACTTTGATCGAACTGATCTTTAACTATTCACATAAAGCTTGTCTTTCTGATTAAACAGAAAAATGGGTTTCTAAAAGAACTCAAATTCCTCCTCAAACTTTCTTTATAAAATAATTTACTATATATTGGAAAATCATGTATATAAGAAAATAAAAGTTATACGAATAATACCTGGAGTTCCAGTACCAGCTGCTGCCGAATCCTGGATCGTCATGTTGAAAACCCTCACCGTAGATTTTATTGGCTTGCTTGACGAAGTCGGTCCGGTGATTGCTAAAGTCCCGCCGCTTCTCCCCATGTTCCCACTTCCTGTCTCCACCCTCCTCTTCGGACAATCTATCACCCTGTGCTCTGTCGATTCGCATATAAAACATCCACTATTCATCCTAGGATTGGGGCAGTTGGGAGAGATATGGCCCTCCTGCCCGCACTTGTAGCAAACAAATTTTCCTTTCAAACACTCTCCCGAGTGATGCTTCCCACATGTCTTACATGGCACTATCTGTTTCTTAACACCTTCATATTTCACTTGTACACTTGCAAAACTGCTCACCTTCCTCTTGCTATCTCCACTCCTGCTCCCACTATTAACTCCTACTTTTCCAGCTCCTTTGGTCTTACCCTTATTCTTCCTCTCCTTATTGTAAAGGCTCATGGCCTCACTTCCCTCCTCAGCTATGATCGCTTTCTCCATGAGTACTGTAAATGTAGGAATTTGCAACACCGCCACTTTGTTGTAGAGCCAGGGTTTCAATCCCAGCTCAAACCTTCTCGCTTTCCTAGCCTCCGTATCGACTTGATGCGGGGCAAACCTAGCTAACTCATTGAATTTGGCGGCATATTCAGACACCGTCATATTCTCCTGCTTCAACTCTAAAAATTTAACCTCTATCCTCACCTGCATACTTGGTGAAAAATAGTTTTTGAAAAACAAAGTTTTAAATCTATCCCATGTGACTACACTTTCTCCTGCCCTAGCCTGATTCGCTTCCCACCAAAAATTTGCTTCCCCCTTCATCATGTAGGTGGCAAAACCGGTCTTTTGCCCCTCAGATACCCTAGCTACCACGAATGCTTTTTCAATTTCCTTAACCCAAGTTTGGGCTTCAACAGGGTCAGTTGTACCTTTGAATTTCGGTGGTCCTACAGCCTTAAAGTCTTTAAAGTTCGCTAAGCGGTTGTCCGGCTGGTTTCTAGCGACTGGTATTCCCTGTTGCATAGCCTGAGCTAACATATTTGCAAATTGCTGCATTGGATCAACTTGTTGTTGTCCCTCAACATTATTGACAGACTCTTCTGCCCTTTGGTTGCGAGTTCGACGTCTTGGCGGCATTATCTGATTAAATAAAATCATAATTTAACTTGCATTCTAAACCTTATCAAATAAGTTTAATATTCTAAACTTGTTTTATTTCTCAAACTTAGATTCATATTCATTCAACGAATATTTTACAAAGCATAGCACATACTGCTTTAAACATCATTCATCCCTTTGTAACTACAAAAGTCGGGATTTACAGACTTGACCAACACAAAAGTTTTAGAATATTACATTACACAGACATACTAAGCACACATATTAAACACACCTACATCACAACAGAACCTATACTACTTATTTATTATTCTTTTTCATTGGACAACTTTTCGCCTGATGACCTTCTATCCCACAGATAAAACATGCTCTTTTTTTTGTAGTCAGGACAATACAGAGTAGTATGTCCCTCATAGCCGCAAAGATAACATATTCTTTTCCATTTCTTCTTATTGGATTTTCCTAAGTCATGGTCTTCTATCTTTCTTTTCCCCTTCTTGTCCAGAGCTGCACACGATGTGTTGCTTGTGGCTCCCATCTGACCAATTTGGATCTTAAGCTTATCTTGTCCTTCCATTGTTTCTATTAACGCTTGACGCAACTGACTATTCAATAGCTTTTCTATCTCCCACAACCTTTCCAGAGAAGAAACCTTGTTCTTCAGATTCTGCACCTCTGTTGATGCTTGATCAGCTTCAACTTTAGTGTCTGAAGCGCTATCTGTCAGCTCCAACATCTCCAGATCTGGTACTATGTTTTCCACAATAACCACATCATCTGAGTTATTTTCATTGTGAGCCTCTATGTCAGCTATCGGCTTCGATATTGGCTCCTTCTTTACGATTCGAGGGTAATCAAATTCTTTTTCACCTAACATCTACACACATAAATTATCCTGATTAGCATATAGTATATACACACAACAAATAAGAGTTTTATACAAGTTATCTTTTATTTAGTTTGACGATGAATTTAGTCAATTCATCTCTTTTTAAACTCTATATGAGTTATTTATATTTTCAACGTTTCCCTTTGTTCTAAGGTTATAGCCTAAGGTCTAGCCCACCTAAGGTTTTTAACCCATAAGCTCTGATACCATGATGTGACACCCCCAAATCCAGATACTTGAAACCCGAACTCGGTGCTTCACGATACTATTTCTATGAGCGGAATAATACTAATAATAATAACAATAATATAAAAGTCAAACTTAATTTACATAATTATCAGAGTCTAGCTCCCAAGTACGTAACCTTTAAACATTCATTACAACCCATGATAGATAATATATATCATAATTGTCTTAATATTAATATCAACTATTACACAAGATAACATTTGCATTCAATTAGCAACCTTTCCCTTTTTCCTTGGTCTTAGCAGAGCTCTCTAGTCATTCACACTTAGCTGAAAATATTTAAATTAAGCAAGGTTGAGCATTTGAGTGCCCAACAAGTAATAGCAATTATATATATATATATATATATATATATATATATATATATATATAAGCTGAAAGGATTTAAATATTTTCTTTGTACTATTCTTCTACAACAAGTCTATAGTTGTGAAGTATTCTGAACCGATAAATATATCATAACAACTCTCTTTCAAATTTTTGAAACTACATATTGACTCTAACTGGGGTTATGGTAACATGCCATGAACATTGTTTTCATTTTCGAAAAGGTTAAACATAAATTCATCTGTAAACCGTCATAACTTACGGGCACGGGGGGTGATCAGCCCATTATGCCTTGCATTGATCAATACTACATACAAGAACGAGGGTATCGTTCACTCTATCCACCTTGGGCGCATAAATGTTTTCCCGTGTAGGGATGTTCATACTTGTCTGGGTTCTAAATCAAAGGTTTTATCTTGTTCAACAATATTCTATAATGCAACATATATATATATACGGGTAATTGACAAAGGTATATCAACATGTGATTAAATACAATGATTATCCAAGTGGGGACACTTGTTTAACAATTTTTAGAAATTAACGAACAGAATATATATATCTGAGTTACTATATACTAACATGTTGATAATCAATGAGCTTATATAATATAAGGTTAATAATCTGTACAGTAATAATATAATTTAGAAATATTCTTACTCATGTCCATTGCATAAAGAAAATGCAAAGGTTAGATACTTGCCTGAAGCGCTGCTTACAGTTTGCAATTTAGATTTATCGCTTATCTCACGACCTATCATTAATAAGATCGTTCGTTCTATTAGAATAACATACTATAACACATAACACTGCTTATTGCAGTCAGCACATACCCTAATCACATTGGCACATAGATTTAACAACCATTGAATCACAAATAATCACTTATTTAATTACCTTATCTAAGTCCAGATCAATTTTTGAAATATATCGGTGTACCGATAACTTTATCGGGTATTTATCGAGTCTAAGACTCTATTCTGTAACTTAATATCAGTCATATTATTTTTAAATGACTTAATATAATTTTAAAACATTTATTATAATTTATCACGAAATTTCAAACATCGGAATCACATTAAAATGATTTAAATACTAATCAATTCTATTATCATTAATATTTAATTAGTATTAAACTATTAATGAAATCATTTCTAAAATATTAAAGTTATTTATAATAACTTGAAATATTTTTAAAGTATTAAAATTACCCTTAAATGATTTTTAAAACATTTAAAATCATTTCTAAATAATTACCATTATCATTAAAGTATTAATGCTCTATTTATCAAAATATTAAAAGTCATTATTCATAACTTAAAATATTTTTAATTCATTTCTATCCTTTTAAATGATTTTTAAATTAATAAAACCATTTATAAACTATTTATTTAATATAATTATTAAATAAATTTAATATCATTAATAATAACTTAATAATCATTAATATTTAATTATTAAGAAATTATTCTTTAAATATTAAAAGTTATGTTTTATAACTTAAAATATCTTTAAATACTTTATTTTCATTTAAAATGATTATTATAATATAAAAATCATTTTTAAAGTAAATTATTTAATATAATTATTAAATAACTTTAATATTTATAATAATAATTAATTAATAAAATTTATCACAAAATATTAAAAGTCATTAAAAATAACTTAAAATATTTTCTTATATCGCAATATAATTTTTAATGATTTTTCCAATATTAAAATTACTTTTAAATAATTTATTTAATATTATAATTAAATAAATTAAATACTTTTAATATTTCAAAAATATTAAATATTTATGAAATATATTTAAAATAATTAAAAACTAATTTTCAGAATTTAAAATAATTTTTTAATAATTTATTTCGTATTTTTAATAATTTAAAACTAATTTTTCTATTTTTTTATTAATTTCTGGAAAAATAAATAATATCTGTCGCTAAAGACCACCTATAGCGACAGAACCGTCGCTATAGGTGTTCTTCATGTTCTTGGCCAAACCCAGAAATTCATAGGCAGTTACCGAGTAAGCAAGTTTGACCTCCAATAATTTAGTGTGTAGTGTGATTCTGGGCCAACTAAGCATTAGAGTGTGTAGTACTAGTGTAACACTTCAGGCTACAACAACGATCATGACCATAACACCTTTAACCAAGGAGATCTGAGCCTCCAAAAGTGTTTTCAGAGGCTGTTTTCATTTCTGGGTTACCCAGAAATGAAGAACAGTTCGACTGTTCACTTTTGGGTTCCCATAACTTCTGATTCAGGTATTGCTTTTGTGATCTAAAAGTTCCAGGTTGTAGCTAGCATATAGGACAACATTTATATTACAACACATAAACAAAACAACAACATAATACCAAGATCTTGTCTGGTCAAACGTTGTCAGAAACCACGCTCATGGACTTTCTGGGTTACCCAGAAAGTTCATCCGTGGACTTTCTACCTAGTTTGACCATCCTCCAATTCCTGTTTGATTGTGATATAAGCTATATAAAAGCATCAACATGTATTACATATACAACTCTACAACTTAGATAACACAACAACAATAAAACCTTAATACACTGACAGATCAAGACGGTTTAAAATGTTGTCAGGCCGGTTTGGGCTGTTTCTGGGTTACCCAGAAACTTGGCAAGTCATGGTCGGTCAACGCAGTTTGACCTTCCATATCTTGCAATCTACATCTGGTCTAAGCTTGATTTCAAGATCAGATCAAAGAGCACATATCAGACTACAAGTACAAAGTTTCAAAATACAAAACACATTAAAGATCACAAAGATAAAAGGCCTAACATTTCTTGTCAGACTTTCTGGGCAAATTCTGGGTTTCAAAAACAGCCGGTCAATGCCGGTCAACCCACTTTGACCTTAAATAACTTTTAATCTACAACAGATATGACTTTGATTCTTTTTGCAGATTAAAGATAACATTGCAGGCTACTATTAACAACTTAAAAACAACACAAAACATAATCGAACAAGGATCTGTGGCCTCTGACATTCGTCGTCAGACCACAGAACCAAGTTTTTTCTAGATTTCTAAGATCTTCAAATCTGAGCTTCTAGATGTTATGGATCTAACATCTAGCAACCCAGATCATCCTTAGACACTAGATTTAACATGTTTAACACAAAAAATCTAACATCTAACAACAAATCGTTGGACAGAAATCATGACTAAGGTTTATATCTTCTATGAACGATTCTTGATTCTGGCTACTGATTTGTTTATGAAGAACGTGGGGCTGTGTTTTGGGACTATAAAACTTACAAATTTCGTGGGTTTGGATGGAGAGAAAAGGTTTGGGTGTTTGGTACAAAAATGGCTAACAAAAGTAAATTTTTCTCTCTCAATCTATATATAGAGCTTGCTAGATGCATGAATGGCTGGTGTATATTGCTTGTTGCTATTATTTTGAGCACATGGGATGGTTGAAGTGGTTCACCCACTCAACCTATTGTCAAAACCTACAAGATAGCCAAAATAACGCACTTAGGGGTATAATGGTCATTTGGTTTAGATTTTTAAGGGCAAAATGGAACTTGCCAAACCCTTAGGGTTTGACCCTTAGGGTTTAACCCTAAGGTTTAGCATAAAATAGTAATAGGATTTCCAATTAAAGTTTACACAAAAATAAATAAAATTAAATAAAAATTAAATAACTTTTACTTTCTAAAATTTTGAAATTTGGGTTTTCTAATTATGATTAATTTTCTAATTACGCTATACAGGAACATTAGGGTTTAATATCATATAATTATCATTAACATTGCTAAAATAGCAATTAGGATTTACGATTTTGATAATTAGGGTTACCAATTTATAATTAGGTTTTCTAATTATCAAATTAGGGTTTAAAATTTTGGGGTTTTCAAAATTAGCAATTGAGATTATAATACTTGCTAATTAATCACATTAACACAATTACAACCAATCTCGAACTCTAATTTAAATTTCAAATTAGGGTTCCTCATTTCCAAAAATTATTTAGGGTTTCTAGATTATAATTAGGGTTTTCTAAAAATTAGGGTTTCTAGAATTTTAATTAGGGTTTACCTAATTAATCAAATCATTATATAATGCACATCATAAATTATATAACACACTTATAAAACAATCGTGCACTCTAATTTGGATCTCAAATTAGGGTTTAACATTATTACTAGGGTTTGGTCATAATACACCGTAATTGATCTACTGTTATCAATACGAAAATACAGTACATATTAATAGCACTGAAAAATCAAAAATATAATTAATATTATATTATTATTATCATACCTTGACAATAATCCAAAATTAGGGTTTGGATTCCATATCTGATTTATTCTTCATATTTAACCTTAATAATTAAGGTAAAATAATTAACTTAATAATTTGTACTAAAATTCATATAATAAAATAATTATTATATTTATTCAAAAAATCACTTCATATATTATTTAAATAATATATGCTTATATTTTCATGGAAAATAATTAATAAAATATTTCTACCATAATTTAATTATTGTAAGAATATACTTTTTAATAATCAATAATTCTAAAATAAATTTACTTGTAAACATTTATGCAATAAATATATTTTTATTTACCACATAAATAAATATACTCATTATCTTGTACAAATCCTCATCCTTAAAATAAATAAATAAAATTTATACGCAAAATTTCTTATTTATTTATGTAAAAAATATCGGGTTGTTACATATTCAGTTCATCTATTGTGATTTGTATGTACTTTATGAATTACCTGATCAGCAATTCTTTTTGAATTTGTATGGACTCGAGATATGATATATGAATTTAGACCTAATTGTAATAGCATGTGTTCATGATTTTTTCGTTTAGATGGATTTCTTGATGTATGTTTATGATAGAGATATACCTAACATCGCATGTAATCGTGTAAGTACATGGACTTTAAACCTTCTTTAATTGTAATTCACATAGAGTTATAGTGAATTAGTTAATTAGGGTGTTTGACTTAATTCTATAAACTGTAGATTTAAGTTAATATGGGGTTAGTGCATTGAGAGATGACTAATTCTACCTTAGTGTTCTTGATTAATGATCTGAGATAGTAAATTGAATTGAAAAGAAGTGTGATAATTTGAGTGAAATATAAAGTGAAATTGTAAGCTTAATTCTCTATCATCTGATTTAAATTTTATTGTAATTTGTTGTGTTGATTAGTTTTATTTTTTAATTAGTAGTTTTTCTTAAATTGTTAATTCGAATAGTTTAATAAAACTGAATTAATATAAAGATGGTAATGGATTGATTAAAATTCATACTTGTCTTTGTGGGAACGATACTCTACTTACTATTATATTACTTGTTGTTCACGTATACTTGCGTGTAGTGCTTAATTTAGAATACACCTAACAAGTTTTTGGCGCCGTTGTCGGGGACTAGTTTTGATTTTATTACTTTCAATATTAGTTTAATTAGTTCAGTTTTAGTTTAAAAAAAATTCTTTTTGTTTTTGTTTTTTCTTGTTTCAGGTTCTCTGACTTAGTGTATGCAAACTCGGTCTAAGAAACCATACTTGCTTCCTTACGAGGTCGATATCGAGAAAAGGTTTCACAGACTTAATAAGTGGATTAAGGAAAATCGAGGGAACGTTGATAAATAGGAAGAGAGTATTGCTGCACAGGATCAGAAAGTGCTGAGGGACTATGCAACTCCCAGAGTCACTGAGATTCAGTCAAGCATTACCAGGCCTGCGATATCTGCGAAATACTTTGAGATCAAGCTCAGTGCAGTTTGGGGGATTAGAAAATGATGATCCGAACGAGCACCTTATAAGCTTTATGGAGATTTGCGACACATTCAAGTATAACGGGGTGACTGATGATGCAGTTAGACTTCGATTATTTTTGTTCACACTGCGAGACAAGGTGAAAAGTTGGTTACACTCACTTCTACCAGGATCGATTACTATGTGGGACGACCTTGCTTAGAATTTTTTGGCTAAGTTTTTCCCACCGATAAAGACTGCTAAGATGAGGAGTGAGATCACTATGTTTGAGCAGTAGCATGAGGAGTCACTGTACGAAGCTTGGGAGAGGTACAAGGAACTACTAAGGAAGTGTCCGCATCATGGACTACCCAAGTGGCTACAGATGAACACTTTCTATAATGGGCTGAGTGGAAATATTCGTACTAGCATTGATGCAATGTCTAAGGGAGCTTTCATGGCTAAGAGTTTCGAGGAAGCATATGAATTAATTGAGACAATGACGACTAACAATTACCAGTGGCCCACATCGAGAATGATACAGCCTAAGGCAACTGGGGTGTTAGAAGTAGATGGGGTGAAAACATTAGCGGCACAGATTTTCGCGTTGTCAAAGTAGATGGATGCCCTCACGGGAGCACCGACTCATTATGTAGCGTTTGTGTGTGAGTTATGTGCTGGGCAACATCCGATAGAATAGTGTGCCATTAATCCTGCAGTGGTTTAGTTTATAGGAAGTTATAATAGAATACCTCAAAATCCTTATCAGAATGCCTACAATACGGGGGCTAGGAACCATCCCAATTTTTCGTGGAGTAATAATCAAAATCAGCAGGCTCCACGACCATCTTATCCCCCTAGGTTTCAAAATCAGCATCAACAGCTAGCTCCACAGTATGAGAAAAAGTCAGATTTGGAAGAGCTGTTGTTGAAGTACATATTGGGTAATGAGGCAGTGATGAAAATGCAAGCGGCGATGATCAAGAATTTAGAAAATCAAATGGGATAGCTTGCTTTAGCATTGACTAACACGCATCAAGGGACTCTTCCTTGTGACACTGAGAAGAATCCGAGGGGAAATCATGGACAATGTCAAGTAATTACTTTGAGAAGTGGAAAACATCTTGAGGGACATAATGTAGAAAATTTACCGAAGAAAGATGTTAAGGAAAGTGAAGACAAAGTAGTTGAGGAGAAATAAGGTGAGGATAAGCAAGTGGACAAGAGTTAGACAGATGTTGAGCCAGTTATTTATCCCCCACCACGATTTCAGCAGAGAGTTTAGAAGTAGAAATTGGATAATCTGTTCTCCAAGTTTTTGGAGGTTTTAAGAAATTGAAAATCAACATTCCATTCGCAGAAACCCTAGAACAAATGTTGAGCTATGCCAAATTTAAGAAAGGTATTCTGTTACGGAAGAAGTTAAAGGACTATGAGATTGTGGCATTGAAGGATCCGGGGAGTTTTACTATTCCTTACACAATTGGGAACATGGCCTTCAACAAGTGTTTGTCTGATTTGGGTGCTAGTGTGAACCTCATGCCACTATCAATATATACTCAGTTGGGTTTTCCAACTCCAAATCCTACAAACATATCACTACAGTTAGCAGATAGATCAGTGACTTATCCAAGAGGAATTGTTGAAGACATTTTAGTTAAGGTGGATAATTTTATATTTCTGACAAACTTTATTATTTTGGATTATGAAGAGAACAAGAACATCCCAATCATCTTGGGGAGGCCATTCTTGGCTACTGGGAGGACTCTCATTGACGTTCAGAAAGGGGAGTTAACAATGAGGGTGCAAGACCAAGAAGTAAAATTTAATGTGTTCAAAGCCACGAGGTTCCCTACATATGATGAAGAGTGTTTTAGAATGGACGTGATCGACAAAATGATCAATGAAGACTTGGTTAAAGGTTAGGACATGGATCTATTGGAAAACACTCTACTGGGTGATGAGGACTTGGATGATCCAAAATTTGTGGATTATTTGCATATGCTGGATGCTTTGCCTAGAGTTAACAGATTTAAGGTACCATTCGAGCCACTGCACATAGAAGAGAAAGAATGACATGGATGAAACCTTCACTTGAGAAACCACCCACTCTTGAGTTTAAGCCTCTTCCTAAACACCTTAGGTATGCGTATTTGAGAAATTCTAATACTTTACCTGTTATTATTGCATCTACGCTTAACGAATTGCAGGAAAGTAATTAAGTTGTTGAGGGTTCTTAGAGAGTACAAGTCTACGATAGGATGGACAATAGCTGACATCAAGGGAATAAGCCCTTCATTCTGCATGCACACTCAAAGCCAACAATGGAACAACAGAGAAGACTAAATTTAATCATGAAAGAGGTTGTAAAGAAAGAAATTTTGAAGCGGTTAGATGACGGGATAATCTAACCGATTTTAGACAGTACATGGGTAAGTCCAGTTCAGTGTGTCCCGAAGAAGGGTGGAATGACAGTTGTGACAAACGACGATAATGAACTAATTTTGACGAGGACCATGACCGGATGGAGGGTTTTTATGGATTATAGGAAGCTTAATAAGGCAACCCGGAAGGACCACTTTCCTCTAACGTTCATCGACCAGAAGTTAGACTGTTTTGCTGGGCATGAATATTATTGCTTATTGGATTGATATTCGATGTATAACCAGATCGTCATCACTTTGGAGGATCAAGAAAAGACTACCTTTATGTGCCCATACAACACCTTTTCATTCAGGAGGATGTCCTTCAGGTTATTTAATGCACCGACGACCTTTAAGAGGTGTATGATGGCCATATTTTTAGACATGGTGGAGAGGAATGTTGAAGTTTTCATGGATGAATTCTTAGTTTATGGGAACACCTTTGCTATTTGTCTCAAAAATATGGTCATGGTTTTGAAGCGATATGTGGAAAGCAACCTTGTGCTGAACTGAGAAAAGTGCCACTTTATGGTCGAAGAAGGAATTATTCTTGGGCACAAAGTATCCGCGAAAGGGTTGGAAGTTGATCGGGCAAAGATAGACACAATTGAGAATCTTCCACCGCCGACTTCAGTTAAGGGAATCCAAAGTTTTCTTGGGCACATCGGATTCTACCGTAGGTTCATTAAGGATTTCTCTAAGATTGCAAAACCGCTATGCAGTCTCTTAGAGAAAGATGCAATTTTTAATTTTGATGAAGAGTGTATGACATCATTTGAGCAGTTGAAGAAGAAATTGACTACATCTCCCATTATCGTAGCACCGGATTTGATGATGCCATTTGAATTGATGTGTGATGCTAGCAATTACGCGGTAGGGGCTGTTTTGGGTTAACACTGAGAGAAGATCTTTTATGCCATATATTATACAAGTAAAACCCTCACGGATGCTCAATTGAACTACACAACCATCGAGAAGGAGTTACTTGCGGTCGTGTATGCCTTTGATAAATTCAGAGCTTATTTGATAGGAACAAAGGTTGTGGTATACACGGACCACTCAGCGATTCATTATCTGATCTCAAAGGAAGATGCTAAGCCTAGGCTTATTTGATGGATTCTACTCCTTCAAGAGTTTAACTTGGAAATCAAGGTTAGGAAGGGGATAAAAAATCAAGTAATTGATCATCTTTCGAGACTGGAAAATCTGGATAAGGACATGGCAGATAAGTGTTTAATCAATGAGTCATTTCCGGATGAGCAACTATTTGGAGTTAATTCTGAATATCCATGGTATGTGGATTTTGCTAATTACTTAGTGAGCAAGATCCTTCCCTCGGATTTAACACGTCAGCAGAAGAATAAGTTCATACATGATGTCAAGTGGTATATATGGGAAGAGCCCTATCTTTTCAGATAGTGTGCAGACAAGATGATTCATAGATGTGTGCCTTACAGTGAAGTGAAGAATGTCTTGCATGAATGTCACACATTTGTGTATGGGGGACACTATGGAAGTAAGCAGACAATGGCTAAGGTTCTTCAAGCAGAATTCTATTGGCCTACTATGTTCAAGGATGCCCACCTGTTCGTAAAAAGCTGTGATAGATGCCAAATGGTGGGCAATATTTCAAAAAGGAATGGGATGCCGCTCAACACGATCATGGAAGTTGAGATTTTTGATGTACGGGGGATGGACTTCATGGGACCTTTTTCACCTTCATACAACAACTTGCACATTTTGCTAGCTGTGAATTACGTATCAAAATGTGTTGAAGCTGTGGCACTCCCTACTAATGATGCCAAGGTGGTTCTAAAATTTCCACAGAAAAACATCTTTACAAGGTTTGGCACGCTGAGAGCAATTATAAGTGACGAGGGAAGTCACTTCTATAATAGGTCCTTTACAGCTCTCTTGGCGAAATATGGGGTTAATCACAGGGTTGCAACAACTTATCATCCCCAAACGAGTGGCCAAGGTGAGGTTTCCAACAAAGAGGTGAATCAAATTTTAGAGAAGGTGGTTAATCCGAACAGAAAGGACTGGTCTCCAAAGTTAGACGACGCTTTATGGGCTTATCGGATAGCATACAAGACACCAATTGGGATGTCTCCATATCCATTAGTTTATGGGAAAGTGTGTCATCTCCCAGTGGAACTTCAACATAAAGTATACTGGGCCATTCAAAAGCTGAACTTTGGTCAAACAGCTGCAGGGGAAAAGAGATTACTGCAATTGAATGAGCTTGATGAGTTTCGACTGCAAGCTTACGAGAACTCAAAACTGTATAAGGAAAAGGTCAAAAAGTGGCACGATTAGAAAAGTTTGCAGAGGAAGTTCGAACCGGGTCAATTTGTCTTATTATTCCACTCACGACTGAGGTTGTTTCCTGGTAAACTCAAGTCAAGATGGTCGGGGCCATTTACTATCAAAACAGTTTTCCCACATGGCGTCGTTGAACTCTACAACAGAAATCCACTCAAAACATTCAAAGTCAACGAGAAATGTTTAAAGCATTATTGGGGTGGTGACATCGACAATGAAGCCACCGCAATCACTCTTACCGATGGGCCATGAACAGGGAGTAGTTAGGCTGAAAGACTAAAAAACAAGCCCTACTTGGGAGGCAACCCAATTTTTGTATCATTTATAGTATTTTGTTTCATGCTATTCAATTTGTAGCTTAGTTGATAAGTTAGTATTACTTAGTTCATTTCGGTACAATTCGTAGTTAGTTAGTTAGTAATTTTCAGTAATTTTGACCTTACATATTCAAACTCCATGTACTTATCTTCTATTTGTTGGTTTTATGGGTTTCAGGTACTATTGATGAACTATTACATGCGTACGGGAAAAGAAGCTCAAAAATTAAAGTTGTGCAAAAGTTGGACCCTCGCCCCCGCGGGCCTATTCCTCGCCTGACACACCCGTCCTGGCCATGGGGTCCTCTAGATATGCCCGCCCCGGCGGGCCTTTATAGTTCATTTACCCCCTGCCCCAGTGGGGGTACGAAAAAAATGAAATTTTTTTAAACTATTCAAGACTTGATCTTTCCCACTTCTCATCTCTTCTAATCGGACCTACAACTTCCTAAACCTACGAAATCACTCTAAGTACCCACAAACTCTCTGAATCTTATACACTACCCATCAAATTTGGCCATCACTCACATTCTATATAAACCTAATCCCTAATTCCATCAATTCCACACCATTTCACACTAATTCTCGAATTCTAGTCACCATAAACCTAGGGTTTCACCCAAATTTAGGTTTGTAGTAAGAGAAGAAGGGGAAACTTCAACAATTGGACACTTAACCTTGGCACTATCATCATTCAGTTGGACAATCAGTGTGGGTAAGCCAATATGTCATCAGTTTCTCATAAATATTGGATTTCAGTTTTCAAAATTAGGGTTTTGTAAGTGGGTGCACACCAAGTGTTCGTGTTATTACCAAAGCCAAGTTTGGGGGATTAGTTTACTGTTAATTAGTGTGATACCAATGGCCCCAAAGACTCCTTCAAAGTGCTAAAGAGGCGAAGACTCTTCCCCACCCACACGCAGCTATAACAAGAGAAAATTTATGAGTGCCAGTGCAGCGGACAAATACGACTACCTTGTGCCCAAAGCACTGACACCGGAGAGGGGTTTAAGGCCGGATGCCTTTGATGGATAGATGTAGAGGCAGATACACAAACAAGGTTGGGAGGTGTTTAATGATGATCCTGATCCTGCCATTGTGAATGTGGTCAAGGAGTTCTATGCTAACGTTGAGGACAGGGCACCATATGAGGCATTCGTGAGGGGCAAGTAAGTGCCATTCAGTCCTACAGTAATCAATGAATATTACAGCGTGCGAGTCCCTGCAGTGTTCCAATATGTCCAGTATAGAAACAGTAATCTAGATTATCATCAAATCCTCTTAGAAATCTCAAAAGCTGGCACTGTTTGGGCGAAGGGGAGAAAAGGTGGCACACTGTTCACGAGCAATGACTTGAGCCTATACAGAAAGATATGGTATGTATTTTTATGTGCAAAGTTATATCCTTCAACGTATACCAGTGAGGTCACAAAAGAGAAAGTGCTGCTCCTCTATGCCATAGTAAAGGACTTTTATATCGACTTTGGCTCTATCATCAGCTTCTCTATACGACGATGTATGCGTGGGCCATTCTCAGGAGGACTGCCACACCCATCTCTCATATGTGGGTTGTGCAGGCAGTTCGGTTTGCGATGGTTAGGTGACGAGCCCGTGCAGCAGCCCCTACAGCTGCCGGATTCTAGGATGATTGCTCGATACAATATATGGGCTGGAGGGGAGTCACATTCTTGGGGTTAGGTTTCGTATTTCCAGATGCTCCTATAGAAGAGGAGGTAGAGGACACCCTGAGGATGATGAGTTTAGGGCTGATGAGGTGACTGGGGAGGAGGAAGCTGCAGGGAGCAGTCAATCTGCAAAATATATGTTCAATTCCCAATTCTACAGTCTTCAGAGGCACCTTGATAAGAGAGACAAAGCAGCTGATAGAAAGATGAAGCGACTGGTGGTAAGGAAGGATCACATGTTTAATACCATGAACAGTTCCTTTGCCTCATTGAATGCGACATTACAAAGACTGAATCATACCGCTGCCGATCAGTTCCAGTTCCAGACGTCTGAGCCAATGCCACAGTACCCTCCTTCAAATTCAGATGTCGAGGAGTTTTCAGTCTTTATTCCACAGCCACCACCACCACCACCACCTCAGGCTTAGTAGGATACAGAGAAGTCCTTTGTTCTTTTATTGTAATATTTTTACAACGAGGACATTGTAATTGTTAATTTTGGGGGAGTTTAGTTATCTGTTTGTTTTATGTTGATTTATTTTTGTTAAAGTATGTTTAGTTTGAATGTGTTAGTTTTGCATTTAGTTGTTTTCAAGTCAGGTATGTTTGCATTCATGTAGTTGCACAGTAGTTTAATTGATGTAGTTAGTAATATAAATAGTTTTGTTTCTTGTTTCTGTTCTTATGAGTTATAAAAAATGATGAAAAATTGAAAAATCTCAAAAATATTAGTTAGCTTACTGTTTTTATATTACATTTAGTTCATATTTGCATGATTCTAGCTGCTATATAGATAGTATAAGTCTATTTTGGCCAATGATGAGATTAAAATTGCGTAGACAAGAATAGTATTGACTATTAAGGCTTTGATGTGATTTCTTATCATGAATTAAATCTTAATCTGTTTGAAACTGCTATAATCAGGTTAGCACCTTAGAAACGATCATGTTGACTGATCGAGTCTAAATTGATACATAATGGAACTCTTAAGGATAGTGCTAGTTTGAATGAAGGAAAGTCATGAATAGGCAGAGATGCCTAAGATTAGACAGGAACCTTAGTTTGGGGAAAGATTTGGGGTATATAAGTTATAAAAAATATATGAATAAACATCATGGCTAGTCTAGTTTTATGGCTTTTGTTACTTGAGTAAGCGGATGTCTCTACACCTAGCGCCCTAAAGCTTAAATGGTTTGGGAGTCGTTGGTTGAAAGCTCGCTAATGTAGCACTAAAAAACCTAAGGGAATTAGACATTGCACAACCATGAGTAAAAAAAATAATAAAACAGGAAAAAGAGCGAAAAGCCCCTGCATGTGAATATTGAAAGCATAAGTATCCCATTTTGACCTTAACTGTTTGATTTAGCTGGAACTGGCTTATTTTTGGGTTTCTTGACTTTAAGCTGTATGAAGCCTTTAAAGAGGTTTATATCAGTTAGCATGGTTGTTGAGCACACACACACACACACACACACACTATATCAGTGATAACATATTAAGATTTGATGATTGTTTGAGAAGATATTGATTCGTCTTGATATGATGTACTATTGTGTCTATTTGATTTATCTGAGGCTGGGTGAATAGACTTTGTTCTATTTTATTGCTAGATTTGTAGGCATGTAGTTAGGTACATTGTATTGCATTGCATTGCATTGCATATTGTGTTATGCTCGAGGACTAGTATGATTTAAGTTTGGGGGAGTTTGATGAGTGGGTTTTATACCTATGAATCAGTTTCCTATTTGGACTGAAACTGTGTTTATTTTTGTACAGTGTGATTTTGTTTTGTGTGTAGGATGTGTTACGTGTTAGCTTAGAAATAATGGTGGCAAAGCGGTGGAAAACATCATTTAAAAGCAAGAAAGCAGTTTCTGCAGTTTGACCCCCCCCCCGCGTCGGGGCATGGTCTATAAAAAAGAAAACCCTCGCCGGGGCGGGCATCATTAAGGCAAAAACCCCCGCCAAGGCGGGGGTACGCGGACAAAGAGAAGAAGTTGGTTACAATTCTAACACTGCAAGTGTTGGGACTGGAGAACTTTGGCTTGGATTGGGACTATGTATGGTCGTCATTTATCAGCTATTACGTGACTGAAATAAATATAACACATAATTGAATCAGAGAACAAGGAATTAACAATTTAGAGCCCTAATTTACTAAAGATCATTGGAGGAGTGGTGTAGAAGATCAAGATTACGAGAATTACAGATTTGAGCGAGGATTAGGGTGGTGTTTTACTATTCTTTGTCTTTCAATTCAATTTCTATAATTGGGATGATGAATTTCTTTATCTATTCAGTTTTTAATTCATTCATTATGAACTAAATTTCTAATTAAGCTTGCAACGGGTCTTTAATGCGGAATGATGATTGTCATGCTTTGAATTCAGTTCAATAATACTATCTATTCAGTTCATCTACTGTGATTTGTATGTAATTTATGAATTGCTTGATCACCAATTCTTTGTGGATTTGTATGGACTCGAGAGATGATATATGAATCTAGACCTAATCATAAAAGCATGTGTTTATGATTTCTTTGTTTAGATGGATTTCTTGATGTATATTTAGGATAGAGATATACCTACCATCACATGTAATCGTGTAAGAACTTGGACTTTAAACCTTCTTTAATTATAATTCACATAGAGATATAGTGAATTAGTTAATTAGGGTGTTTGGCTTATTTCTATCAACTGTGGATTTAAGTTAATATAGGCTTAGTGCATTGAGAGATGGATAATTCTGCCTTAGAGTTCATGATTAATGAACTGAGATAGTAAATTGAATTGAAAAGAAGTGTGATAATTTGAGTGAAACATAAAGTTAAATTGTAAGCTTAATTCTCCATCATCTGATTTAAAATTTGTGATAATTAGTTGAGTTGATTAGTTTTGATTTTTAATTATTAATTTTTCTTAAATTAAAATCCGTAATTCGAATAGTTTAATAAAATTGAATTAATATAAAGCTGGTAATTGATTGATTAAAATTCATACTTGTCTCTGTGGAAACGATACTCTAATTACTATTATATTACTTGTTGACCACGTATACTTGCGTATAGTGCTTAATTTAGAATACACCTAACAAGCAACAACTATGATGCAAGAAATAATAGACTTACATCACGATATCTTTCTCCTCCTCATTCTGATTTTGGTTTTTGTATCACGGATCTTGGTTCGCGCTTTATGGCATTTCCACTATAAAAAAAAATAAAATCCCGCAAAGGATTGCTAATGGAACTACTATCGAGATTCTTCGGACCATATTTCCTAGTATCATCCCGATGTTCATTGTTATACCATCATTTACTCTATTATACTCAATAGACGAGGTAGTAGTAGATCCAACCATGACTACCAAAGCTATTGGACATCAATGGTATCAGAGTGCGCCTCTTCGTGAGGGTTATTGTAATACTCGGTAAAATAAATAAATAAATATTGAATAATAAAAATTAATTTGTTTTAAAATATATTGTTTGGACTTTGTCATTTATTTTGGTCAAACTAGTTATTTAATTTATTTTGGCTAATAAGTATTAATAAATGATAGATAAGTTAATTTGATTAAATTGGGCCTTAAAACTAATTGAGTTTAATTTATATATGAATAATATTAATTCTATTATAATTAGGAGAATTAATAAAATAATTAATAAATAAATAACTGAACCTAATCTTCCACGTAATATATCAGATACAAAATAATTAAGGAGAGGAACGGAACAGAGGCGAGTCGAGGCTCAAAAAGAGAAATCAGATTAGACTCGGAGAAGATAAAGGAACATTTAGTTGTGATTTCAGATAAGTTATATATTTATATATATAGGTGTGTCTCTTCTACTCTATAAGATAATTGTTATTGTGATTAGTTAAAATTAAATTCACGCCTTATGTTCCAGTAGGTGCACTGTTTCCTTCTACCACTAATGATAATAGATTGCAGGTTATAATAGTATCACCTTTACCTATATATATGTGTATATTATATGTTAACTATCAGATATATATATATATATATATATATATATATATATATATATATATATATATATATATATATATATATATATATATATATATATGTTTGTAATAAAAAAAACTTAATAGTAATACCATATAAAAATTAGTGGTCATATATGTACAACAAAATTATAAAATTTAATGGTTATTTAATTTGAAATTGTTATTAAACTTATATTTAATTTTTTTATTAGTCGGACAGAGAGAGTGTAACAAATTATAACCAGAATATAATTTTGGGTGTTACATTGCTTAATCCAGGTACAGATTCGGTACTCTTTCAGCGAGACTCTTTTGTTTTTAATTTGTCCGTTTCATTATTTATTTTAAAATTTAGTATTGCATCTCATAATCATTCCTTGTCAATTTATTGTGATAGTTTTGTTTTGGCATTGTATTAGAACTCATATTTGTACTCTTTAGACTAGTGTATCATGCCTAAATTTTATTTAGATATTTGCAGTGATGTACATGTTAATATATATATTTTGGAGACTTTGTGTTTTTGATTCGGTTCAATTTAACATGTACATATTAGAACCCTTTGTGTTAATATTATGTCACATGTGTTGTGACATGATATTTTTGTTAGAATATTGTAAGGTATACCTGAGCTATAAACACTTGTGGGGGTACCACAGGCATGTCCTCTTGGCACCGAGGCATGACACCTTTTGTGGCTGTGTGATCAGTCCACGACGTCTTTGTTTCGTGCTTCGGTGGGAGTTTGCTGTGAGACCCCAGATTTTATGAATAAATATTTAATTTTCTCGAAATAATTATGGTGTGGATTTGATATAATATTATAGCTGTGAGTATTATTTATAAATTTTGCAAAGTAAGCAAGTTGTTATAAGATATTCGTTTGGTCGGGGAATATTCTTTTTGTCGGGAAATATTCGTACGACGGCACAATCATTGGTGGACCCCACAACAGAAGTATAGTCGTAGTTAGAAAACGACAAAATTATCTTTCTATAAAAATAACGGCTGAGGTGTTACTGTTAAAACCGTTAAAACTGTTGAACTGCCCGGTAGTAAAAGTACAGTAATACGCGTGGTTGCATAGTAGCACACGGTATCGATTATTGATGCTTACGTGAGAAGTCACTCAGCTATACTCAATTATTGCTACAGTAATTGCTGCATCATATTTCTTAAATTATTGTTATAGTATCATCTGTATAATATGTTATATTATTAAATCAATAATTGAGACGTTGTGGTAAGTTTGGTTATTTTTATAGGGGGCCATATGTCATCATCTAAGAGTCTCTTCGTCAATAGTAATTACCGTCGTCAATAGTAATTACCGTCGTCAATAGTATTTACCTTGGTCAATAGTATTTACCTTGGTCAATAGTAATTACCGTCGTCAATAGTATTTACCTTGGTCAATAGTAATTACCTTCGTCAATAGTATTTACCTTGGTCAATAGTATTTACCTTGGTCAATAGTAATTACTTTCGTCAATAGTAGTTGTCCCTTCAATATTACAAAGAGTCATTTGACCCTTCGTTAAGACCAAGAGTCATTTGACCCTTCGTTAAGACCAAGAGCCACCCTCAGTTTTTCTATAAATAGAGGCCTAGGGCTTCATTATTTTTCACGAATTCACTGAACTCTAGAGAGAGAAACTATAGAGAGAGAGAAGAAGAGTATTCTGCTACTTAACTACTTCCTTATTTCAGCTCTTCTTTAAAACGGTAAGGGATATTATTTGTTGTACCCGTAAGGGGTGTTATTCTTTTGTATTCAAGAAGAGAACTTCTGTTATTCTATTTTTTTATTATTCTGTTGGAATAACCTGTATATGCGGAATACCCTATACTTGGTGACATTCTTCTATTATTCTGTCTTTGTTATTCCGTTGGAACATCCTGTCTGTGCTATACGCCGGACCTGGTTCCGTCTTTATTATTCTGTCTTTATTTTCAGTTGGAACATCCTGTCTGTGCTTTACGCCGGACCTGGTTCCGTCTTTATTATTATTTTGTTGAAATATCCTGTCTGTGTGTTTTACACCGGACCTGGTTCCATTATTTATTATTCTGTCGGAATATCCTGTCTGTGCGTTTACACCGGACCTGGTTCCATTATTTATTATTCTGTCGGAATATCCTGTCTGTGCGTTTACGCCGGACCTGGTTCCATTATTTATTATTCTGTTGGAATAACATGTCTGCATGCATGGTGATTTCTTTTGTTATTCCATTCTTTATTATACTCAGTTGATTAAGTTTTGACTTCTATACTCCATGAAATTTGTGGAATATCCTTGATAATTGCGTTTCATCCAGTATCTTTTCATGAAAATATTCTCCTGATCATTCTTGAATTTTACTCCACAGAGCAGTATCATGTTGACAATTTGGACGTTGTTAATTCTTGGATAAATTAATTCTTGAACTTGTTTTTATTGAATTCTTATATCATTGTCATCATCCTCATGTTTATATTCTGTTGAAAGTCATCTGTGGCCTGTAGTGCATAGATGGACTTGGTATGATTATGACCAGGGATTATTCGGTATAATCATGACCGTAATGTTACAAATGATGTGATAAAAGTTCTCATTAGTCCGTAGTGCATTGATGGACAGTTGTTGGCATGATCATGACCATTAATAAATATACGAATATCCTTGGCCGTAGTGCAGGGGTGATTCGATGATGTGGATTATTTTATTAAGCTGAGTCTCAGCGATCACAATGTTGGAAAATCTTTTAAATCATAAAAGATAGTAGAGTTTATTTTCTACTTGACTCTTTTAATGGATTGCTTGTTCCGCTACAGTTAAACTTGATGTCTATTATATTTTATCAGTTTAACATTGTTGAAGGCTAATGATAATTTATTCTGCATTATCTTAGTCATAATATTTCTTACTGGGCTAGTTGAGCTCACCCTTTCTTTCACTGTTCTCTTCAGGAAATGAGAACGTAGCTGGGGCAAGTTGGGGAACGGAGTGATGGTTCGAATGATAGTATTAGTTAGTTGTCCTCACAATTCTATGTAATAGTGTGTTAATAAATGTAATGAGGACTCCCGTTTGAGTATGAATACTCTCTAGAAGATAATATTTGTATTCAAACTCACAGTTTATGTTTTGTCGTATTGTACACGACAGTTGTATTTGTATTCTGTACCATGTATCTGACGACCCAAGATGGGTGATGTATACCTATTTTTGGGGGCGTCACAGTTGGTATCAGAGCTTAGGGATATGATCCCTGGCTAAGATGTGAGAATAGAACTAGGAGGGGAGAGACGGGGAATTCCTTCGCTAGTATGACCTACCTAAGTTTATTTGCATGGTATTTAATTGGTCGGTCATAATATATGACATATCAATTAACTTTTATTTTGTGGCAGTATCTGAAAATGGCATCTGAGAATGTTGAGTATAGCAATGGAGCACAGGCGACTGTTGATTCACCACATATCAGTAATCAGGATAATGTGCATCAGGAAGGTGACAATCCTCATGCAAACAACAACACTGACCAGATGATGAATGATGGAATGTTCAGAAACTTTATGCAGTTCATGCAACAGCAGGCGAGAGCGGCTCTTGTCCAAAATATAGGTGGAAACACTGAAAACCTCGGACGGTCACCGCTAAACAGTTCAAGGAGCTGGGACCACCAGAGTTTAAGGGAGAGCCAAAATCGCTTATAGCGAAAACATGGATAAAGCAGATTACCAAGATATTTAATGTCTTGGGATGCTCCGAGGAGCAAAAGGTTCCCTTTGTCGCCTTTATGTTGCGAGGAGAGGCAGATTACTGGTGGGAATCGATTAAGCATACTCAACTTGCCGCACTGAAGATGTCTTGGGAGAAGTTCCAAGAGCTGTTCAATGACAAATACTTTCCCGAAAGTGTTCGTCACATGAAGGAGGTGGAGTTCATCAAATTGGAGCAGAATAATATGACCGTGTCGCAGTATGAGGCTAAATTTGCTGAGTTATCCCGGTTTACGTCCCACTTGGTGGATAATGAAAAGCGAATGACGCAAATGTTTTTGCAAGGTTTGGAACCTGAGATACGTCAACATCTTATTTCTCATAAACTGTGTTTGTATTCAGATGTTGTGAATAGGGCTTAGTTAGTGAAGCGCGATAACGAGTCAACGCAACCAAAAGAGAGCAGTCGACAAAATGATAATACTAGTGAGAGCAGTCATCGAAGCGGTGACAACAAGCGTGGAGGGAATCAATAGGCCAGAAATGGTAACCACTTCGGTGGTAATCAGGGCCAAAACAATAAGAATGATCATTTCAAGAAGAGGAGATTCAACAATGATGGAAAGACGTCAGCACCAGCACCCGTTGTTAAGGAAGGAGAACGACCACCTATCATATGTTTCAAATGCGGAGGGGAGGGGCAAATCAGTCCAAACTGCGCGATGCCGTCTAAAGCATGCTATAATTGTGGAAGAGAAGGTCACTTAGCCCGATTTTGTCTCTCACCGAAGACAAGTTCAGATAGGATGGAGACACCAAAGGCCGTCCCAGAAAAGCCAAAGCCAGTAGTTTAAGAGAAAGCGTTTTTTTCGTGACGAGGAACCTGAATAAAATTATCACGGGTATGTTAGTCATAAACTCTTGCGAAGTCTATACCGTGTTAGATACCGGTTCTACTCACTCTTTTATTTTACCTAGTTGTGTTCAATGTTTGAAGTTAACTCCGGAGAACTTAGACTTTGATATGTCTGTTTAAACTCAATTGAGAGAAATCTTCGTTACCTCCACTATTTATAAATCTTGTTCAAATCAACACTTTCACGTTACCTGTCAATCTTATCTACTTGAAAATGCTTGCCTTTGATGTGATTTTAGAAATCGATTGGTTAACTACTCATCATGCTTCTCGTAAGGTTTCATATTCCTAACCAATCTGTTATGCAAATTCAAAGTAACCAAACCACTAAAGTTAATCATTGTCATATCAAGCCATAAGTAAAAATCCCCGTTCCTTTTGTTGTTGACTTCCTGGTGTGGAATGCACCGAAGCTAGACTTTTCGTAGGAGACGTTGTAAATGACGATGGCAAGTTGATAGGTATCAATGTGACGTGTTATCCAAGTCTTGGATGAGGGTCACAGTTTTGAACGATATTTCTATTGTTAATAAATTTCTTGACATATTCTTGAAGACTTCTTAGCCTACCCCTGAGCGTAAAATTGAATTTTGTATTGACCCCAGTACAAAACCCATTTCTTAAACCCTCAAATATTTCTTCAACTAAAACGAACGTAACATGCACCAAAGACGTTGGCTCGAGCTGTTGAAGATTACGACCGTACCATTCAATATCATTGTGGAAGAACGAACGTGGTAACTGACGTGTTGAGTAGAAGATAGTATGTGTTTACGAGTGCGATGTTGTTAAAACAAAGACTCATTTCGTATAACTTACAAATGACGAAGATAGAGTTAAAGACTCGAGGGACCCATATGAAGATAACAAATATACGAGTAAAATCGACTTTAATCGATAACGTTTAAGCCGTTCAAGCTACACACCCGGAGCTGATGAATGTGAAGAAGAAGGTTCAAGAGGGCGTTATTCTAGAAGCACGAATTGACAAAGGGAGGAAATCTCAACTCTCGATTTAATTGGCCCATTTGAAATCCTCGATGAAGTAGGAACTGTGGCCTATAGACTCGTTTTACCGCCAAGTATGTTGCGTGTTCAGAACATTTTTTTTACGTATCGATGTTACGTAAATATGTGGACGACCCGAACCACATTATTAATTTAGAACCGGACGAGATAGCGAAAGATTTAACGTATGAGGAGATACGTGTTAACATCTTGGATAAGAAGGATCATATTCGATGCTCAAAGGTTATACCTCAAGAGTTAGAATTTGAAGTGAAGTCAATGTATCCTCACCTATTCGGCATACCAGGTATGTACGTAAATTTCGAGGGCGAAATTCCATAAGGAGGGGAGATTGTGAGACCCCAGATTTTATGAATAAATATTTAAATTTCTCGAAATAATTATGGTGTGGATTTGATATAATATTATAGTTGTGGGTATTATTTATAAATTTTGCAAAGTAAGCAAGTTGTTATAAAATATTCGTTTGGTCGGGGAATATTCTTTTTGTCGGGAAATATTCGTACGACGGCACAATCATTGGTGGACCCTACAACAGAAGTATAGTCGTAGTTAGAAAACGACAAAATTATCTTTCTATAAAAATAACGGCTGAGGTGTTACCGTTAAAACCGTTAAAACTGTTGAACTACCCGGTAGTAAAAGTACAGTAATACGCGTGGTTGCATAGTAGCACACGGTATTGATTATTGATGCTTACGTGAGAAGTCACTCAGCTATACTCAATTATTACTACAGTAATTGTTGCATCATATTTCTTAAATTATTGTCATAGTATCATCTGTATAATATGTTATATTATTAAATTAATAATTGAGACGTTGTGGTAAGTTTGGTTATTTTTATAGGGGGCCATATGTCATCATCTAAGAGTCTCTTCGTCAATAGTAATTACCGTCGTCAATAGTAATTACCGTCGTCAATAGTAATTACCGTCGTCAATAGTAATTACCGTCGTCAATAGTATTTACCTTGGTCAATAGTATTTACCTTGGTCAATAGTAATTACCGTCGTCAATAGTATTTACCTTGGTCAATAGTAATTACCTTCGTCAATAGTATTTACCTTGGTCAATAGTATTTACCTTGGTCAATAGTAATTACTTTCGCCAATAGTAGTTGTCCTTTCAATATTACCAAGAGTCATTTGACCCTTCGTTAAGACCAAGAGTCATTTGACCCTTCGTTAAGACCAAGAGCCACCCTCAGTTTTTCTATAAATAGAGGCCTAGGGCTTCATTATTTTTCACGAATTCACTGAACTCTAGAGAGAGAAACTATAGAGAGAAACTATAGAGAGAGAGAAGAAGAGTATTCTGCTACTTAACTACTTCCTTATTTCAGCTCTTCTTTAAAACGGTAAGGGATATTATTTGTTGTACCCGTAAGGGGTGTTATTCTTTTGTATTCAAGAAGAGAACTTCTGTTATTCCATTTCTTTATTATTCTGTTGGAATAACCTGTATATGCGGAATACCCTATACTTGGTGACATTCTTCTATTATTCTATCTTTGTTATTCCGTTGGAACATCCTGTCTGTGCTATACGCCGGACCTGGTTCCGTCTTTATTATTCTGTCATTATTTTCAGTTGGAACATCCTGTCTGTGCTTTACGCCGGACCTGGTTCCGTCTTTATTATTATTCTGTCGGAATATCCTATCTGTGTGTTTTACACCGGACCCGGTTCCATTATTTATTATTCTGTCGGAATATCCTGTCTGTGCGTTTACACCGGACCTGGTTCCATTATTTATTATTCTGTCGGAATATCCTGTCTGTGCGTTTACGCCGGACCTGGTTCCATTATTTATTATTCTGTTGGAATAACATGTCTGCATGCATGGTGATTTCTTTTGTTATTCCATTCTTTATTATACTCAGTTGATTAAGTTTTGACTTCTATACTCCATGAAATTTGTGGAATATCCTTGATAATTGCGTTTCATCCAGTATCTTTTCATGAAAATATTCTCCTGATCATTCTTGAATTTTACTCCACAAAGCAGTATCATGTTGACAATTTGGACGTTGTTAATTCTTGGATAAATTAATTCTCGAACTTGTTTTATTGAATTCTTATATCATTGTCATCATCCTCATGTTTATATTCTGTTGAAAGTTATCTGTGGCCTGTAGTGCATAGACGGACTTGGTATGATTATGACCAGGGATTATTCGGTATAATCATGGCTGTAATGTTATAAATGATGTGATAAAAGTCCTCATTGGCCCGTAGTGAATTGATGGACAGTTGTTGGCATGGTCATGACCATTAATGAATATACGAATATCCTTGGCCGTAGTGCAGGGGTGATTCGATGATGTGGATTATTTTATTAAGCTGAGTCTCAGCGATCACAGTGTTGGAAAATCTTTTAAATCATAAAAGATAGTAGAGTTTATTTTCTACTTGACTCTTTTAATTGATTGCTTGATCCGCTGCAGTTAAACTTGATGTCTATTATATTTTATCAGTTTAACATTGTTGAAGGCTAATGATAATTTATTCTGCATTATCTTAGTCATAATATTTCTTACTGGGCTAGTTGAGCTCACCCTTTCTTTCACTGTTCTCTTCAGAAAATGAGAACGTAGCTGGGGCAAGTCGGGGAACGAAGTGATGGTCCGAATGATAGTATTAGTTAGTTGTCCTCACTATTCTATGTAATAGTGTGTTAATAAATGTAATGAGGACTCCCTTTGAGTATGAATACTCTCTAGAAGATAATTTTTGTATTCAAACTCACAGTTTATGTTTTGTCATATTGTACACGACAGTTGTATTTGTATTCTGTACTATGTATCTGACGACCCAAGATGGGTGATGTATACCTATTTTTGGGGGCGTCACATTTGCCATTTGGTGTTTTGTTGTGGGAGGCGTATGGGTCAACCCTAGTTTTCTGTTCTGTTCTATTCTACGGATTGGTGATGTTTGTGCCAAACACGCCTTCTGATTTTACATGCATTGGATTCGTGGTCCAATGTGTGTGACTTGCCTGTGTGACATTATTTGATTTGCCGTTGTGGCATTATTTGACTAGCCTGTGTGGCAAGATATATTTTAGTTTTTTAAAGCTTGGTATGAAATAACCTCATCCATTTTCTTCAGCCTATTATTTTGTTGTATTAGTTTTGTTTGTTACAGTTCAGTTCATTAAATTGAGTTAGTTATCTCAATTCTTTTGTATATACTCTATATCCGTACTAGGCATTTGACTTATGCTGTGTTTTTCTTTCGGTAGGTAATCAGGGGGATCAAGGGCAAGTATGATGAGAGTTGTCTTCTATCCAATGGTTTATATATATTTCGTTAGGCTATGATGCATTGATTTATTTAGAGTTGTAATAGTTATTTCATATAGTGGTTTGAGCCAGTGTGGCATTTATTATGGTTTGTCTTATGACATTTAATCATTATGAGATTATTCTTTTGTGATTTAGAGCCATGTTATATATTCATCAGTTTTGTTATGTTTTGAGTAACCTCTCTTTCTATTTCGAAAAAGGGGTGCTACAATTATTTAAGTGCAACGAAATGCCTTAAAGTTGAATATGGTTCTCGAAGCATCTGGCTTACCAGTAATCTCCTATTCCCTCCGTCGAGATACTTTCATAACTATAGCATGCCAGAAACGGGGAGTTGAGGTGGTTAGACCTATACCACGAAATGCTCCTAGCGTAGGAGCCTATGGTTCTATTCTTGTTTTTGCTGGAGGTACACATCCCTCTTCTCGGTGTGCAGTGATATACGAGAAATAGATGCTCAACCTACAATGTCCGATAACGATGCTCAAGCAGTGAATCCAATGGTACCATAACGGTCACATACAACTTTGGACCTAACGACCGACCCAGTAACCTTTCGAAATGAGGGATCCCTATTGGCAACAACCACGATAGTAGTTGCAGAACTACGGGATCGGGAGAGGACAACCTCTTGTTCCTACACCTTTTTCTTCGCTTCGGGGACGAAGGTTCTATGGTAGGTAACAGCAGGCACAAGCAACTTGACCGAAGGGGACCAACGCTTCTACTCCTCCACCGAGGAGCTGTTCGCTGTGAGAAGCAAGGGATGTCATGAACGGTGGGAGAAAGAATGATGCTTCACTTATTAGAGCTTACGAGTCATTTCAACAATTCCCCTGTATTATGTATAAGGAATGAATGTATGCTTATCTCGCCGCTTCTTTTACAGGTTATTTCATCTCTGTTCTGTTTCCAAGCAGATGTGAATCGTAGAAATAGGGGGAGAGCTCGTTGGTATGAACCATTAAATAAGAACCATCGCAGGCTAAGTCCCCTACTACTAGAAAATGTCATTCAAGGGTGTGAGTGTAGCCCCTTTGGTCACTAATGCTAAAGGTATAGCTAGCAATGAATCACCCTATGGATACTATTGGAAGACCCGATTGATGGAATCAGAGTTGTTGATCTTGCTGGGGAAAAAATCAATAGTAGTAGTAGTAGGAGTTGTGCCCACCTCCACGAATCATAATAGCTCGGAATCATGCTTCGAGCTAACTCACTTGTTTGACACCTCACTCGAATAAGAGCACTTCTTCTTTCTCTTTCCCAATCCATATTAGAGACGTATTAGCAATGGCTTACTTACGGAGTAACCTTTCCGATTTGGCTCTAGAGCATCTGAAACGAGGGGCATGAGTGGACTTGCACCCCCTACTATTATGAGAGGGCCCTTTTCCATGGACCCCTACTATTACCAATTGGGCTCCTAAACCATTTATTCCAGTAAGGCTAGTCGGAAATTCCCGATACCCATGTTTTCCTCCCTCTAACTCTTGGGAAAGCAAAGTTGCTAGCACTGACCCGGGTGCCACTCGTTTCCTCTCTAGGAGATGCTATCTTTAGAACAACCTTTCACAAGGTCCAACCCACCTTTATAGAGGAGACAACTAGAGGGCTACTATTCCTAATTTAACAGATAAATGCTAAGGGGACAGGCGAGAATCGGGCTATTAGAAGGGTTCTCGTGAGTCACATTGCTGAACCAGACTTAGAAGGCCCAGAAGTGAATGTTGCCACCTTCTTCCCAGCTGAATAAAGCTCATTTAGCCATTTCTCCAGCTCCGAGTGTGCTTCTTTTGGACTTCATCTCATCTCCTTTATATTATAGTCGAGCTGATTTCATCTCCTTGAAAGTTGAACTGATTTTTATCTAATTGTTCAAAGCCTGCATACTTTTGATGACATGAGATTCAAGATCCCCCTTAAATAAGGTTAAGGCAGCTGATCTAGATTTCCTTGATCTTTCATTTGGCTAGCCTGTTGATAGAGTAAGCTAGATGTGCAATTATATCTTGTAACCCACGAAAGCTCAAGAAAATGAATGTTCTCTCACGGCTGGTCTTCAACTGCCTCCTTGAAAAATCACCTGACATTCCTCTAGTTAACTTGTCGCGAGGTAGGGAGGTCCCTTTTTGCCTATTATGTTAGAATGAATTCTTTGACCATCGAGAGGAAATGCTTAATAAGAGCTAGTAAAGCCAATAGTAGATAGCGGTTGACTTGCAGCTAGTTGATAGGTGATTTGGAAGTGAAGGTTGTCAAACTATGGTCTGTACTAGTATAACTATAGTAGAGCTAGTTCATCCCTACGTCCTGCTCCTCTCTCTGCGGTCAAGTGACTTTCTATTCCTTCGTCACTCCTTCGATCTATAGTAGAGATCAGAATCAGTAGGTGACCCTTCGGTAGGCGAAAGTCTTAGACTGAAATAACCTTCTTTCTCTTTTAAAAAGAAAAAGTAGGTTGTTCAACCGTAGGCAGGGGCGGTGAGGCTTGGCGCAAAGGATGCTGGTCATGAGATGATATCCTTCATGGATGGGCACTCTATATATAACCAAATCTTCATAGCTGAAGAAGACATCCACAAAACAGCTTTAAGATGCCCTGGTCAAATCGACAAAGGGGAAACTTCCTTCTCTTTTCTATGTTTGATCTTGGTACCTTAGTACCAATTCGCACTATCCCAATCTCTTTTATAGGATGTCATGGAATCTCCTCCAACAACATATGTGAAAAGCTTATTTCAAAGTGAATTACCTTCTTATTAGAATAGTTACGGCAAGGAGGAGCACTTGTTTACCTTACAGGCCCCTCAGCATGGGACTGGGAAAATCCCAAGATCCGACGGGTCTTATTTTAAATAAATTTGGGTAAGGCCTTATTCCAACTCCTTTTTCTGTACAAAAAATGAGAAGTATAGCTCCAATCTGTGATCGGTGAGTAGCACCCCTGCTAAGCCTAATCGCAAAGATTTATACCTCCTTATTCTATGTTAAGATGTATTGGGTATCTGATTTACTCGATTCTTCTTTCAAGATTTAATGCTTACTCTATCTTTTATCTTTGGAGCCAGGGATAATGTAAAAAATGAACCAAGACATCCAGGCAAGGGTGAAGTAACTATGGAAGGGGGATCATAAGAAGCTGAGCCATATCTTTTGGGCGCAACAACCAAAGGCAGGGGTTTTTACAAAGAGAAAGAAGATTCTGATGAAGAATAAGAACTCAAAGGCTGGTTCCTAAGCTACCCATAAATGGTTTTTGGTGGAGCATGCCTAGGGCAGAGGGGTCCAACCATTAAGAGAAGAGGGGCTACCAGCTAATAGAAGTGACTAGATTTGTTATAGAGGCCAAGCCCACTGCGGGACCCGATCCGACCCAGAACCTAACTGCACCTCAGAGATAGAGGGAAGATCCATGTCACACTAGTAATTAGCTGCCACTAAATAGTTACCTTGAAAGCGGATAATTCTCTCTTCTTTTTCTAGTTCATGAGAAGGATTTTCTAGAGTAAGATTCAATAGATGGGCAAAGAACTACAATAGGAAAGACCGCTAATACCACATCTAAAAGAATATTTTTCCTAGATTCATCCCCATATGGAATATCTGCAAAAAGGCCTAAAAGCTCCTCAGTGACCAAGAAGAAGGGAACCCCATCGACTGAGAAAGAAATCGATGGTCTATCGATTCGAGAGCTAGCTGAATAGCTTAGCTATCAGTGACATATGTGAACGACCATTTCGTCAATCAGGTTGTCGGTGGAAGGCACACGCTTGATCGGATCCCACACTTGATCGGATCCCACACTCTGGTCAGTGAATAACTCAAGTAATCCCACAGGCCATCCATCCGTAGGCGGGTCGTCGAGAACAGATAAGTTGGGTCACATAGAAGCAAGCCCTGGGGTAACTGAGGATAAAGATCTAGAGCTTCGTTGGGAAGGTTGAAGGAAGAAGTTTTCTCTCGTCCCGATTTTTCGTTTTACTTAGTTATCTGAGGTGGGTCTCCGCTACTAATGTTAGGGGTAGAGGCCCATTCCAGTAGCACCACTGGTTGGTTACTATGAGGTAACTCACCCCCAGCCTTTTCTTCTTAGTTGCAAGCATCTCATCATTATATGTCGGTCGAAACGAGCCTTTCAATCTAGTTTCACTTTTTTTCTTCTAAGTAGCCCATAATTGAATGAGACAAATGGGAATTCGTATCGGCCCCCATAGGTTGAAAAAGACTCGTCCCCTCACAAATAGGCTAGATCGAAGCCAACAACATCAATAGAACAGGTTTGAGCACATCAAGCGAAACAACTGAGACGAAAAGGGCCTCGCGTGCCTCATGTAGTGGGGTCTTCCTGGGCAAGGTGACTTGTCTTTTGTCTGACTAGTCTAACATTTACTTTTTGTTTTGGTTACATGCTATTCTATAATTTTTATATAGGCTCTATAGGTGAAACTCTACCACAACTGGTGGAGTCTTTACCGCGGCTACTAAGTGAAAGTGTACCTCGTCTAGCCAAAATACTTAGGATTTCTTCAAGGCACGCAGTTGTACCTAATGCAATTGATTTGATAACTGTGATAGCTCCCTCTCTGTCAGAGGGGGTTGGTTATGGTTTGGAAGATACTTCAGCCGGTTCTCGTAGTTAATTGTTCATTTGCCTCTTCACGGCGACCATTGTTCCAATTCTAATCTAATAGGAAGCCTGGCTATCGTCGATGTCAGTCATCTGGATCCCTCCGCTGTTCCAACATTGTTGGTAGGTCTCGTCGATTGATAAATTTAGTGCTAGGTTTTTTTGAGAGTGGATGGCCCCGTTTACAACCCTAAGCACAAGTTCGATTCTTGTGTCTCTTTCTATCATTAGATCATTAGTGCAACAACAAGTACCTACGATGACTCTTTTTCAGAGAAGTAGCTGTAGGAGCGCCACTCGCACACTAAGTGTCGCTGGTAGCTGGCAAAATGAAAAAAAAAGTTGCAATGATAGTTTCACGTTGTGAGTATAAGAGTTCCGTAGATCAGCTTTATATAGAATTGAATTCTGCTTTTTATGTCCTTAGGGAAAGGTGGAACTTTTCTGAAGCCAGACTCCTCGAGATAGAATCCTCAATTCTAAATAAAACGTACCACTTCTTTTATCCTTCTTTGTCAACCTTGAGCGAGACTCGCTCGGCTAAGCATGAACCTCGTGTATTATGGTCGGGCAAAGTCTACAGATGTGCCCTATTTTTTTCTCCCCTCTTTGAAGGATAGTTTAGTGTCAATAGCATTAGCTCGAGTCATTTCTAAATACCTCCAATCCTACCTTTACTATAGCGATAGTTCGTTTGGTCTTCGTGGGGGCGTGGATGATCGCTCTTTCTACGGTTCATTACTCGGTTGGGGTCTGTGTGAGATGGCATATAGGCTAGACCTTTCGTCCTACCTTTATCCATAAGAGAGAAGTGCAGGCACCCCTCGTTCACTAGGGAAAATTCAGAATCGCATCTCTTATGGCCATGCGGTAGTAGCCGGATCTGAACCTAGCCTTGAGGCTGATCGCATGGCATTCCAAAATTTTAGCTAAAGCTAATCCTATTCCATAAGATGATGATCGCACTCCTTCCTTTTTAACTACTCTTCTTTTCCTCTCCTTTGGTCAGGCAAGTTAGAGGCTCCCTTCAGTTGGATTGGGCTTGTCAGCGTACGGCCTCTGGCGGCTTAACGCCTCCGTTGTCTAGCTAGTCGTCTTGCTTTGCTTCCGTTGGTGAACAATGTTTATTGCTTTTTTTTTTGGACTCAAGTTAGCGAGTAGGTTAGGCATTCGCGTATCAACCATCCTTAGGTAAAACCTTATTTCACTGGGCTATGCACCTTTGTTCTATGGGTGGAGTCAAGTTCAATGCGCATCATCCCACCCAAGAAGCTCTTAGCTAGTGAATCAAAACAAAGAGGAGATATTTCCTAAGATAAGAAAAGATTTTTGGCAAGATTCTAGGTATGCCACAAGGTATGCCAATAGCATAGAAAGCACTACTTCCGACTTGAATGAAGTAGTTGCTTCAACCTCTATTTGTCGAGATTAAGTTGGTGTTAAGTGTACCCTCAAGGTACAATACAAGAATTTCAAGGAACTATCTTTCTTCAGTAGGAAGTTAGTTGAACGAGAAAGCAAGGACCAATATAGCAATGCCATGAGTAGAATGAAATGGTCTCGCGAAGCCGGTAATCCTTTGTCCAAGATCCTTTCGGACTGTTAAAGAACGGCAGGTCAAGCTCTCGCGATAACTAACATATTAAGTATCATATTTTGAAAAAAGAGCTAGCTCTCATTGCTATGGTATGTTCAAGTGTCGTTGCTGCCTGGTACCAACCACCCCACCTGTAGCCCATGGTAAGATACGATTCAAAGGGCAGGTACCTTTTTTGAATGCCTTTAGTGGAGTGGCTAGCACAAGTGTTTCTTGGGCTCCAAAGTGTGTTTATGATAGGTTCCAAACCTCCACATGATACTTAATTACGAATCCCTCTCTCATACCATGCGATCATAGCATATCTAGGCATAACGAATAGAAAGGTCTCGGACATAAGAAGAAAAATAAAAGACTAGTAGTAAAAAAAGTAACCTGAACAAAATCCGTCCACATAAGGTCGAGCTCACCCTTACTTGTGCCTCTCGCAAGCTCTCATGTCATTTCCTCACCTAGCAAGTCTCACCTAGCCCTCACTAAGCTGCCTTCCCTTCTTGATCTTAAGGTTGAGAAAGGAGCAATGCGAGGTAGGTTTCAAAGAGCAAAGAGAGTTGTGGGTATGCCACAAAAACTACGATTGAACTTACTTTCCGTCTTTTTTTTGTTTCTCTACAATAGATGCACTTACGAATGCTCATATACCGACCAGAGGGTAGCTAGTGCCTATCTATCTGTGGTCTAAGAGCTCCCGGCCTATAAACAGGACGCCCTAAACTTCACTTCAAACTAAACCCCCGAATGAGAATAATAGATGACGCCTTAGGTTAAGAGCAGCTAAAGAAGCCTAATCATCTTTCTTTAATTTAAGATAAGCCCTCTTGAAAGCATGCAGGCAAGCAACCGTTCTCTGGTTCATATTAGCTTAGCTGCGCTGAATAGGTAGGTTGGCTGTTTAATAGAAAAAATGGATTGGCTTTGAATAAGCAAGTTAAGTAAGCCTCTTATTGGCGTAGGTCGTAAGGCTAGGGAAATCCAAGCTCAAATAAAGTTCTTTCCTTTCCTTCTTTCTATAGTGGAGATAGTAGCACATAATTACAGACATATTATTAAAGTGGTAAGAACGGGTTTCATTCTAGTACCTGAAAAGAATATTCCAAAGCTTTTTTGTTACAGAACCGTATGTGAGATTTGAATCTCAAACGATTCCTCCCTTATGTGCCTAATGAAAAGCAAATAATATATATAATCTAAATAAGAAGCTTTAAGCCTTAGATCTCTTTCTCGTTCGAGGTAGGAGTAGGCAGTTCTCTAGAACTGGATGTTGAATTATCAAAAAGATGATAGGAAGAATAACCTGCTACTAGTTTTTTTGGGTACTTGGGAATCAAATTTTAAAGCAATTTCTTTAACACTTTCATCTATCATTGCTCGAATATCAATTGCATCGGAGTAGTTTTTAGCACGCAAGAGGTTAAAACACGTAAACTGACAAAGGCGGTTTGTGTACGCGTAAGTTAAACGTGCTAAGCATAAACACTTATGTATGGTTTGAACGTAAGGTAATGAAGAGCTATGAGTGACGTGTAATACGTGAAGAATCCTGAGCCTCTCGCTAGTGACGTTTCGGAATGAGAATGCACTGCAGCCAGACTCTCAGTAAGGAATACCGAGCAATTTGGTAGCAAGTTAATCATTGTAAAGTGCTATGGTCATAAATATCATGAGTGTTACAATAACTTGAATAATGAATATCGTGTAAACATTGAAAGCTGAGTTAATAATAATAACTTAAAGAATGTTCCAATTAAACTGAATTGAACATTTAAATATATGAAATTAGGTAATGTAAAATGCTTGAACGCTATGAACATATAACATTAGCATTGAATGATCGCTCTTAGCATACTAAAAAATGTATGACTTAGATGATAAAGAATAATCCCGAGGTATAGCATTTATTTGTCAAAAAGCCATAAGGAATGATAATTGACATAACGAACATTGCAGTTGTAATATTTCGGATAAGTTTAGTTATGAAGAAAGAAAATAGAATGTAAATCCATTATAAAAGATGATTGTAAGACTTAAGACATCTCTGTATGTAGTAACGCCGAAAGACGGTAAAGAAGAATGGTCACGTGAACTTATATTATAAGACGCGAACCATAAGAATGAAAGTTAAGTTAAACCAATGTGTAGGTCAAATATAGGTGACTGATTGGAGTGTGCTATTCCTTATGTGATATATAAGGATTTCAAAGAGTAGTACAATATAAAATGTAAGTTGTGCTTAAGGTAAGTTTCCTAACTTCATTCATATTTAAATGAATGCTAGTTTCTTAAACTTACTCAGATGTTCAACTTGAGTAAGTTTTACCTATGTACAAATGTGTGATGTTTGTGCAATATGTTTATGATGTATGAGGCTATGTGCCAAATTTTCAACACTTATGTGTTTTTGTGAGACGAATTGTTCTATGATTGAACTGTTCAATGTGAAAGAGTTCTGTTTATTCATGAACTATTAATGTTAAGTTTATGCAAATGAATTTAGGTAGAAAGTATGTAAAGAAAAGAGTATAAGAATTGATGTTATATCAAAGTGAATGTGATCAATGTTTTAAAATGATAGGAATCATAATTTATTCCTATTATGCGAGCTTCTTCATAACCTTTGTACGATTATTGAAATCTTAAAAGAATATGTGATTCTTGAGATTGGTGTTATTCAACATGTGATTCTTGAGATTGTTTTTATTTAACTGCTAGAACTTGCTGAGTAATTGAATGCTCACACTTGCTTAAAATAAAAATATTTTCAAATAACGATGTTAGATTGACCTAAAGGATCCTATGAAGATCAAGCCGACTGGTATCCTGATGAAGTGCCATTCATTATATTAATGAGCGTGAAGATCAAGCAAAGACTTATAATGTATAATTGTTTAATTAAACTATAAAGTAGTTTAATAAACTGTTATGTATATGTTATGGCAGATGAAAGTCACACGTGTAATGGATATGTAATTATCATTTTGTAATGAATGAAGATTTTAAGGTAATAGAATTTGAGAATTGAAGCAATATGTTACTATATTTAATGATATAATGATGTATGCAATGAATGGTAAGTACTCGTGATATACCAAAGTCGGGTTTGAAAATAGATCGGATTTGGGGGCATCACATCCTTTGGTAAAATGGCTATAAATCTCGCATCTAAACTCCGATTGAGATGATTCAAGATGTTACAAAAAGCTAAAGAATAAATCTACAACTTTCATTCTTTACGAATTGAGAGATTCTGGCTGGATCAAGGTGTAAATTGGGCTTAAAGTTGCTGTTATGTAAATGGCAAGTTGATAACTCCAAGCTTTGATTTATGTTGCATGATGAACGTATTATCGTGTAGCTCGAAGCCCTTTTCATTATTTTTCGTACGTTGCATGATGAATTATCTTGTGTTAATTTAATCTTACTAAATATATTATATCTAGTAATCCAAAATCACATGATTGATCCTCTTCTCTCTGTTAATATGAAATGAGCTCCAATGTAAGTACCTCGAGTACTCTCTAGCCCAATCACTGAAGATAATTTGTTGAACCTTCAGAACTTGAGTTGAGTCATTGTTGTTTGTTGTAAGCCCGATCAGGATTGTATCACTTCTGGTATATATGAGTCCTTGTCATGCGAGGAGATTAAGAGGGAAGCAAAGAGGGTGGTGAGAAGGGAGAGAGTGGGTGTTGCGGCGAATATTTTGTATGAGAATGATGTAGTTGAGGAGGATAGGGAGTAATGAGGACATCCCTAGCTCATGAATGTTTAAAAACCACGTAGTGAATCCAATTCAAGTTCCTGTTGGACCGGTGACGAGAGCACGAGCTAAACTCTTCAAAGAGGGACTCGTTGGTTTCATTTAAGAAGTTTAGAACGAGGTTGGATCGAGTTCAAAAGCTCTTGTAATGGATTTCGAGATCGTAAATATGTTACAATTGAGCGTGCCAAGCTTAGAATAAAAAAGAGGAAAAAGTCCAATTTTTGTGTCAGGCGTAGTCACGCCCTAACCTAAGAATTTTTCTGTGCTGGTGTGCCATCCGCAGACAAAAAATGGCTATGTACCATTCTAGCGCTACTACATCCAAAGTCAACTCATTTCCAGTGCGGTCGCACTGTAGGGGATTTTTAGTTGACGCGTTTTTAACAGATTTGGACACGGATTTACTTCGTAAATAAGATATTTTCAGTATATTTTTAGATTTCTATTATCATTAGGATACAGTTAGATAAGATTTTGACTCCAAATCAATTATTATTACCTTTTATGGATTCTAGAGTTTCATAGCTACTATAAATAAGCTTTATGAATGTAATTCATACAACATTAAGTAAAATTCATATTATTATCATATTCTTGTGAGGTTATTCTATACTTTTGGTTCTTTAAAGAATTCCTTAGTTATTTTCTTAGTTTTTCTTTGGTATTCAACTTTGAGTTATCATATAACAATACATAGTTATTTGTGATGTCTTCTACCACATCAATCGTTGATTGTACAAAGATTAACGCTTCAATATAAGTGAGTGGTCAAGGTGTCATTGGTTTCCGTTCAACGTAGATAACCTAATGCTTATATCGAGATTACCGTCTATGTGACTCCCCCAAATCTGGATATCTTCTAACCCGACAGATGGTGCTACATGGTGCTACAGTTCACACATACATTCAATTGAAATACATCAATAGAGTGAGTATGTCTTCTATATATTACATAATAATATTTCCCTTCCCAGGTTCTTTGTAACCATTACATATGTTCTTCGTCATAGTATCAAATTAATATAAAAGTAACATTATTCTATTACAAAGATAACTACTTTTCCGCCTTAGCCTTCCCTTTATCCTTACTGGATCCTTCGGTCCGTTCGTTTTTAGCTGCATTCATATGGTTCAAGCAAGGGTGAGCATAACTAGCTCAGTAAGTATAATAGTTATAATCAAGCAATATGACTGAATTATATGAGTATATATCTTCTATAACCGAATCAATAGTTATGAAGTACTATAGATAAATCAAAATAGTACTTCTTTTCTTTAAAATGTTTAATGATGAACTTCATCTGTTAAACCTTGAGTTTGGTCAAAGTCCTTGAGCATTTCATTCTTTCTTTCTTTGAAAAGGACAATTCGACACTAAGTCCGTAAGTACAAAATTTCCTATGAGCACGTCTAGGCGATCAGTCTATAGTACTTTATGTTGTACAACACTACTACATTTAAGTTTTGGCAACCTCATGTGTCAATCGTTTTACGATAAAATAATTATTTGTTTATACTCAGTCTTTCTTTGAAATTCATACCAAAACAGTTGGCATAAGATAGCAATATCATTAATATTGTGATAGATTATAATGAAATCCAAAAAATACTCTAAGTTTAGTCTAGCCGAAGGAAATGTCTTCGACTTCTTTGTACATTAATTCATGCGTTGATACATGATGAGTGGGATTTATATCCGTGAATCAGATCCTCTGTGGCTTAAGACGCTGCATGTTCTCCGTTATTTGTTTAGCTTTTATATATATTTTGTTATTATTTTACTTAATCTTTATGTTGTAGGGCTCATTAGGTCATTTCCAGCTTTAAGGGGCAAAAAGGTCAAATTTTACACACTGGCGCTGCAGCGCCAATGCCAGGCTTTAGCCCGGCGCTGCAGCGCGACCTCCGGGTCAGTGATGATGTCAGCTTGGTGCTGCAGCGCCCCAATTCCTTTATAAGCTGGCGCTGCATCGCGAGCTCTAGTTCTTTTTGTACTGACGTAGCGCTGCAGCGCCATTCCAAGCCTTACTCTCCGTGCCGCAGTGCCACCTCCAGTGCCCAGACAGAGACTTAGTATTAATGACTTAAAAGATGAGAATTCATTATCTTGAGACAGAGCCTCAGCCACCATTTATTATAGAGCATAAAATAGGAGTTTTTCAGTTTATTTAGTTTAGAAGAGAAAGAAGCTGTACCTCAAGGAAGAAAGGTCCATTGCATCCTTCATAGCTCAGACTCTACACGTAGAAGAGAAGACTTGGAGCAAGAAAACTTTATAAAAGGAGTTTTCTTTATCCAAATCTTTCATTCCTTAGTGTATTAATGAGCATGTTGAATACTTTGAAAATGTGTATTAGTACCATGATTATGAACTAATTCCATTTTAGGATTGCAATGTAACTTATTGTTTAGCTTAGTTAACTTTCTCTCCTATTTATATTAATTAATCATTTTGGAATGGGTTGTTGTATTTCATGCTTATTAATTGATTGCTTGACAAAGAAATTGATATTGATATTAATGGATATTGAAAAATGGATATTAATATCTAACCTTTAAATACAAGAACACTTGTTATGACTATGCCTATGAGAATGTGTGCATAAATTGCTTAATAGGATAGACATATCTTTATTTGCCTTGTGTAGCCTTGAGATTAAGCTTAATGACCCTAGTCTAGTTATTTTCACCATAGAAATATTGTGATTCATCTAGCTAGGGATGTGTATATGACTTTCGAAAGAGGCTTATGTGTAGTTACTGCTCTAGGTTGACCGTTCCGTGATTCGTTTAAAATGTGGGGAGTTAGGAGATTAGGTGACGCATTAGGGGAATTGTAATCCTAGCATGACTTCCTTGTACAACTCTATCTCATATTCCTACAGTTTTTAATCATATAGCTTAACACACCGTCTCCAATTACTTGTTTAGATAAGACCGTATTGAACATATTTTAGTACTTGACTAGCACCTAACACTTCGTCCTCGTGGGTACGACACTCTACTTATCATATATTACTTGTTGACCGCGTATACTTGCGCGTGTTTTATCGGTTGTGAAATTGACCAACAATACATGAATCATAAAGCCTGTCTAGAATAAACATAGACAAGGGTTTAGAACACTTGCCTTTAACGTTGTCTAGTGTTAATTCTCTTTCCTTTTTCGAGTCGTTATAGGTTCTACATACATAAGCACATAGCTTATCATGTTAGGTCATAAACAACCAATAGGTATTGCTATTAACCTATCTTCTCCTTCTTCTTGGTCTAACTATCCGTTTTGGGAATCTTAATTTATGTTTACGTTTTCATAACCTTTTGTTAACTTTTAATTGTTGAACTAAAGATTTTAATCATCATTTATGATATTACTATAAGTTTAATTAAGGTCATAATTCACCCTCAATCAACCTATCTTTCTGTTGTATTCATTTTAATTCTTCTCTGCCTCTTGTCTAGTACCGGCACTGCAGCGCTAGGGTCTTTGTTATATGCCGTGCTGTAGCACGAATCATCAGTGTCTGGGATCTGGGTATGGCGCTGCAGCTCCACTTTCATAGGCTTTGGAGGCACTACGGCGCCGGCCTTTGAATTTTTTTTTAAGTTTTTCATTTACAATCCTTTCCAGGCTCGTAACTTAATCGTTATAAGTTGGAATTAGCTCGTTCAAAAGCCATTATCTCAAATATCTTGCATACTTCGATTTCATTAGGACAACTTAAGTTTTCGAATCTATTAACATTAAATTCATGGTTTAAATTTTCTATTATACGGCAATTAACCGTTTGTGGACGTTCATAGCTAGTTTCTTCGTTTTAAGTCAGAATTCAACCATTCTTGAGTCCTCAACTCTTAAATGTAAAGTTCTATGATATGCCATCAAAAACTAAGGTTTTCGAGTTAAACAACGACTTTTAACTATCATTCCGAGAATTTTACAATTTCGCCGATTATAGTCTAATCTCGTAAATTTCGCCATAACTTCGTTACTTGAGATTTTTACTCCGTTCGAAATGGATTCATTCCATTATTCATACATCTATCATCCTAACCAATCATATATCATCTAATCCTATACGTGATGGTTTTAAACTTGTCAATCAACAACACGTGCAAAATATTCATGTTTTCTTCATTAGTTCTTACTTCTTTGATTATGATTCCACTTGTAACATGATTATTAATGTTTAAAGTCCACTAATAGACATCCTTGTGACGCCCCCAAAATTAGGTATACATCACCCATCTTGAGTCGCCAGATACATGGTACAGAATTCAAATACAACTTAATAATACAACTGTCGTGTACAATACGACAAAATATAAACTGTGAATTTGAATAAAAATATTATCTACTAGAGAGTATACAAACTCAAAAGGAGTCCTCATTACAATTATTATCACACTATTACATAGAATAGTGAGGACTACTAATGCTATCATATGGTCCATCACTCCGTTTCCCGACTCGTCCCAACTATATTCTCATTTCCTAAAGTGAACAGTGAAAGAAAGGGTGAGCTTAACTAGCCCATTAAGAAATATTATGGCTAATATAATGCAAAATAAATTATCATTAGTCTTCAGCAATGTTAAACTGATAAAATACAATAGACATCAAGTTTAACTGCAGCGGATCAAGCAATCCATTAAAAGAGTCAAGTAGAGAATAAAATCTACTATTTTTTATGATTTAAAAGGTTTTTCATGACTTCTATCGCTGAGACTCAGCTTAATAAATAATCCACATCATCGAATTACCCCTGCACTACGGCTAAGGATATTCTTTAGTATCATGACCACGAATTATCTTTGCACTACGGCTAAAGATAATCATGTTTTCATCAACGATCCTGACCATGCCATAAAATAATTCATCTTTGCACTACGGCCAAAGAGAATCCATAGCCATAATCATACCAAAAACTGTCCATCAATGCACTACGGGCCAATGAGGACTTTTTCCACATCATTTGTAACATTACAGTTATGATTATACCGAATAATCTCTGGTCATAATCATACCAAGTCCATCTATGCACTACAGGCCACATATGACTTTCAACATAATATAAGCATGAGGATGATGACAATGATATAAGAATTCAATAAAACAAGTTCAAGAATTAATTTATCTAGGAACTGATAACGTCCAAATTGTCAATATGATACTGCTTTGTAGAGTAAAATTCAAGAATGCTCAGAAGAATATTTCCATGAAAAGATACTGGATGAAGCGCAAATATCAAGGATATTTTACTAATTTCATGGAGTATAGAAGTCAAAGTTTTAATCAACTGAGTGTACTAAAGAATGGAATAACAAAAGAAATCACCATGCATGCGATGGACTGCACAGGTAGGTTATTCCAACAGAATAATAAATAACGGAACCAGGTCCGGCGTAAAACGTACAAACAGGATATTTCAACAGAATAATAAAGAATGGAACCAGGTCCGGCATAAAACGGACAGACATGATATTCTGACAGAATAATAAAGAATGGAACCAGGTCCGGCGTAAACACACATACATGATATTCCGACAGAATAATAAATAATGGAACCAGGTCCGGCGTAAACGCACAGACATGATATTCCAACAGAATAATAAAGAATGAAATAACAAAAGAATTTCACCAAGTATAGGGTAGTCCGCGTATACAGGTTATTCCAATAGAATAATAAAGAATGGAATAACTGAAGTTCTCTTCATGAATAAGAAAGAAAGAATACCCTTTACGAGTACAACAAATAATATCCCTTACAGTAAAAGAAACTTGATATCGGAGTAGTGAAGTGGCAAAATACTCTTCTTCTTTCTCTCTATAGTTTCTCTCTCTAGAGTTTCAGTGAATTCGTAAAAAATAATGAAGGAATGAGCTTCTATTTATAGAAAAATGGACTGCATAGTAACTAACTCATGAACGGTTCAGATTGATTTACTTTAATCTGACGATCTATAATTAAAGCAAAATCTTTTAAATAAAATATAATATATTCTATTTATAATCTAATAAAACGAATAACTTTATAAAAGATTTTATCATGCAAACACTATGCAAGTACTATGCAAATACTATGCATTATAAAATATAATATATTCTAATTATTGTCTAATAAAACAAATAACTTTATAAAAGTATTTTATTTTATATAAAAAGATTTTACTATTAGCTTAATAAAACGAATAACTTTATAAAAGTATTCTGTTTTATATAAAAAGTTTTTCTGTTTTATTATATTAATAATACCAATAAAACAAAACTGAGTGACTTGTCACGTAAGCCTTAATAATCAATACCGTATGCTACTATGCAACCACACGTATTACTGTACTTTTACTACCGAGTAGTTCAACAGTATTAACGGTAAAACTTCCGCCGTTATTTTTATAAAATATTTTTGTCGTTTTCTCAATCCGACAATAATTCTGTTCTGGGGTCCACCAATAATTGTGTCGTCGTACAAATATTCCCCGACAAAAATAATATTCCCCGACCAATCGAATATAATACAACAACTTGCATACTTTGCAAAATTTATAAATATTACCCATAACTATAACATTATATCAAATTCACACCATAATATTCAAAAAAATATTTCGAAAAATTTAAATCTTTATTCATAAAATCTGGGGTCTCACAATCTCCCCTCCTTATGAAATTTTGCCCTCGAAATTTACGTACGCACTTGATATGCCAAAGAGGTGAGGATACATTGACTTCACTTCAAATTCTAACTTTTGAGGTATAACCTTTGAGCGTCGAATATGATCCTTCTTATCTAAGATGTTAACACGTATCTTCTCATACGTTAAATCTTCTGCTATCTCGTCCGGTTTAAAATTAATAATGTGGTTCGGGTCGTCCACATATTTACGTAACATCGATACGAAAAAAATGTTCTGAACACGCAACATACTTAGCGATAAAACGAGTCTATAAGCCACAGTTCCTACTTGATCAAGGATTTCAAATGGGCCAATTAAATCGAGGGTTGAGATTTTCTCTCTTCGTCGATTCTTTCTTCTAGAATAACGCCCTCTTGAACCTTCTTCTTCATATTCATCAGCTCTGAGTATGTAGCTTGAGCGGTTTTAACTTTATTGATTACGATCGATTCTAATCGTATATTCGTTATCTTCACGTGGGTTCGTATATTCGTACTTGTAACCGCATACGATATTCTACTCAACGCGTCAACTACCACGTTTACTTTTCCACGATGGTATTGAATGGTACGATCGTAATCTTCAACAACTCGAGTCAACGTCTTTGGCGCATGTTACGTTCATTTTAGTTGAAGAAATATTTGAGGGTTTAAGAAATTAGTTTTGTACTAGGGTCAATACAAAATTCGATTTCACGCTCTAAGGGTAGGCTAAGAAGTCTTCAAGAATACGTCAAAAAATTTATTAACAATAGAAATATCATTCAAAACTGTGACCCTCATTCAAGACTTGGATAGCACGTCACATTAATACCTATCAACTTGCCATTGCCATTCATGACATCGCCTATAGAAAGTCTGGCTTCGGTGCATTCCACACAAGGAAGTGAACAACGAAAGGATCGGGCCTCTTTACTTATGGCTTGATATGACAATGATTGAATTTAGTGGTTTGGTTACTTTGAATTCGCATAACAGGTTGATTAGGAGTATGAAAGCTAACAACCTTACAAAAAGCATGATGAGTAGTTAACCAGTCGATTCCTAAAATCACATCAAAGTCAAGTATTTTCAAAGAGATAAGATCGATAGGTAACGTGAAAGTATTGATTTGAACAAGATTTATAAATAGTGGAGGTAATGAAGGTTTCTCCCAACTGAGTTTAAACAGATATATCAAAGTCTAACTTCTCCGGAGTTAACTTCAAACATTGAACACAACTAGGTTAAATAAAAGAGTGAGTAGAACCAGTATCTAACACGGTATAGACTTCACAAGAGTTTATGACTAACATACCCGTGATAATTTTATTCAGGTTCCTTGTCACAAAAAAAAAACGTTCTCTCTTAAACTACCGACTTTGACTTTTCTGGGACGACCTTTGGTGCCTCCATATTAGCTGAACTTGTCTTTGGTGAACGACAAAATCGAGCTAAGTGACCTTCTCTTCCACAATTATAACATGCTTTGGACGGCATCGCGCAGTTTGGACTGATGTGTCCCTCCCCTCCACATTTGAAGCATATGATAGGTGGTCGTTCTCCTTCCTTAACAACGGGTGTTGGTGCTGACGTCTTTCCATCATTGTTGAATCTCCTCTTCTTGAAATGTCCATTCTTATTGTTTTGACCATGATTACGACCGAAGTAGTTACCATTTTTAGCATGTTGATTCCCTCCATATTTATTGTCACCGCTTTGATGACTGTTATCACCGGTATTATCATTTTGCCGGCTACTCTCTTTTAGTTGCGTTGACTCATTATCGTGCTCCACTAACTAAGCCCTATTTATAATATCTGAATACAAACACAGTTTATGAGAAATAAGATATTGACGTATCTCCGGCTTCAAACCTCTTAAAAACATCCGCGTCATTCTCTCTTCATTATCAACCAAGTGGGACGCAAATCGGGATAACTCGGCAAACTTGGCTTCGTACTGCGACACGGTCATGTTGTTTTGCTCTAACTTGATAAATTCCACCTCCTTCATGTGACGAATACTTTCGGGAAAGTACTTGTCATTGAACAGCTCTTGGAACTTCTCCCATGACATCTTGAGTGCGTCAGGCTGGGTACATTTTACAGATTTCCACCAGTGATCTGCCTCTTTACGCAACATAAAGGTGGCAAAGGGAACCTTTTGCTCCTCAGAGCATCCCAAGACATCAAATATCTTGGTGATCTTCTTTAACCATGTCTCCGCCTTAAGTGGTTCTGGCTTTCCCAAAAACTCCGGTGGTCCCAGCTCCTTGAATTGCTTAGCGGTGACCAACCGTGGGTTGCCATTGTTTCCTCCTGTATTATGAACAGGAGCCGCCTTCACCTGATGTTGCATGAATTCTAAAAACTCCTAAACGTACCGTCGTTCGTCAATTGATCAGTGTTGTTGTTTACAGGAGGATTATCGCCATCCTGTTGCACAATGGTCTCTTGTGCTCCATTGCTTATCTCAACATTTTTGAATGCCATTATCAAATACTGCAACAAAACAAGGGTTAATTAACATATCACACATCATCCCTATACTCTGACCGACCAATTAAATAACAAGTAAACTTAGATAAGTCATACTAGCGAAAGAATTCCCCCGTCTCTCCCCTCCTAGTTCTTGCCTCACATCTCAGTCAGGGATCATATCCCTAAGCTCTGATACCAACTGTGACGCCCCCAAAATTAGGTATACATCACCCATCTTGAGTCGCCAGATACATGGTACAGAATTCAAATACAACTTAATAATACAACTGTCGTGTACAATACGACAAAACATAAACTGTGAGTTTGAATACAAATATTATCTACTAGAGAGTATACAAACTCAAAAGGAGTCCTCATTACAATTATTATCACACTATTACAAAGAATAGTGAGGACTACTAATGCTATCATCTGGTCCATCACTCCATTTCCCGACTCGTCCCAACTATATTCCCATTTCCTGAAGAGAACAGTGAAAGAAAGGGTGAGGTCAACTAACCCAGTAAGAAATATTATGACTAAGATAATATAAAATAAATTATCATTAGTCTTTAACAATGTTAAACTGATAAAATATAATAGACATCAAGTTTAACTGCAGCGGATCAAGAAATCAATTAAAAGAGTCAAGTAGAGAATAAAATCTACTATCTTTTATGATTTAAAAGGTTTTTCATGACTTTTATCGTTGAAACTTAGCTTAATAAATAATCCACATCATCAAATCACCCCTACACTACGGCCAAGGATATTCTTTAGTATCATGACCACGAATTATCTATGCACTACAGCTAAAGATAATCATGTTTTCATCAACGGTCTTGATCATGTCATAAAATAATTCATCTTTGCACTACGGCCAAAGAGAATCCATAGCCATAATCATACCAAAAACTGTCCATCAATGTACTACGGGCCAATGAGGACTTTTTCCACATCATTTGTAACATTAGGGTTATGATTATACCGAATAATCCCTGGTCATAATCATACCAAGTCCATCTATGCACTACAGGCCACAGATGACTTTCAACATAATATAAGCATGAGGATGATGACAATGATATAAGAATTCAATAAAACAAGTTAAAGAATTAATTTATCTAGGAACTGATAACGTCCAAATTGTCAACATGATACTGCTTTGTAGAGTAAAATTCAAGAATGCTCAGAAGAATATTTTCATGAAAAGATACTGAATGAAGCGCAAAAATCAAGGATATTTCACTAATTTCATAGAGTATAGAAGTCAAAGTTTTAATCAACTGAGTGTAATAAAGAATGAAATAACAAAAGAAATCACCATGCATGCGATAGACCGCACATGCAGGTTATTCTAACAGAATAATAAATAACGGAACCAGGTCTGGCGTAAAACGCGACAGGATATTCTAACAGAATAATAAAGAATGGAACCAGGTCCGACATAAAACGCACAGATAGGATATTCCGACAGAATAATAAAGAATAGAACTAGGTCCGGCGTAAACGCACAGACAGGATATTCTGACAGAATAATAAATAATGGAACCAGGTCCGGCGTAAACACACAGACAAGATATTCCAACAGAATAATAAAGAATGAAATAACAAAAGAATTTCACCAAGTATAGGGTAGCCCGCGTATACAGGTTATTCCAACAGAATAATAATGAATAGAATAACATAAATTCTCTTCATGAATAAGAAAGAAAGAATACCCTTTACGAGTACAACAAATAATATCCTTTACCGTAAAAGAAACTTGATATCAGAGTAGTGAAGTAGCAGAATATTCTTCTTCTTTCTCTCTATAGTTTCTCTCTCTAGAGTTTCAGTGAATTCGTAAAAAATAATGAAGGAATGAGCTTCTATTTATAAAAAAATGGACTGCATAGTAACTAACTCATTAACGATTCAGATTGATTTACTTTAATCTGACGGTCCATATTTAAAGCAAAATCTTTTAAATAAAATATAATATATTCTATTTATAATCTAATAAAATGAATAACTTTATAAAAGATTTTACTATGCAAATACTATGCAGGCACTATGCAAACACTATGGATAATAAAATATAATATATTCTAATTATTGTCTAATAAAACAGATAACTTTATAAAAGTATTTTATTTTATATAAAAAGATTTTACTATTATCTTAATAAAACGAATAACTTTATAAAAGTATTCTGTTTTATATAAAAAGCTTTTCTGTTTTATTACATTAATAATACCAATAAAACAAAACTGAGTGATTTCTCACATAAGCATTAATAATCAATACCGTGTGCTACTATGCAACCACACGTATTACTGTACTTTTACTACCGAGTAGTTCAACAGTATTAACGGTAAAACTTCCGCCGTTATTTTTAATAAAATATTTTTTGTCATTTTCTCAATCCGACAATAATTCTGTTGTGGGGTCCACAAATAATTGTTCCGTCGTACGAATATTCCCCGACAAAAATAATATTCCCCGACCAATCGAATATAATACAATAACTTGCATACTTTGCAAAATTTATAAATATTACCCACAACTATAACATTATATTAAATCCACACCATAATTTTCAAAAAAATATTTTGAGAAATTTAAATCTTTATTCATAAAATCTGGGGTCTCACAATCCTTGTTACTTCTTAAGATACATGCTCCACCAATATCCACTTCTCTATCAAAATTATAATTGAAAAGAAGAAGATTAAAGGTTAAAGATTCATTACCTTTGATGTTCTAACTTTCTTCTTCTTCCTTAATTAGTTGAAATAACTCTCACTTCTCTCTCAATATTATTGTTCTAAGATGTTGGTGAAATCAAACAAGCAACAGATGACCAACTAAGCTTCCTATTTATAGAATTACAAAGTGAGGGCACAAAGGTCAAAATGTCATCCCACCTCCTTACTATTCAACCTCCTTACTATTAAAAACTTGCAAACTATGCCACCTCCTTTGCTTGGCCACCAAGTGGCCGGCCATGACTCACCATGGGGGGCCCACATGGGTTGCCCCATGGGTTTTTCTCATCCGGTGACCCATCGGTTCGATCCACGAGTTCAGTTCTTGGTTTGGGCTTAGGTTTAATTCAATTTGGGCTTAACCTTGTGCTTGAATTAAATTATCTTTGGACCTTACTCATCTTTCATTTGGGCTTGCCAAATTCACATTAAAGTCTTACTAGTCCATTACTAATGGTTTAGGATTTTATCGTATAATCCTCGAATCATTTTCGTATACTAGTACATATAACATTCATCATATATGTTATGTTATTTTTCGTATATACTTATACAATACTTCGTATTATACTCGTATTCATTCCTTTGTATAATAACTTTCTTATCATACGATCATCAATTATTCAAATTTTCACTTTCCTTATCATTCTCGGACTTAGTACGCAGGCAAAAAATTGTGTTTGTCATAACTCATTTATTATTAGATTATCGATCTTTCCTTAACATTCTATCGTTACGTATTTCCTGGAAGTTTAAAAAAATAATTTCCGAGCAAAAATGAATGAATAGTATTTTTCGGAGAATTTCTCGGAAAGTTTTTATTTTCGTCTTGAAAATTCAAACACCTTGTTTATAGCACTTAGCCAGAATACTACTATCTTATTACTCTTTTAGGCTATGGAATAACCTTCATCTTGCTTATTCGTTATAAATAACATATAATATAACTTTATTCAATATATATTCAAATAAAATTAATTTACATTATAATATGATTTTCTCGATTGTTACATTCTTCCCCCCTTATAAGTATTATGTCCCCATAATCTCACCATAAGTTAGTCAAACAACTGAGGGTAATTCTTCTTCATCTTTTCTTCAAGTTTCCATGTTGCTTCTTTGACATCGTGGTTTCTCCATACTACCTTCACCGAAGGTATAACTTTATTCCTTAGAACTTGTTCTTTTCTATCAACGATTCGGATAGGCATTTCTTCGTACATCAAGTCCTTTTCAATATGAATAGGCTCATACTCTATTATGTGTGTATAATCTGGCTTATAAGAACGTAACAAAGATACATGAAACACATTGTGTATGCGTTCTAAGTCTGGAGGTAATGCTACCATGTAAGTTACCTCTCCTACCCTTTTTAATATCTCGAAAGGTCCTATAAACCTTGGACTTAACTTTTTCTTCTTCCCAAAGTATATCTTTCCTTTCTAGGGAGATACCTTTAGAAACACATACGAGCTAACTTCAAACTCTCTTCTCATTCGATGAGGATCCGCAAACATTTTCTTTCTGTCTTGAGCTGCTATCAGTCGCATTCGTATCAACTTAACTATATCCACTGTTTACTGTACCATTTCAGGTCCAAGCATTCGGCGTTCTCCCACCTTATCCCAACACAGTGGTGTTCTGTACTTTTTCTCATATAAAGCTTCGTAAGGTGGCGTGCCTATGCTTGCATGAAAACTATTGTTATACGCTAACTCTACTAGCGGTAAATGATCATTCCAACTACCTTTAAAATCCATGACGCAAGATCTTAACATATCTTCTAACGTCTGAATTGTTCTTTCGCTTTGCCCATCTGTCTGTGGATGATAAGTTATACTTAACTTCAACTGCAATCCCATCTGTTCCTGCAGACTTCTTCAGAAATTTGATATGAATCATGGATCATGATCTGACACTATCGACACTGGTACCCCATGTCTGGAAATGATTTCGTTAACATAAAGTTTAGCTAATTGATCTAAATTAAATTTAACTCTTATTGGCAAAAAGTGAGCCGACTTCGTCAAACGGTCTACTATTACCCAAATAGTGTCGTACCCTTTCTGTGTAGTTAGAAGTCCCACCACAAAATCCATTGTGATGTGTTCTCACTTCTATTTCAGAATTTCCAATGACTGTAATAAGTCGCTTGGTCATTGATGTTTGGCCTTAACTTTTTGACAAGTTAAGCACCTACTTATATTTTATGCTCTCTCTCTTCATGTTCGGCCACCAAAAATTATGTCGAAGGTCATGATACATCTTAGTACTACCATGATGAATTGAGTACCTAGAATTATGAGTCTCTTGTAATATTTCCTCTTTCAATTTTGTTTTACTCGGAACCCAAATTCTTCCTTCAATTCTTAATAACCCCTCATTATCAAGACTATACTTTATCTCTTTTTCATCTACTAGCCGTTTCTTCATCTGATCGCACTCCTCATTTTTGAGTTGTAGCTCCTTGACTTTCTCTATAATGGGAGGTCGACTCTCCAACGTAAATAATTTCTGACCCGACTTACCTGGTAATCTCACCTCTAACTCCATTTTAGCCATCTCTGTTATTAACTCAGTTTGAGCCGTTAACATAGGCAACTTTTCCCGATCCTTTCTACTTAAGGCGTCGACCACTACATTCAATTTTTCTAGATGATATATGATATCATAGTCGTAATCCTTTATCAACTCTAGCCATCTCATTTGTCTCATATTTAAGTCTTTTTGTGTGAAGATATATTTTAGACTTTTGTGGTTCGTGTATATCTCACATTTTTCTCCATATAGATAATGCCTCCAAATCTTTAAGGCAAATATCACCGCTGCCAGTTCCAGATCATGAGTAGGATAAACTTTCTCATAATCCTTTAATTGTCGTGATGTATATGCAATGACCTTGCCATTCTGCATGAGTACACATCCAAGTCCTCTATGCAAACCATCGCTATAAACTACAAAATTCCATGTATAATCGGGTAAAGATAATACATGTGCTTCACTCAACCTTTTCATCATTTCCTGAAAACTATTTTCACACTTCTCAGTCCACACATACTTCACTGTCTTTCTTGTCAAATTAGTCAACGGAGTAGCTATCTTAGAAAAATCCTGGATAAATCTTTGATAGTATCCCGCTAACCATAGGAAACTCCGTACCTCGATCGGTGTTTTCGGTTGTTCCCAATTAATCACTACTTCCACCTTTACTGGATCCACTGAGATTCCATCTCGGTCGATAACGTACCCCAAAAATTGTACTCTTTCTAGCAAAAATTCGCACTTACTGAATTTTGCGTATACCTTCTCCTTCCTTAGTGTCTTCAACACTAATCTTATGTGTTCAGCGTGATCTTCTGGCATCTTAGAATAGACTAGAATATCATCGATAAATATTACAACGAACTTGTCCAAATTTTGTTTGAACACTCTATTCATCATATCCATGAATGCAGCTGGTGCATTCGTCAACCTAAATGACATTACCAGAAACTCATAATGGCCGTAACGAGTTCTGAACGCCGTCTTAGGTACATCCTCCTTCCTAACTTTTAACTGATGATACCCCGTTCGGAAATCTATCTTAAAAAAATACTTTGCCCATTTCAATTGATCAAAAAGATCATCGATCCAGGGCAATGGGTATTTATTCTTTATCGTTAGCTTATTCAACTCTCAGTAGTCGATACAAAGTTTTAACAATCCATCCTTCTTCTTTACAAACAGTACCGGTGCTCCCCACGGTGAAACACTCGGTTGAATGTACTTCCTATCTAAAAGTTATTGTAGTTGAACCATCAACTCTTTCATTTCTACTGGCGCCATACGGTACGGTGCCCTTGAAACTGGTGCCGCTCCTGGCATAATATCTATTACAAATTCGATCTCCCTATCCGGTGGAAGACCTGGTAAGTCGCTTGGAAATACATCCACGAATTCTTTTACTATAGGTATTTATTGCATCGTTGCTCCCACTCTCTGGTATCAACAACATGACACAAATAACCCACACATCCCTTTCTCAGTAATTTCCTAGTTTGTGTCATGATAAGACAACACGAACGTCCCGGCGACTTACTACCGTAAAACACTACCTTAGGCTACTTCAATGTTCGAAGGTTTATGCATTTCTTTTGACAATATATTATTGCACCATGGTTAAAAAACCAATCCATCCCGAGAATTACATCGAATTCTCCCAACTTTATCGGTATTAAATCTACCGATAATTTATAACCTTGTATTTCTACACAACAACGCCTATGAATATGTTCAGCAAGAATTATTTCTTCATTTTCTACCTTAATATTTAAAGGTATAGTCAATCTTTCAGGAAATAATCCTAATCGTATGGAAAAATCCCATGCTATAAAAGAATAAGTAGCACCCGAATCAAACAATACATAAGCATTTATATCATTGATGGGGATAATACCTGTTGTGACACCCACACATCCGGGTACTTCATTCCCACATGATTTGGTGCTCACTTTTCAAAATATTTACATCTAACTACCCATATCAAGGATTAAAACATATATTAAACAATTTAAATAGTAATCCTCCCCATTAAAGGGTTACATCATCTTAAAATAAATCCCAGGTTATCTAACATTAAACTATTACATAAGTCTGCACATTACATCACAAAATAAATTAAGTCTCATAACATAAATTCAATAAATAAAATTAAACAAGTCTTAATTGTAAAGACCGAGAATTTTCAAACAAATTATATCTATATTTTTACGAATAATTTTTATTATTATTTTAATTTTTTAATTATTGTGAATATTGTTATCAGTAATGATATTTTGAAATATATATGATACGGATTTACCGGATTAGTCAATTTAATTTTTACTAATTGACTGAGAATGAAAGTTAAGTCGGATATGGTTTGAAACCCTAATTTTGGATTTCAAATAAGGAATTTGAAATTTTAGAATATAATAATTATATTTCAGTGCTATAAGTGTTTACTGTATGTGTGCACTGATAATTGTTGATCAATTATAGTATAGCATGATAAAAAAACTTAAAGTTAAACTAATAAACCCTAATTTGAAATTCAAATAGGAGTGCAAGACTATTAAGTAATTGTGTTAATGTGATTAATGATAAGTATTATTAATTATAAACCTAATTAGGGAAACCCTAATTGCTAATTTAGAAAGCCTAATTTCTAAATTAGAAATCCTAATTGTTAATTTAGAAAGTTAAATGTTAATTAGAAAATTCTAAAACCTAATTTCCAAGTCATAAGTAATTAGGAAACATAATCTAATTAAGAACCCCTAATTTCCATTTTTAGAAAGCTTAATTTCTATTTTAAACCCTAATTGGAAATTATAAAAATTTAATCTTTGCAAAACCTTAGGGTCAAACCTTAAGGGTTAAACCCTAAGGGTCAAACCCTAAGGATTGGGATAAGATGACAAGAAAGCCATTAAAATTATAATTCAATTATCTAAAATGCCCTTTTTTATTTCTTTAATATGTAGCTTGCAAATCTTGCCATATTTGTAGTTGGTGACAAACTTTAGATTGCCATGTGATTAAAATCTCAGTAAATCAGCCATATACATTGCACCAAGTAATATATATAGATTAAGAGAGAGAAAAATCACAAAAATTAGGTCATTTGTGCTCATACCCACAACCAAGTCTCTCTCTCTTTAAACCCACAAATATCATAAGCATTTCAATCCCTAACCAAGTTCCTAGAACTTCAAAAACAGATTAGGAAACCAAGAATCAAGATTTGTCAAAGTGAGATATAAACCCTAATTTAAAATTTGATCTTGTATGTTATGTTAGATCTTGTGTTTTTGTGTTTAAATATGGTGTATGTTGTGTTAATAAGTGATCTGGGTTGTTATATTATGGATCTATAATATCTAAATGCACGAAAGTGAAGATTTTAAAAATATGAAAAAGCTTGAAAATGTTGTCTGACAGTCAAAAGTCAGGCCTTATAGATTGGTGCATGTTAATTGTTTTAGTGTTTTAAAAAGGTTTGTAGTTATAGTTTGTAATGTTGTTAGTATTCTGAATGTTTGTTAGTTCCCAGAGGCACAATAGTTATCTAGAAGGGGAGTTGAATAGATATTTTAAATTCTTTTTCGAAATACTTGTTAGTTTTGATAATGATTTAAACACAGCGAAATTGTGAATTGTTTGTTTCCCCTTTAAGATATAACGAGTTAATGAGTGGTAAGCATCTATAGCACTTATAGAAAAGACATAGTGATTTTAAGTGGTTCAGAGCACTTAAAGCTCCTAGTCCACTCTTCTACTCCTCGAGTAGAAAATCCACTAAGAATATCTTTACACTTTCTAAATCTCATAGATTCCTTTTAGACCAGCAGTCTTGGAACTTCTTAGTTCACTTTTGAACTCTTCAAGTCTAGCAGACTTGGTACTTCACAGTTCATTTATAACTCTTCAAGTCCTTCTGACTTGGAACTTCTCACTTCACTTGATAGTAGTTGAGTTCTTATGTGTTGCTACTTAGTTGTCTTTAAGCTTATGTTCGAAAGAACTGTGTAGCTGAGCAAGCTTTCTCTTTAAGATCGTAGAGTTGAGCGTTGAGTGTTCTTCATCATTTTTGTTCATTGCTTGCTTGATTCTATCATCTGCTAATGTTTTGCATATATGAGGTCTTTGAAATGTATCCGTTGAAGCATTAAATGCGTTTGACATTTCTGAGCTTTGATGGAGACTTTTTGCATAACTTCTGATTTACAGTCTGGCCCACTAACACAGCAGACTGCTATCTCACCTAACACCTAAAAAGGTGTTTTCTGCTTACCCAGAGTACTTTCCTTAGCTTCTTCAATACATTTTTTTGTTACATACTAAGGATAACAGTTGTGTCATTGGGACTCCCAAGGACTTCAAAGTTTATAACCCATTCCATATTTGTTGCGACTTATTCTTTAAACAAATGGACAGGGCTCGATGCTTCTGACACAGACAGATGAAGCTCTACGATTCTGATTGTGGTGTCTTTCCACCTTGGTACTTGATCTGATACTAGCAAACGAGAACACTACTATTTCTCTTAAGTACTAGCACACTACGATCTTCACTGGTTTGGCTTGCAGACTCTACGCTTCTGAGAGCACACTACGACCTCTGAGTTGGCTCGGCAGGCATTTGGACCACTCTACGAATCTGCAAGAGGACCTTTAAAGTAGACAAACTATGATTCTCAATGCTCTAAGATTCTACCTTGGCATCTGCAATCTCTTGACCAGATTGATAGACTACGATTCTGTTGAAGCTTATCTATTTCATCTCAAGATATAGATCAAGCTAACAGCTTTGATCTTTTCATTTATACATTCATTTACATAATGATAAACATTGATAGCTCAGATCAACCTAACAATTTTAATCTATCACTAAGTCCTTGTACATATATTCCTTGAAGGACTTTACATATAATTATGAATATTTACTTTCAACATCAAATTTAAATATGCAATCTCCCAACAATCTCCCCCTATTTGATGTTGACATAACCAAGGAGATTTTTGTCATGATTATCAATTTTTAGATGCAGTTGCAAGAAAGTAAATATGACTTAGTGTTTCAGTGAGCAACTGAAATTTCTAGAAAATAAGCATGAGTTTATTGATGTTTGTAAAGACATATATTATAGTTAAGCATAGTTACATCAATAAGAATTGAGTTTCAACTTATCTCTATTTCTTTTACCTTTTGTTCCTTAGAGGATTGGCATATTCATAGGCTATCCTTCTCCTGCTGACTTTATTTCTCCATGCTAAATCTTCTAGCTCGCTTTGATTTAGCGGTTCATTATTCTCACGGCTGTTCATGAACGCAGGATCTCCAATAGGCAAGTGTAGGTGTGTAGCAGTTGCACCTTGTGAGCTGGGCTCTTCACTTCTTAGCGGTTGAGCCATGAGAATTTGCTGCTGTTCAGATCGTGGAGTCTGATGGTGAGGCTGTCTTGCAGGAAGGCTCCGTAATAATTGAGCAATGAATGTGCCTCTGCCTCTGCCATTGCCTTTCTATCCTTTCCCTTTATTCTCCCCCTTTATGTCAGCATCAAGGGTTCAAATATCTTCAGATAGGTGAGTCATTCCTTGCACAAGCTCGTTGAGCTGATTCTTGGATTGAGCAATGTCATCACGGTTTTCCTGAATCAGAGAATCCGATTGAGCTTCCCACTTTTGGAGAATGGCCAAGACATTTTTTGTCTGTTGCATTTGGCCCATGGAGAATCCTTGTAATTCTTTCATTGACGTTCGTAGACTCGTGAGACTGTCCATTATGAGTTTGTTCTGGGATTCCTGAGTATTCTGCAAGAGAAAAAATAGCTTCCATGTGTTTCTTAGCAGCTTGAAAGTGGATTTGATCCCTTTCATTGATACTCTAAATCATCTCCTTTATAATCTCCATAAGCTTCTTTGACAGCTCAAAGCTTAGGTTGCTTGGGAGAGTGTTGACAACATCGATCAAATGAGTTAGCCTTAGGTGAACAAGGTCTAAGTGAACTTCAAGGTCTTCTTGTATGTCCTTGGTCACCTTCTTGGATGCATCAGACAACTCTATTTTGGTTGAAAGATCTGATATGAGCTCAAGGAGTTGCTGATTATTTGGAGGAGGGGCTCTTGTGTATTGATCTTGTATAGTGTAGAGAGCAAGATCAAGATTAAAATACTCATTTGTTGATGAGAAAGGGATATCTGATGGAGGGGCTGATGTGTGGGGTTGAGCTTTAGGAAGAAGTGACTCTATGTCTTGAGCAGGTGATTCTACGATTGGATTTAGATTAGTAATCGTAGAGTGAGAGATGATAGGAGATTAGATCAATATAATGTTGGGCACATTTGGTTCATCAGTTATAGCATGTTGGGATTCTGTAATTGGAAATTGGTTGAGTGGATTAAATGTTACTTCCAACCATCTTGGCCATTCATAGAATTGGCTGAAGGTTGATGATGGACCATGATCATCCATTAAAGATGTGGGGATAGATATTACCTCATGCCCATTTTCTGAAGAAGAGCCATTAGTGATCAGTTTTTGGGTAAAGTTGAGGTTGCCTAGGAATCCATGAGCTAGCACCGAGATTGCTGGATAGGCTTTAAAGGTCCAAACACATGTGATCCCAGGAGTTGAGAATTTGGGCTCTGTGAAAGGGCAACGTAGGTAGATAGGAGAACAGTTGATTGTAGTTGGCTCTCTTATAACCATCATAGCCCACTGCTATAATCTCAACTTCATCATCCTCTTCTTCTTCTATGTTTTCATGTGAAGTTTCCACTACATCAATTATTTCCACTTGACTTCCTTGCTTTTCTTCTCTCTCATCCTTTATAGCTTTAGTCATTTCTATTACTATATTATTTGAAGCTAGAGTCTCTTGAGGGACTAGGGAGATTCATAATGATCTCTTGGCAGTTCCTCCTCAGCTGCAGCTTCTTCTAACATAGGGATTTCATGAGGCTCCCCATCAACTCGATCATTCATTTGTATTTCAAACAACTCTCCCTCAGCTGGAGCATTTTCTAGAGTAAGAACTTCACGTAGCTCCCCCTCAACTTGAGTTGTGTTCTTCTTACTTGTTTCGGATAGCCCCTTCTCAGCTACGGGTAACCCTTTTTTAGCTTCGGGTAATCCTTTCTCAGAAGCTATCTTTCTATCTTCTTCCTTTAGCACTCCTTCATTGACAAGGATGTACTTCTTGACCAGTTTTCTTCTTGGCTTCCTAGGATGAGCCACATCCTCAACACTTTCTTCAGCTTCAGCTTTGAATGGTTGATCAGCCTGAGAAGCTATTGCAACATCCTCTTCAGGAGTGGTGTCCAGTCTGGATTCTATGATCGGTAGAGACTCTACGATCGAAGAGAAAGAGGGCTTCTTTGGCTTGTGACTGTGTATTCCCTTCTTAAGCAGCTGAGAGATGGTAGCTCTGTCTTCATCTTCCTCAGACTGTTGTTCTTTTCTCTTTAAATTCCTCAGAGTTTCTGTGTCATAACACTCTTGAGGTGCATCAGTAGTTGAACCTTGAGGCTCCTCTGCCATTTGAACCTTCATCTTTCTCTTACCCTTGCTTTTTTGACCAAAGCAATTGGTTCCTCCTTGTTGATTTCTTCTTCTTCTTCTTCAGTTTCCTTTAGAACTGACATATTCCCTGGTATCCTAGATTCCTTCGCTTCACCAGTTCTTCCACTGGATTCAGACATCATCCTGACATTTTTTGCTAGATTTCTTTTCCAGTTCTCAAACAGCTGCTGAGTCATCCTTCTGTTTGGATTGATGGATTCTCCTTCATCATCCCCAATCTTATCACCCAATGCTGACTGTAGGATGATGCTTATAAATCGCCCATAGAGCATCTTTCCAGATCTCTTTGATTTTTGCGAACTGAGTATCCATTTCCCAATCCAGTCGATGAGTAGGGGTCCATAGTTGACTTGAATCACACAACTGATTGTTGTCATGAGCTTAAGTTGTATTTCGTTCACAGAGTCATGGCACTCTTGTAGCATATGCATTTCCCAACAATGTTAGCCAAAAACTCATACCTTGGGGAAACTCTTTCTTTTTGTACCCTTTGACAGTCGAAAACTTCTTATGATGCATCTTCTTTAGTCCTTCATGAAAATCGATTCCTTCCATTAATGGAAATCCTTTCGATTTGAAACCTAGGGCAAGGTTTATATCTTTGGCTTTGAGCTTGATTTCCACACCCTTGACTTTTATAGTTATAACATCGTTCTCAAACACTCCATTTCTATAGAACTCTTTTACTAGCTTAGGGTAAATCCATGTGCTGATACCCAAAGCCTCTTCAAGACCAGCTTCCTTCAATAGAGCCAGAATCTTATGGAATTGAGAGTCAGCTGTCTTGAACTCATCAAAGCATAGTCTATAACCAATGATAACATTTGAAACCGCCATTGATTTCTTTGTACTAAGGTTGATTGAGCTTTTCGGAAAGCTAGGGTTTTTACTTGTAGAGAGAGAGAGGGAGAAAGAGGAATGAGCTTTTTGAACTTTTGATTTCAAAAAGATATTTTCAAATTGTACTTGTAACTTCCCTCCTCTCGATCTGCTTAGTGGGGCATGTGTCACGTTCTGCTTGGCTCCACGATTTTAACTTGCGTGGAAAATACTAGTTTGCCCTTAGCCCCTCCTGAGCTAATGTATTCCTTGGGATGACTACGATTGTCAAGGTAACACTACGGTCATTGAGGTAGTCTTTACGATCGTTGAGTCTGCATTGTGATCGTTGAGTCCACTGCTGAGTCTGCTCTGGTCCTTGTTATAAATTATGATTGAGCATTCCTTCCGAATCAAGGTAGCTCAGGAAGGGCCAATCTTTTAGAAGGATCTAAGGATCAGGTTTATCCTTAAGGCGCTTGACAAATATATTGCTTGAATTTGTTGAAGATCCTGTCATCACAGAATACTTCTTAGTCATGTCGAGGAGACTCTACGATCGTTGATTTTCTTTAGTCCTCACTACGATTTTGAACATAGCCTTTATATGTGAGGACCCCAAACTCGGGTACTTAAAACCCGAACTCGGTTCATCACGATACCATTTCTATGAGCGGAATAATACTAATAATAATAATAATAATATAAAGATCAACTTAATTTACATAATTATCAGAGTCTAGCTCCCAAGTACGTAACCTTTAAACATTCATTACAACTCATGATAGATAATATATATCATAATTGTCTTAATATTAATATCTACAAGATAACATTTGCATTCAATCATCAACCTTTCCCTTTTTCCTTGGTCTTAGCAGAGCTCTCTGGTCGTTCGCACTTAGCTGAAAATATTTAAATTTAAGCAAGGATGAGCATTTGAGTGCGCAGCAAGTAATAGCAATTATATATATATATATATAAGCTGAAAGGATTTAAATATTTTCTTTGTACTATTCTTCTACAACAAGTCAATAGTTGTGAAGTATTCTGAACCAATAATAATAACATAACAACTCTCTTTCAAAGTTTTGAAATTTCATATAGACGACTGTATCTGGGGTATGGTGACATGCCATGAACATTGTTTTAAATTTTCGATAGGGTAAGACAGAAATTCATCTGCCAACCGTCATAACTTACGGGCACGGGGGGTGATCAGCCCGTTATGCCCTGCATTGATCAATACTACATTGCTAGAACGATATTATCTTTCATCCTTTGTCCGCCGGAGCGCATAAAAATTTTCCCGTGTATGGATGTTCATACCTGTCTGGGTTCTAAATCAAAGGTTTTATCTTGTCAACAATAATCTATAATTCAACATATATGTATACGGGTAATTGACAAAGGTATATCAACATGTGATTAAATATAATGATTATCCAAGTGGGGACACTTGTTTAACCATTTCTAGAAATTAACGAACAGAATATATATATATATATATATATATATATATATATATATATATATATATATATATATATATCTGAGTTACCATATACTAATATGTTGATATTCAAGGAGCTTATATAATATAAGGTTAATAATCTGTACCATAATAATATAGTTTAGAAACATTCTTACTCACATCCATTGCATAAAGAAAATACAAAGGTTAGATACTTGCCTGAAGCTCTGCTTACAGTTTGTAATTTAGATTTATCGTTTATCTCACGACCTATCATTAATCAGATCATTCGTTCGATTAGAACAATATACTATAACACATAACATTGCTTATTGCAGTTAGCACATACCCTAATCACATTGGCACATAGGTTTATCAACCATTGAATCACAAATAATCACTTATCTAAGACCATATCAATTTCTGAAACATGTCGGTGTACCGACAACTTTATCGAATAATTATCGAGTCTAAGACTCTATTCTATAACTTAATATCAGTCATATTATTTTTAAATGACTTAATATAATTTTAAAATATTTATTATAATTTATCACGAAATTTTTAAATATCAGAATCATTATTAAATGATTTAAATACTAATCAATTCTATTATCATTAATATTTAATTAGTATTAAACTGTTAATGAAATTATTTCCAAAATATTAAAGTTATGTATAATAACTCAAAATACCTTTAAAGTATTAATATTACCCTTAAATGATTTTTAAAATATTTAAAATTATTTTTAAATAATTATCATTAATATTAAAGTATTAATGTTTCATTTATCAAAATATTAAAAGTCATTAAGTATAACTTAAAATATTTTTAATTCATTTCTATCCCTTTTAAATGATTTATAAATTAATAAAACTATTTATTTAATATAATTATTAAATAAATTTACTATTTTTAATAATAAGTTTATAATCATTAATATTAAACTATTAATGAAATTATGCTTTAAATATTAAAAGTTATGTTTTATAACTTAAAATATCTTTAAACACTTAATTTTCATTTAAAATTATTATTATAATATTAAAATCATTTTTAAACTAAATTATTTAATATAATTATTAAATAACTTTAATATCATTAATAATAATTTAATTAATGAAATTTATCTCAAAATATTAAAAGTCATTAAAAATAACTTAAAATATTTTCTTATATCATAATATAATTTTTAATGATTTTTCCAATATTAAAATTATTTTTAAATAATTTATTTAATATTATAATTAATTAAATTAAATACTTTTAATATTCCAAAAATATTAAATATTTATGAAATATATTTAAAATAATTAAAAACTAATTTTTGGAATTTAAAATAATTTTTAATAATTTATTTTGTATTTTTAATAATTTAAAACTGTTTTTTTTATTTTTTTTATTAATTTCCAGAAAAATAAATAATATATGTCGCTAAAGACCACCTATAGTGACAGAATCGTCGCTATAGGTGTTCTTCAAATTCTTGGCCAAACCCAGAAATGCATAGTCAGTTGCTAAGGTGTCACGTTTGACCAACAATAATTCAGTGTGTAGTGTGATTCTGGACCAACTAAGCATTAGAGCATGTAGTACTAGTGTAACACTTCAGGCTACAACAACAATCATGACCATACTACATAAACCGAACGAGATCTGGCCTTCCCAAAAACCTTGTCAGAGCTGTTCTTCATTTCTGGGTTTTCCAGAAATGAAGAACAATTCATACTGCCTTCTCTCGATCTTTATATCTTGCAACACATGAACGAGTTTCGTGATCTTAGGCTTTCAGGTTGTAGAACACATGTAAGTCTAGAGATCCATTGTATAAAACCGAATTAACAACAACAAAATCAAAAGATATAAGCTGGTCAAACCTTGTCAGAGATCATGCACTTAAGTTTTCTGGGTTACCCAGAAAACTAAGTTCGTGATCTTCCGGCCTGGTTTGACCATCCACTGACTTCGATCCACTATATATTTAGGCGATATAAAAGCTTAATCTTGAAGTCCATATACCATAGTACAAACATATTACAACATCAACAACAAATAAACTAACACCTGCAAGATCCAAGGCCATGAATCTACTGCTAGACATGTTCTAGAGACTTTCTGGGTAACCCAGAAATGACCCGGTCAATGCCGGTCAACGTGGTTTGACCACTAATAACTTTCTACTGGCTTACGATCTGACTTTGATTCCAGTTTCAGATCAAAGATCTTATAGCATACTACCAGATCAAAGCTTAAAAACATAAAAACACATAACAGGACGAGATCTATAGGACCTGACATTCACTGTCAGAAACAACAAAAATAAATTTCCAGATTTGGGAAATCTTCAAATCCGAGCCTCTAGATGTTATGGATCTAACATCTAGCAACCCAGATCATCATTAGACACCTTATATAACATATTTTAACACTTAATCATAACATCAAAAATCAGATTTTGGACAGAAATTCGAGGGTTTGTTTATACCCTTAAATGAGCAATTCTTGATTCTATGTTTCTGATTTGGTTCAGATAAACGTGGGGCTTGATTATGGGACTGATATGCTATAGTTTTTCATTGGTTTTAGTGGGAGAGAGGATTGGTTAAGTGTTGGACAAAATTTAGTGAATAAATGCATTTTCTCTCTCCTTCAATCCTTAAATAGACAAATATGATGCATGCATTGGTTGATTGCTGGCTTGTTTGCTATCATTTTTAGCACATAGGGTTGGTATGAGTTGGTCACCAACTCTCATCTTGTATAGATTTCCAAGCAAACATAAAAATGTGACAAAAGGGCTTTTTGGTCATTCTCATATAATTTTTATTTCTAGATTGGTCATATGAATTTAAGGGCAACTATGTAACCTTGCAAACCCTTAGGGTTTGACCCTAAGGTTTAGCACAAAAAAAGAATTTCTAGAATTGCAATTAGGGTTTGCACAAAATAAAATTAAAATCAAATAAAAATTAACTAAATTTTAGTTTCTAAAATTTTGAAATTAGAGTTTCCTAATTATGATTAATTTTCTAATTACGCTATACAGAAACATTAGGGTTTAGATCATATAATTATCATTAACATTGCTAAAATAGCAATTAGGGTTTATGATTTTAATAATTAGGGTTACCAATTATAATTAGGTTTTCTAATTATCAAATTATGGTTTAAATTTTTAGGGTTTTCAAAATTAGCAATTGAGATTATAATACTTGCTAATTAATCACATTAACACAATTACAACCAATCTCGAAATCTAATTTAAATTTCAAATTAGGGTTCCTCATTTCCAAAAATTATTTAGGATTTCTAGATTATAATTAGGGTTTCTAGAAATTTATATTTCCATTTGTCAATTATGGTTTACCTAATTAATCACAACATCATATAATACACATATAAAACAGTCTCGCACTGTAATTTGGATCTCAAATTAGGGTTTAACATTATTACTAGGGTTTTAAAATTAAACACCAATAATTGATCTACCATTATCAATACGAAAATACAGTACATATTCATAGCACTGAAAAATCAAAATATAATTAATATTATATTATTATTTTCATACCTTGACAATAATCCAAAATTAGGGTTTGGATTCCATATCTGATTTATTCTTCATATTTAATCTTAATAATTAAGGTAAAATAATTACTTTAATAACTTATACTAAAATTCATATAATAAAATAATTATTATAATTATTCTAAAAATCATTTCATATATAATATATGATTATAATTTCATGGAAAATAATTACTAAAAACATTTCTACCATAATTTAATTATTATAAGTATATACTTTATAATAATTAAAAATTCTAAAATAAATTCATTTGTAAATATTTATGTAATAAATATATTTTTATTTACCACATAAATACACATACACATAATCTTGTACAAATCTTCATCCTTAAAAAAAAAATTATTCGCAAAATTTCTTATTTATTTATATAGAAAATATCAGGTTGTCACATTATATCTGCATGGTTAGCATAAACTACAACATAGATTTTATGCTTGTAGATTTAGCATGCCTAACTCACTTATCAATTTATTAAATCAGGAATCATCTAGAGGCTTTGTAAAGACATCAACAAGTTGATTTTTAGTAGGGATATATTGTAAAGATATGGTTCCATTTTGCACATGATCCCTAATAAAATGATATCTTATTTCCATATGCTTAGTCCTAGAATGCATGACAGGATTGTGTGTTATTGCTATGGCACTTGTGTTATCATAATGAACATGTATAGATTTGAAATCAAACTCATAGCTTGCTAGCTAATTTTTCATCCATAAGATTTGAGCACAATTGCTGCCAGCAGCAATGTATTCAGCTTCTGCAGTTGAAGTAGATACTGAGTTTTGCTTCTTGCTAAACTAGGACACAAGTCTATTTCCTAGCAACTGACAGGTGCCACTGGTACTTTTTCTATCTATTTTTTAACCTGCAAAGTCAGCATCTGTATATCCTCTTAGTTCAAAGGAGGATTCCTTGGGATACCAAACTCCCAAGTGAGGGGTACCCTTGAGATACCTGAAAAAACATTTTTACTGCAATTAAGTGTGACTCCTTATGATTAGCTTGAAATCTAGCGCATATGCATGTTGCAAACATTATGTCTGGTCTAATGGCAGTTAGACATAGAAGAGAGCCAATCATACCTCTGTATTGAGTTATATCAATACTTTTACCATTTTCATCTTTGTCAAGCTTGGTTACTAGAGCTATTGGGATTTTCATGGGAGAGGTTAATTCCAAGCCATACTTTTTAATTAAGTCTTTAATGTACTTGGCTTGGTTTATGAAGATTCCTTCATCAGTCTGCTTTATTTGTAGTCCAAGGAAGAAGTTTAGCTCACCCATCATGCTCATTTCAAACTTGCTCTACATAAGCTTGACAAATCTCTTACATAATTTTTCATTAGTAGAGCCAAAGATAACGTCATCAACATATATTTGAACTAATAAGACTTTGTCTTTGTGCTTTCTAAGAAATAATATGGTATCTACTCTACCTCTAGTGAACCCATTTTTAATAAGAAAGTTAGTTAGTGTTTCATACCATGCTCTAGGTGCTTGTTTAAGACCATATAAGGCTTTGTCTAATCTATAGACATAATTAGAGAGAGTTGGATTGATGAAACCTGGAGGTTGCTCTACGTATACTTCTTCTTGAAGTTCACCATTTAGGAATGCACTTTTGACATCCATCTGAAGTACTTTAAATTTAATGTGAGCAGCAAAGGTAAGGAATATTTTGATGGCTTATAGTCTAGCAACAGGTGCAAAGGTTTCGTCGTAGTCAATGCCTTCTTTTTGAGAGTAACCTTTGACCACTAGTCTTGCTTTATTTTTTGTTATTACTCCATCTTCATCCATCTTGTTTTTAAAGACCCACTTGGTGCCAATGACTGGATGGCTTCTTGGTCTTGGAACTAATCTCCACACTTTGCTTCTTTCAAATTGATATATTGCTTCTTGCATGGCTTTTATCCAACTGGAGTCTTCCATAGCATCTTCTATTTTCATGGGTTCCATTTGGGATAGAAAGCTTAGATAGAAACATTCATTTTTGGTGGCAACTCTTGTCTTAACTCTTGTATTTGGATCTACAATGATTAAGTCTTGAGTGTGATCTTTTGCCCATATGTTTCCTATTTGAACATCTGTCCTGATTCCTTCTTGTCTGAGACCTTCAAGATCAATTTTTGCTTCTTGATGTGGAGGTTCGTTGTCTTGTGTAATCCTCTCTACGATCTCATTTTCTTGTTTGACGATTTCGTTGTCTAGAACTACGATCGTGGTGTCGAGCTTGACGACCTCGTTCGTAGTGTCTAAACTGTCGTTCGTAGTGTCTTGAGACACTGTTTTGTCCAAGTCTGTTACACCAAAGATGATGTAAATCGAGACTTCAACACTCAATATTTTCTTGTTGAACACTCTATAGGCCTTACTGTTTGTGGCATATCCAAGAAAGATTCCTTCGTCTGACTTGGGTTGGAACTTTGTCAGATACTGTTTCCCATTATTGAGAATGTAGCATGCACAACTGAATACATGAAAGTAGCTGACATTCATCTTTCTTCCTTTCCATAGTTCGTAGGGAGTCTTCTTTATCATAGAGTGTATAAGCGATCTGTTCTGAGTGTAGCATGCAGTGTTGACAGCTTCTGCCCAGAAGTATTCAGGCAGATGAACTGCTGCTAGTAGAGTTCGTCCAGCCTTTATCAATGTTCTGTTCTTTCTCTCAGCTACTCCATTTTATTGAGGAGTTCGTGGAGCTGATGTGACGGCCCCAAATCCGGGTCCTAAATCACCGCGGATTCGGTTCAATCATTCTATAACTATTGCGGAAGATATAAACATAAATTGTTTACACATTAAACTTACACACTTTTCCCCAAAGTCGAGTAACCTTAACTTATTCACAATTTATAACTTACTAACACATAATATTAATATCATACAATACTATTACAATTCTAACTGCACACGTATACTAAAGTTGGAACTGTCTTTGACCTTTCCTTATCTCCAACGTGTTCGTTTTAATCTGCAATGTTTTATCATGGTATAGCAAGGGTGAACATGAGGATTGCCCATCAAGTTTAAGTTCAATAATTTAACGATATATCATGATTGAAAGAATATGAATAATAAGCTGGCTATAATTCAATAATATAATTATGAACTAGCAGGAAAAAACTTTTGGTTGAACAAGTATATAACATGAACAAATATATCTGAACCGAATGGTAATGAAGGTGATCAGCCTTTCATACCTGACTTATACATGCAAAATGTACAGAGTACAATTCTACAATGCAATCAACAATGATTAACCATAAGAATATCTGAATGAAACAACTCTTAGTAGAGTTAAGTAAAAATTGCCTGAACCATTGATTACCGCTATGCAATTTATATCGCTTTATCCGAAGACCTAATATTAGTAATATAGATCTCCAATATTAGAATAATACCATCACAATATAATATTATTATATATATATATATACACACACACACACACACACATAGAGAATAACCTAAATACATAACACATAACCCTATCAGTCTATTTAGCAATATAAAACTTAGTATTAAGTCAAACTATTGCAGTCTGAGTTGCATTCGGTAACATTCTAACATCCCGACGGTCTAGTCGGATAAAATTTCTAGTTTAAGTTCAATTAAACTCTAGCTTAACACTTAACAATTATCTCAAATAATTTTGATATTAGTAAAAATAATTTTCATAAGCTCGTAATAATTTTTAAATAATAATTACTATTTACCATGAATTTTCTATTATTAATATCGTATTTAAATGAATTAAATACCACATAATTCTTTTATCATTAATATTTATTTATTATCAAATATTAATGAAATATATGTCATAATATTATAATATATTTATAATATATCAAAGTATTTTTAATACCTTTAAATCATATTTATATGATTTTTAAACACTTAAAACCATTATCCGATAATTTCTTTTAATATTAAAATATTAATATTTTCATGACAAAATATCAAAAGTTTTATTTTATAACTTAAAATATTTTTATAACACTTAAATAATTTTTATATGATTTATAAATAATTAATTCTATTGTTCATAATTTATTTAATACATTTATTAAATAAACTAATTATCATTAATATTATTTAATTAACAAAATTCATCACAAAATATTAAAAGTCACTGCAAATATCTTTAAATATTTTCTTATACCATAATATTATTTTTCATGATTTTTCATGAATTAAAATTATTTTTAAATAATTTATTTAATATTATAATTAAATAAATTAAATACCATTTATATTCTAAAAATATTAAATATTTATGAAATATACTCTAAATAATAAAAAACTATTTTTTAGACTTTAAAATAATTTTTCAGAATTTTTTTGTATTTTTAATAATTAAATACCATTTATTTCAATTTATTTATTAAAGTAAATAATTTTCAGAAAATATTAATTACAAAAAGGCCCTATAGCGACAGACACGCCACTGTAGGTGTTCTTGAGTGTTCTTGAGCTGCCCAGAATGTTCATAGTCTGTCACTGAGGGGCTTGGTTTGACTCAAATTAAAACAGTGTTCATGTTGGTTTCTGGGAAGCTACTGGGTTATAATTGTAGTAAGGATGTAATACTACATTAACCAACAAATTTCATGGTCATAGCATATCACAACGGAGAGATTCAAGCGTCCAAAATTTCTGACAACGCTGTTCTTGAGTTTTTGGGTTGCCCAGAAACTCAAGCAGTGCTAAGGGTCCTTCTATGCAGCCTTACATCGTTGATTCTAGGAATGGTTTGGGTGATCTATGAACTCAAATGTGTAGTTGAGGTGTCAGGGTATACTAACAAGCATTAAATCCATCTTACAACATCACCATAAGTAGATCTATGCCGGTCAAACTACCTATCAGGAACGTGTTCTTAAAGATTTGGGTTTTCTAGAATTTTGACAAAACAGACGGTCAATGCTACTTTGACCAGCAATAGATTTAATCATGTTATGTATCAAAGTTTTATAAAGCCTTGAATGTGTAGTAAACATACCAGTCTACAAGATAACAACAAAAACTTGTCCAAACTAACAAACAACCGTGAGATCTAAAGCCTGGAAAAGCTTGTCATAGTGTTCTGGAAATCTGGGGATTTTCTGGGCTGCCCAGATTTTGATTTCCGTGAACGGTCAACGTCTTTTGACTGCTCATATCTGGAGATCTAGACATGGTATGACCATGATTCAAGTTCCAGATTACAGTCCACATGACAAAGAACAAATTTATAACTTAAAACAACTCAAATCAAAAAACAGAACGAGATCTATGGCCAATAGCATCGGTTGTCAGACAACTTTTTCAATCATTTTCCAGATTTCTAAAAACTCAAATTTCAAGCATCAAAATGATATGGATCTAGGTTTTGACCACCCAGATCATCAAATGACACCCTAACACACAACTCTAACCAACAACTAACACCAAAACACAAGATTTAAGGATTTCGAAATTTTAGGGTTCTTATACATTTGAGCTTTGATTTTTGATTTCTGACGATGGATTCTTTCTTTGGCTTGGTATGAACTGACCATGGCTCAACTTTTCACTCCCTCTCACACTAGATTTTGAAAAGTTAGAGAGAGAAGGGACTTGAATAGAATGAGAAATAAAATAAGGTTTTCTCTTACTTTTAATCTATATAATTATTGTATGTAATGTATCTAGTAATTCTAGATGGCTGAGATTGCTGGATATAAGTCAAGCTAGGCTAGGGTTGGTTCACCAACTTCACTAGGACAACTCATACAAGTTATGTCCAATTATGCAACAAGGGTATACTAGTTATTTTGATTTTATATTTAATGGCATTCTTGTAAATGGCCAAACCCTTAGGGTTTAGGGTTTGGGTTAGGGTTTGAACCCATAGGATTTGGCAATTTGATTTCTAAAGTTTCTAATTTAGGTTTTAAAAAAAGAAATTTAATATTTCTAAATTATAATTAGGATTTTCTAATTATATTAAAATTTCTTAATCACAATTTAAATCTTGCTAATTAGGATTAGTATTTCCTAATTAAAATTGATATTTAAGCAATTAGGGTCAAAATTGTCATTAGGGTTTATAACCCTAAAATTAGGGTTTCTAATAGAAAAATAATTTTCTAATTTAGAACTTAAATTTTCGTAATTAGATTAGGGTTTTCTAATTACTTATAACTTTAAAATTAGGATTAATATTTCCTAATTAACATTAAAAGTATTAAATTAACACTTAAGTTTTCCCTATTTAAAAATTAGAGTTTTCTAAATTTGAAATTAGAGTTTGCTAATTAATTAAGCTTTACCCTAATTAATATTATAATTATTTATACTTATGCCATTAAGTTCCCAATTTAGGGTTTCCAACTTCTGAATTAGGGTTTCGAATACCCGGTTCAGAACTGATTTCTAGGGTTTCTTATCCATTGCTAGGGTTTTCTAACCTAACGTTGACATTCTTAATCATATTAGGGTTTGACACTGATAAAATTTATCTGATTAACCATGGACCCTTAACCACATACACAACCATATACACAGAACATATTCACGTATTCCTTTAATCCTGAATAATTCACTTAAATACTTCACAGAATTTTGAAATCCTCAAAATTCCTTCTTAAAAATATCAAACGCATACATTTATTTTCTGTCTAGGTTCTAATATTGAACCTTAAATTAATTAATTAAGATTTTAAAATTTTTCTAAATTCTCGGATTGTCATATTCACCCCTTCTTCTAAAAATTTTGTCCCCGAAATTTACCTTACACCCTACACCATACACCATACACCATACACAATACATACACCTCATCACATGCTACCCAATACACCACTCACAAGAGTAAAAATTTTCAAATTTTGCTAAGGAGTCATATAGACTATTTATCTGTCATTTTCGCAAAGGTTTTATAAAAATTCATCCGCAAACCGTCATAACTTATAGACACAGATGGTGATTAGCCCGATATGCCCTGTACTGGCCAAGTACTGCTGGTCGGAACAATTTGTTCCTCTTATCCGCCTTGGGCGCATAAACTTTTACCTCAGTCTTTAGCAGAATCCGCACCAAAATAATTTGGTTTGGGAAATTTCTTTCAATGAACACTTAGAGTTTTCATAACATTCGTCTAGCTGAATCGAATAACATAGACTCATATCAATAATTCAATTCAATCGAAGTATTTAAGTGTAGCCAAACCCCGTTGGCAAATTAAAAAATTTAAAAATAATTTTGAGAATGACGTCATGATACCGTATTGTATTAACAGTCCGTTTGAGGATGCCGTCATTATATGACTTTGTCATAACACATCATACAATAGTGGAACAATGATTTTTAGATCGAATGCACACTATGTATTCCTGCATTTATAACTCTATCAACTTTTATCATCTCTGCACCAGGTTACATGGTACATGAGTGATAAATAAAAATATATTTTGATATTTCAAATCATTTGCGTCTAGCCGAAATAAGTAGCATTGACTGTACTTTAAACCGTTTCAAAAATGATTACGAGTCTACATATTTTTTTTAAAAGCACAAAGTGCGTATTTAGCTTGATGTCAAAATTTTGAAGTCTAGCATAGCTAGGAGTTTTGGAAAACTTATGTCTCCACTAATAATCATTTGCTTAACAATCTATCTGTTCCTATAATCCTCAATTCTCCATTCACACACAACTATGCCCAGTTCGTCAAACCACACTTATGAGTTCATAAATTGCCACAATCATATGAGTTTAAGAACTTTCCTAGACAGACCTTTGGCGTCCATTCACTGAGGGGTTCATAAACATTTCATATAACTATGAGTCAAGAATGTCACATAAATATGAGTTTTAAGAACTCGTACTTAACCTTATATCCTCTACCTATGACCTATCTATCTGTTATACACATGAGAAAGGAATCACCCTCTTAACATGCATATAGCAAATAGCGCGACACAAACATTTTAATAATTATCATTGTTAGAACTAAATAGTTGTTACACCAAGTACAATTCCCTGCCCACACAAGGAATCATACAACTCAGCTGCCGACATGAATCCTCAATTGAAATCCCCACCTAATCTTAACTCCCTTCTCAATACGAATTTTATTTAACTCGCATTCATAATCTTTTCCTGAATCTGTACCAATTCGTAGTACAACTGACACTCAGCAATCTTGCTGTAAACTGTTCAATCATTAGATTGATTCTTCTACCAGCTATTAACTTATCAGATCACGGGGTGACCTCATCGTATATATTACGATTCATTTCTATTCTATGATCGTTTTGTTTTACGATCTCCTATCACTGCACCTTTAGTCTTTTAGACTTTATCTATTCATCACTACTATTTAACTTTATTATCAGAGTTAGGGAACTCTGTATTTTTATAACTCGCCGAGATTCGTCTTTGAATCTTACCGACCGACTAGCTCTATGTGAGTTAGATCTTATCCTAATCACTACGGTTATTAGTCTCAGGTATTCCTACCTAAGGTTCATAACTAACAGCCAACTATGACGGCCCCAAATCCGGGTCCCAAATCACCGCGGATTCGGTTCAATCATTCTATAACTATTGCGAAAGATATAAACATAAATTATTTACACATTAAACTTACACACTTTTCCCCAAGGTCGAGTAACCTTAACTTATTAACAATTTATAACTTACTAACACATAATATTATTATCATATAATACTATTACAATTCTAACTGCACACGCATACTAAAGCAGAAACTGTCTTTGACCTTTCCTTGTCTCTGACGCGCTCGTTTTAATCTATAATGTTTTATCATGATATAGCAAGGGTGAGCATGAGGATTGCCCAGCAAGTTTAAGTTCAATAATTTAACGATATATCATGATTGAAAGAATATGAATAATAAGCTGGCTATAATTCAACAATATAATTGTAAACTAGCAGGAACAAACTTTTGATTGAACAAGTATATAACATGAACAAATATATCTGGACCGAATGGTAATGAAGGTGATCAGCCTTTCATACTTGACTTATACATGCAATATGTACAGAGTACAATTCTACAATGACAATCAGCAATGATTAACCATAAGCATATCTGAATGAAACAACTCTTAGTAGAGTTAAGTAAAACTTGCATGAACCGTTGATTACCGCTACGCAATTTATATCGCTTTATTCAAAGACCTAATATTAGTAATATAGATCTCCAATATTAGAATAATACCATCACAATATAATACTATATATATATATATATATATATATATATATATATATATATATATATATATATATATATACAGAATAACCTAAACACATAATGCATAACATTATCAGTCTATTCAGCACATAAAACTTAGTATCAAGTCAAACTATTGCAGTCTGAGTTGCATTCGGCAACATTCTAACATCCCGACGGTCTAGTCGAATAAAATTTCGAGTTTAAGTTCAATTAAACTCTGGCTTAACACTTAAGAATTATCTCAGATAATTTTAATATTAGTCAAAATAATTTCCATAAGCTCGTAATAATTTTTAAATAATTATTACTATTTATCACGAATTTTCTATTATTAATATCGTATTTAAATGAATTAAATACCACATAATTCTTTTATCATTAATATTTATTTATTATCAAATATTAATGAAATATATGTCATAATATTATAATATATTTATATATATATATATATATATATATATATATATATATATATATATATATATATATATATATATATCAAAGTATTTTTAATACCTTTAAATCATATTTATATGATTTTTAAACACTTAAAACCATTATCCGATAATTACTTTTAATATTAAAATAGTAATATTTTCATGACAAAATATCAAAACTTATATTTTATAGCTTAAAATATTTTTATAACACTTAAATCATTTTTATATGATTTATAAATCATTAATTCTATTTTTTTATAATTTATTTAATACATTTATTAAATAAACTAATTATCATTAATATTAATTAATTAATAAAATTTATCACAAAATATTAAAAGTCACTGCAAATATCTTTAAATATTTTCTTACACCGTAATATTATTTTTCATGATTTTTCATTAATTAAAATTATTTTTAAATAATTTATTTAATATTATAATTAAATAAATTAAATACCATTTATATTCCAAAAATATTAAATATTTATGAAATATACTCTAAATAATAAAAAACTATTTTTTAGACTTTAAAATATTTTTTTTGAATTTATTTTGCATTTTTAATAATTAAATACTATTTATTTCGATTTATTTATTAAAGTAAATAATTTTCAGAAAATATTAATTACAAAAAGGCCCTATAGTGACAGACCCGTCATTATAGGTGTTCTTGAGTGTTCTTGAGCTTCCCATAATGTTCATAGTCAGTCACTGAGGGGCTTTGTTTGACTCAAATTAAAACAATGTTCATGTTGGTTTCTGGGAATCTACTAGGGTTATAATTGTAGCGAGGATGTAATACTACATTAACCAACAAATTTCATGGTCATAGCACAAGGGAGAGATTCAAGCGTCCAAAATTTCTGACAACGATGTTCTTGAGTTTCTGGGTTGCCCAGAAACTCAAGCAGTGCTAAGGGTCCTTTTATGCAGCCTTACATCGTTGATTCTAGGAATGGTTTGGGTGATCTATGAACTCAAACGTGTAGTAGAGGTGTCAGGGTATACTAACATAGCATTAAATCCATCTTACAACTTCACCAGAAGTAGATCTATGCTGGTCAAACTACCTGTCAAGAACGTGTTCTTAAAGATCTTGGTTTTCTATAATTTTGACAAAACAGACGGTCGATGCTACTTTGACCAGCAATAGATTTAATCATGTTATGTATCAAAGTGTTATAAAGCCTTGAATGTGTAGTAAACATACCAGTCTACAAGATAACAACAAAAACTTGTCCAAACTAACAAACAACCGTGAGATCTAAAGCTTGGAAAAGCTTGTCAGAGTGTTATGGAAATCTGGGGATTTTCTGGGCTGCCCAGATTTTGATTTTCGTGAACGGTCAACGCCTTTTGAGTGCTCATATCTGGAGATCTAGACATGGTATGACCATGATTCAAGTTCCAGATGATAGTCCACATGACAAAGAATAAATTTATAACTTAAAACAACTCAAATCAAAAACAGAACGAGATCTATGGCCACTGACATCGGTTGTCAGACAACTTTTTCAATCATTTTGCAGATTTCTAAAAACTCAAATTTCGAGCATCAAAATGATATGGATCTAGGTTTTGACCACCCAGATCATCAAATGCCACCCTAACACACAACTCTAACCAACAACTAACATCAAAACATAAGATTTAAGGATTTTGAAATTTTAGGGTTCTTATACCTTTGAGCTTTGATTTTTGATTTCTGACTTTGAATTCTGTCTTTGGCTTGGTATGAACTGACCATGGCTCAACTTTTCACTCCCTCTCACACTAGATTTTGAAAAGTTAGAGAGAGAAGGGACTTGGATAGAATGAGAAATAAAGTAAGGCTTTCTCTTACTTTTAATCTATATAATTATTATATGTAATGTATCTAGCAATTCTAGATGGCTGAGATTGCTGGATATAAGTCATAAGCTAGGCTAGGGTTGGTTCACCAACTTCACTAGGACAACTCTTACAAGTTATATCCAATTATGCAACAAGGGTATACTAGTCATTTTGATTTTATATTTAATGGCATTCTTATAAATGGCCAAACCCTTAGGGTTAAGGGTTTGAGTTAGGGTTTAGAATTTGAACCCTTAGGTTTTGGTAATTTGATTTCTAAAGTTTCTAATTTAGGTTTTAAAAATAGAAATTTAATATTTCTAAATTATAGTTAGGATTTTTTAATTATATTAAAATTTCTTAATCACAATTTAAATCTTGCTAATTAGGATTAGTATTTCCTAATTAAAATTACTATTTAAGCAATTAGGGTCAAAATGGTCATTAGGGTTTCTAATAGAAAAATAATTTTCTAATTTAGAACTTAAATTTTCGTAATTAGATTAGGGTTTTCTAATTACTTATAACTTTAAAATTAGGATTAATATTTCCTAATTAACATTAAAAGTATTAAATTAACACTTAAGTTTTCCCTATTTATAAATTAGGGTTTCTAATCCAGAAAATAGAGTTTTCTAAATTTGAAATTACGGTTTGCTAATTAATTAAGCTTTACCCTAATTAAAATTATAATTATTTACACTTACGCCATTAAGTTCCCAATTTAGGGTTTCCTACTTCCGAATTAGGGTTTTGAATACCCGGAACTGAAATTAGGGTTTTCAAACCGGTTTCTAGGGTTTTTATCCATTTCTAGGGTTTTCTAACCTAACGTTGACGTTCTTAATCATATTAGGGTTTGACACTGATAAAATTTATCTGATCAACCCTTGACCCTTAACCACATACTGAACACATATACAACCATATACACATAACATATTCACGTATTCCCTTAATCCTGAATAATTCACTTAAATCCTTCACAGAATTTTGAAATCCTCAAAATTCCTTCTTAAAAATATGAAACGCATACACTTATTTTCTTTCTAGGTTCTAATATTGAACCTTAAATCAATTAATTAAGATTTAAAATTTTTCTAAATTCTCGGGTTGTCACAGCTGAGAAGTTGTGACTGATGCCATTATCTGTGCAGAACTGATCCATCTTAGAGAAGTCGAATTCCCTACCATGATCACTCCTTACAGCCTTTATTTTCTCCCATTTCTCGTTCATCACCAGTTTGAACATTTTAATTAGTTGGGAGCTTGTTTCATCTTTTGAGTTTAGAAAGAACACCCATGTGAATCTGGTGTAGTTATCCACTATGACCAGTGAGTATCTCTTTCCACGAAGGCTTGTTGTTGGAATTTGCCCAAATATATCCATGTGAAGCAGCTGCAGAGACTTGTCGATTAAGTTGGCAGTTTTACTCTTGAATGAGCTTCTAGTCTGCTTTCCAAGTTGACAGGCATTGCATGGTATTTCTTTGACGAAGTTGAACTTGGGTAAGCCTGCAACTAGATCCTTAGAGGCCAGTTTAGACATGCTTTTGAATTTGAGATGAGACAGTCTTCTATGCCATAACCAGCTCATTTCTTCAGATGCTTTAGCCAGAAAGTATATCGTCTCGTCCGAGCTCAGTTGGCCAAGAGATTAACAGTGTAGACGCTTCCTTCTCTTGTTCTAGTTAGCTTTATAGAGGATGTCTTCATATCTCTGACTTGACATTGATTATTGAGGAAGGTGACTTGATGACCCTTGTCGCAGAGTTGGCTTATGCTCAGGAGATTGTGTTGCAAACCTTCTATATAGGCTACTTTACTGAAGAACACTGCACCATTCCCAGTTGAGTCATATCCTCTTGTCTTACCAGAGCCATTATCTCTGAAGATGACTGAAGGACCCTCCTTCTCTATGTAGTTAGAAAGAAGGGATTTGTTCCCAGTCATGTGCCTTGAGCATCCACTGTCCAGATACCAGGTTGTGATCGTGAAGCTCTGTTCCTGTGGTAATATTAAACTTTCATTTTGGTACCTATACTTGCATGGGTCCTACTTTTTTAGTACCCTTAGGAACCTAAATCTGATTGATTTTGGGTCTCACATGCATAAGATTATGATAGCATATTGCAGCCTTATGACCAACCTTATTACATACAAAACATCTAATATGATGTATGCTAGTGTATGTATGTGGATTCTTTCTCCATTTGGACTTATGTGGATTCTCAGTAGCCCTTCCTTTATACTGGTTCTCTTTTTTCTATGTGTCCTTGTGTTTCATGATATGTGAGGAGTGCAGCTTACCTCTACTGTTCCTTCCCAGTTGGTTCATGGAGTTGATTTTACTCGACTCTATGATCCTTCAAGGTTAGACAGTAGTGACTAGGTTACTCTTCTCTTTTCTGAAACCCAGGCCAGCATGAGATCCTTTATTCCTTGGAATATGGATTGAATCAGAAGAGCAGGGTCGAACTGGTTCTTCCTTTTGTGAGGATTTCACAAATGTAATGCTCCTACTAAAACTTTAAGAATTACTAGTGCTAGTTTCCTTTATCTTTTCCACATATGACTCTAAGGTGAATTCCCCAAAGCCTAAACATGTTCTGTCAGATGCACTTCTTTGACTGGAGATCAGGGAGTCCATGGATGAAAAGGACTTATTCCATGTAGAGATTGTCCTTTCTAGTTCCTCAATTTTAGAGGTTAGACTTGACTTTCTTTGTACATTGAGCTCATTGGTCAGTTTTAAGAGCTTATTATCAGCTTCAAACTTGGAGAGAGAGTCCGTACTTAAAAGGGATGTTTCCAATTCTTCCCGAACTTTCTCTTTCTCCTTTTGAAGAAGTGAATAATCTTTGGAAAGAACTCTGAACCATTTCATGTATTGATGCAGATCAGATGTTATGCCATGTAGTGCAGTTCTTAAATCTTCAATGTCTACATCAGGAGAGTTAAAGTCAAATACCTAATCTATACGTACTTCATGAATGTCAGAGCTCTTCTTATCCTTTGCATGTTTAGCCATCAGACAAAGATTTTCCATTTGAGGATCTTCATCATCTCCATATTCGGGAGTTGAGTCGTTGTCTGAGTCACTCCACGATCCTCCAGCTACAAGACCTTTATTTTTCTTTTGAGGCCTTTTGTTGCCTTTGAATTCTTTCTTTGAATTTGATTTCTTCTTCAGTTCTTCTCTAAGAGGTTTGTTGCACTTTGCAATGAAATGGCCAGGCTTTTTACAGTTGTAGCATAGGTCATTTATCTGCTCCAGGATGTTGTACTTGTTAACTTTCTTCGGTTTGCTCATTATGCCTTGACGCATGAACCTTCTGAGTCTTCTTACCAACATTGCAAAGTCCTCATCATCATCTTTATTTTCAGTATTGGCTTTGGAGATGTTGTCAATTGCTTTGAGAGCAACCCCTTTATCCTTATTTTTTCCTTCAGATAGAGTTTCTGCTCATTGAGTCAGCTCCAGTTCATATGTAAGAAGGTTGCCATATAACTGTTGAACAATCATTTCATGGAGATTCTTTGATTCTCTGATGGCAGTGGTTTTGGCATCCCACTTGCTAGGTAAAGCTTTCATGAACTTTATGATTAGATCTTTATTTGGAAAGATCTTTCCATAGGCTAGGAGAGAGTTGAGCAGTACATTGAATCTTTCGTATGTGGAAGTGACATTTTCTCCTTGAACGTGTGTAAAAACATTTCATATTACTGAGTCAGGAGAGATTGCTTGTTTTCTCTGACTTCTTCTGTTCCTTCATGTATGATGAGCAATGCTTTCCATACCTCATTTTCTATTTCGCTATTGACCACATTCTCGAACAGATCATCTTCTAAGGATTGGAACAAAATGTTTTTCGCCTTTTTATCGAGTTGGACAGCTTTCTTTTCGTTATCTGTCCATTGTTCTTTAACCTTAATCTGGATTCGGTTTGGGTCGTCTGAAGTTAGTGCAAGCTTTGTTGGAACGTAGGGCCCATTTTGAACTGTTTCAAATCATCTATTGAATCCATGTAGGCTTGCATACGAACTTTACAGTTGGCGAATTTGTCTTTGTTGCACATAGGTGGCTTGCTACCTCCTCCAGTCTTTGATTCGCTTATCAGATGTGCCATTGGATCTACTTAAGCTTTGTAGGCTATTTGATAGAACCTGATCTGATACCAATTATTAGTTCTCAGAGGCACAATAGTTATCTAGAAAGGGGGCTGAATAGATATTTTAAATTCTTTTTTGAAATACTTGTTAGTTTTGATAATGACTTAAACACAGTGAAATTGTGAATTGTTTGTTTCCCCATTAAGATATAACGAGTTAATGAGCGGTAAGTAGTTATAGCAGTTATAGAAAAGACACAGTGATTTTAAGTGGTTCAGAGCACTTAAAGCTCCTAGTCCACTCTTCTACTCCTCGAGTAGGAAATCCACTAAGGATATCTTTACACTTTCTGAATCTCACAGATTCCTTCAAGTCCAGCAGTCTTGGAACTTCTTAGTTCACTTTTGAACTCTTCAAGCCAGTAGACTTGGTACTTCACAGTTCACTTAGAACTCTTCAAGTCCTTCTGACTTGGAAGTTCTCACTTCACTTGATAGTAGTCGAGTTCTTGTGTGGTGCTACTCAGTTGCCGTTAAGCTTATGTTCGAAAGAACTGAGTAGCTGAGCAAGCTTTCCCTTTAAGATCGTAGAGTTGAGCGTTGAGTGTTCTTCAACGTTTTTTTTTTCAATGCCTGCTTGATTCTATCATCTGCTAATGTTTTGCATATATGAGGTCTTTGAAATGTATCCGTTTGAGCATTAAATGTGTTTGACATTTTTGAGCTTTGATGGAGACTTTTTGCATAACTTCTGATTTGCAGTCTGGTCCACTGACACAGCAGGTTGCTGTCTCACCTAACACTTAAAAAGGTGTTTTCTGTTTACCCAAAGTACTTTCCTTAGCTTCTTCAATACGTTTTTTTGTTACAAACTAAGGATAACGGTTGTGTCATTGGGACTCCCGGGGACTTCAATGTTTATAACCCATTCCATATTTGATGCAACTTATTCTTTAAACAAATGGACAAGGCTCGATGCTTCTGACACAGACAGATGAAGCTCTACGATTCTGATCGTGGTATCTTGCCACCTTGGTACTTGATTTGATACTAGCAAACGAGAACACTACGATTTCTCTTAAGTAGTGGCACACTAAGATCTTCACTTGCTTGGCTTGCAGACTCTACGCTTCTGAAAGCACACTACGATCTCTGAGTTGGCTCGGCAGGCGTTTGGACCACTGTACGAATCTGGGAGAGGACCTTCAAAGCAGACAGACTATGATTCTCGATGCTCTAAGATTCTGCCTTGGCATCTGCAATCTCTTGACCAGATTAATAGACTACGATTTTGTTAAAGCCTATCTATTACATCTCAAGATATAGATCAACCTAACAGCTTTGATCTTTTCATCTATAAATTCATTTACAGAATGATAAACATTGGTAGCTCAGATCAACCTAACAAATTTGATCTATCACTAAGTCCTTGTACATATATTCCTTGAAGGACTTTACATATAATCATGAATATTTACTTTTTAACATCAAATTTAAATATGCAATCTCCCAACAAAGTGGATTCATGATCATTGCATATGTATATCAAAAGTTATTCACGGTCAAAGTTCGTTGACCGACCACGAATTTACTTTTCTGGGTAACCCAGAAAATTTAAGAATGTGTTCTGGCAATGACTTTGACCGACTTTGATCTCGTTATTGTCAAGCTGTTAGGATGTATATTGGTATCTAGATTATAGAATGACATGAGAACTACAAGTCTAGAGCACTTTCGAACCTTATAAAGCAACAGATCAGATGTAGTAATTGGTCAAAAGTCGTTGACCGTTAAGTTTCATTTTCTAGGTAACCCAAAAATTCGTGACAGTGGTCTGACAAGTTCTTTAGGGACTTATATCTTATAGCTTGATGATTTATAGACATTTTAAGTGCTTGAAACATGTACTCTACTAGTTGCTCTACAATGCCCGACGTCTAAACCACCTATATCATGAACATATTGAATGATATAAGGCCACCAAAAGCGTTGACCGACCATGACTTTATGATTCTGGGTAGCCCAAAACATGTATAACACGTTTGACAGCTAGTTTGGCCCTTTAGATCTTGCATTTGGGATATGTTATGAACTTGTTTATTGTTGGGTCGTTTAGTGTTACATTAATATTACAAGATCAAAACTTTAGCTTGCCTAGAAACCTTATGAACCTACAATTAATGTTGGTCAAAGTTAGTATCAAGGAACTGGATTTGAATGTTCTTGAGGCTCAAGAACACATTAGGCGACAGTTTCTGTCGCTAAAAGCTTTAGCGATAGATATATAATTATTAATTAAATTAATTTCTAAAAATCATTTAAAAATAGAAATTAATTATTAAAAATTCTAAAATTAGTTTTAAAAATTATTTTAAGTTATAAAAATTAACTTTTGATAATTTGACATATTTTCCATTAATATTATTATTTATTTCAATAATAATGATATTAAATTTATTTAATAAAAGTAATAAATAAATTGATTAAAAATGATTTTATTATATTAAAAAAAATTTAAATGATAATAAAGTGTATTAAAATATTTTAATTTATAAAATGTAACTTTTAATATTTTAAGGTAAATTTCATTAATAATTTAATATTAATTATATTAGATATTATTAATAATTATATTAATTAAATAATTTAAAATTTGTTTTATTAATTTAAAAATTATTTAAAAAGGATATAAATGATTTAAAAATATTTTAAGTAATAATAAATGACTTTTAATATTGTGATGAATAATACGTTAATATTTAAATATTAATGGTAATTATTTAAAAATAATTTTAAATATTTTAAAAATCATTTAAGGGGAATAAAAATATTTTAAAAATATTTTGAGTTATTATAAATAACTTTAATATTTTAGCAAGGATTTCATTAATATTTTAATATTATTTAAATATTAATGATAATAGAATTATTCAATATTTAAATTATTTAAAAATGATTTCAATTATTGAAAAATCATGATAAATGATAATAATTATTTGAAAATTAATATAAGCCACTAAAAAATAATGTGACTGATATTTAAATTATTTAAAATAATATTAATGCTGCAGAATAGAGTTTAATTGAACTTAAACTCGATAATTACCCGATAAAGTCGTCGATACACCGAAATATTTTCGAAATTGATCCGAATTTAGATAGTTTGACCTAATATGTAGTTGTTTATGTTCTAATAACAAATATAAGTGTATGACAATGTGTTTAAGTTATGTGTTGACTGTAAATAGCAGTACTATGTGTTACGATGTATTGTTCTAATCAAACGAATAATCTTACTAACGATAGGTCTTTACATAAAAGATAAGACTAAGTTGGGTTGCAGTAAGCAGCAGATCAGGCAAGTATCCTACCCTTTGCATTTACTTTATGCAATGGACATGTGTAAGCCAGTTTCTAAATTATATCCTTGTTATATAAGTTTCTTAACTCAATTCTTATTAATCATGTATCTAAACCCTTGTATTCATGCAAGTTCCCAAACCCTATTCGTTCATTGTTTTCCAGTGTAGTATTACTGTATAATCAAGATATTGTAAGACCCCAAATTATTAATAAATAAAATTTAAATTTCCTCTATTTATTATTTTGAAATAGTAAGTGTTAAATTGATTAATGAGGTTAGTTATGGGTAAAATGCGTAAATATTTTAAATAAGCAAGTGGTTATAAAATATTCATTGTTGTCGGGGAATATTCGTTTGGTCGTGGAATATTCTTCCTGTCGGGGAATATTCGTACGACGGCGCAGTCTTTTGTGGGCCCCATAACGGAAAGCGATTGGATGAAGAAAACGACAAGTATATATTTTTTATTAATAACGGCGTAGTTGTTACCGTTAATACTGTTGGAATACCCGGTGGTTAAAACACAGTAATACGCGTTGTTACACAGTAGCACACTGTATTGCACCAATTATTGATTCTTACGTAAGAAGGCACTACTCAATAATGGTTACAGTAATTACTGTTCAGTATTTTATTTTATTGATTCAATAATTGCTGCGTTGATATTTTATATTACTATTATTTCAATAATTGTCACTACACAGTATTTCCCATTATCAGATCAATAATTCATATTATTTGAATAATATTATTAGATAACATTATTGGCAATGTCTAGAAAGTTCTGTCTAAGGAGAGGTTTGGTCATCTAATTGCACGCCAGTAAGGAGAAATCCTTATTGGAAAGCCCCCTCTTTCCTGGGAACGGCCTGGTTGTCATAAATGTGATTCTGTAATATTATTTGTAAATAATTAATTATTGATTCATATGATAAGAAAATATTTATTTTTGTGGATATAAATGAGGGATATATTTTTGTGGTTAAAAATGAAGGAGTTAATGTTGAGGTTTTTATCAGTATTTTTGTCGGAATGGATGTATTAAAAATCAGGGTTTTTGAGATATTTTGCGGGGGTTATAATTTTTAATCCGACCGTTGGATCGTGGTAATTTTTGGATATGTTATACATATATAAGTTGAGTATATGTCCACAAATTTTGAACCGTTAAAAATGAACGTATGATTTATTATGAATTTTACGAGATGACTGGTTCAGAAATTGTTGAATTTTCGGAGTTAATCATTTTGGTAGAAAATTCTAGAATTGGTGGGCCCCACTCTTGGTTGGTGAAGAAATGTGCTGAGATTTTTATTCAAATGTGGTGGGTGGGAATAGTAGCAGGTAAAGCCATCAGGTTGCAGGTTAAGTCTGCTTCGGCGTGCTAACATTTTCCTATAAATAGAGGGCTAAGTTAGAATTGAAAATCACACCAGAAATAAGTTTTCTCTCTTTCTCTCTCTAGATTATTGAGTGTATTTTGTGAGTATTTAGATACTTTGAGAGTTTCTATTCATCAGAGCAAGTGTCTTTCAGCCTTATACCGGTATTCCGACCAGAAGTGCTGTCTGTACGAGGTAAGGGATGTTATTTTATTCAAAAATGATATTATTTCTTCAATATCATTATGCCGAAATATTGGTTGGAAATTTTTATCAAATTTGGAACTTTTCACGTCGGGGTTACTATTCATGAGTTACTATTCACGAGTTACTATTCACCGAAAAATAAAATTTTCTTCTTTTCGTCCAAAATATCTATTCTGGGTACTAGCTTTGATTGTATCCATGTTTTGATCATTCTTGAATTCTACTTCCCTATGAATAATTATAAGGTATTTTTGGACATGGATAAATCGAAATACGAATCCTTAATATTTGTTATTTTGTTTCACTGGATTCGTTTTCTTTAATATATTTTTCATCATCCTCAGTCCTAAATGATGATATTACTGAATATCTTTGGCCGTAGTGCAAAGATGAATGATTAACTGATGAATATCTTTGGCCCGTAGTGCAAAGATGAACAGGTGTTGAGATGAACATGACCGACTAGTGATACAAATGAATATCTTTGGCCTGTAGTGCAAAGATGAATATTTGATTAAAGATGGTTATTGATTGTTGTTACAGGGATAAAATATTGATGATGGACTTTTAAATCTTAGAAGATAGTAGAACTCATTCTCTACTTGACTCTTCTAATGGTTTGCTGTTTCCGCTCCAGTTATTGATTTAAAACTTGTTGTCTATTGTATTCTATTAGATTTTTTTCCCTGTTGAAGACTAACGATAATTTGTTCTGTATTATCTTAGTCATAATGTTCTTTACTGGGCTAGTTGAGCTCACCCTTTTCCTTTTTGTTCCATTTTTCTCAGGAGGCGAGAATGTAGCGAGTACTAGTCGGGGTATGGAATGATGGTTCTAGAAGTTACTTTAGTAGTCCTCACTATTTTTGTGAAATAATGTATCAATAATTGTAATGAGGGCTTATTTGAGTGTGGATATTGTCTAAATGACAATATTTGTATTTAAACTCACAGTTCTTGTGTTGTAATAATAAAGATGTAGTTGTTTCTGTACCATGTATTTTGGCGACTCAGAATGGGTGTTGTATACCTATTTTGGGGGCGTCACAGTTGGTATCAGAGCTTAGGGATATGATCTCTGGCGGAGATCAGGGAATAGAACTAGGAGGGGAGAGACGAATCCTTCGCTAGTGTGTCCTACCTAAGCTTATTTATTGGTCAGTCATAATATAGGGGTATTATGTGATTTGTTAATTTATTTAATTAACCCTTGTTTTATGGCAGTATTTGAGAATGTCGACTGAGAATGTTAACAGTGGAGTAAATGAGACCGTGGAGACACCGGTGCTTACCAACGAGGAGAACGTGCAACAGGCTGGCAATGTTCCTCCTGTGAACAACACCAATGAGCAGATGATGAACGATGGAATGTTTAGAAGTTTTTTGCAATTCATGCAAAACCAGACAAGGGAGACTCGTGTTCAAAATACAGGAGGAAATGATAGCAATTCACGGTTTGTCACAGCCAAACAGTTCAATGAATTGGGACCACCAGAATTTAAGGGAAAGCCGGATCCGATCATGGCGGAAACGTGGGTCAAGCAAATTACCAAGATATTCGATGTCTTGGGATGCACGGAGGAACAGAAGGTTCCATTCGCCACCTTTATGTTCCGTGGCGAGGCAGATTACTGGCGGGAGTCTGTGAAGCGTACCCATCCAACCGCACTCAGCATGTCTTGGGAGACATTTCAAAAACTGTTCAATGACAAGTACTTTCCTGAAAGTATTCGTCATATGAAGGAGGTAGAGTTTATTAGACTAGAGCAGAATAATATGACGGTATCTCAGTACGAGGCAAAGTTTGCAGAGTTGTCCAGGTTTGCACCTCATTTGGTGGAGAATGAGGAACGTATGACGAGGATGTTTCTGAGAGGTTTGAAACCCGGCATACGTCAATATCTCATTTCTCATAAATTTTCTCTCTATTCAGATGTTGTCAACAGGGCTCAATTATTAGAGCGAGATAACGAGTACGGTCAACTGAGGGATCACAACCAGGATCATATCGGTGACAGCAGTCATCAGAACAATGATAACCAGCGGAGAAAGAAAAATACAGACAAGAACGGCAACCACTCTGGTGGTAATCGTGGCTATGAAAATAGAAGAAGCGAGTCGGGAGGAGATTTTAAAAAGAGGAGATTCAACAATGACAATACGAAGACGTCAGCACCAACAGCAACTGGTTCCAAGGGAGGAGAACGACCACCGGTTATATGCTATAAGTGCGGAAAAGAAGGACATATCAGCCCAAACTGTCCACAACAGTTTAAGGTATGTTATAATTGTGGAAAGGAAGGACATATCGCTCGAGATTGCACTGTAGCAAAACCAAGTCCAGCGGGGATGGTGACTCAAAAAGCTGTCCCAGAAAAGATAAAGTCAACGGTTCCTGGAAGAGCGTTTGTCGTGACTGGTCAACATGCGAGGAACCCAAACGAGGTGATCACGGGTAAGCTAATCATAAATTCATGCGAAGTTTATACCTTATTAGATACCGGTTCTACCCATTTTTTTATCTCTCCTGCTTGTGCTCAACGTTTAAACTTGACTCCGGAGAAGTTAGACTTTGATTTATCTGTGGAGACTCCGTTAGGAGAAACTTTCATCACATCCACTGTTTATAAATCTTGTGTGATCCAAGTTGGTACCATCACCTTACCTGTTGACCTTATCTCTTTAAAGATACTTGCTTTTGATGTGATTTTAGGGATTGATTGGCTAACTACTCATCATGCCAAAATTGATTGTTTTCGTAAGGTTGTTAGTTTTCATATTCCTAACCAACCTGTTGTACGAATTCAAACAACTAAGCCATTAAAATCAATCACTGTTATATCAAGCCATAAAGCCATTCGTTTATTAAAAAACGGATGTCAAGCTTTCTTAGCCCATGTTATGGATTTGAATAAAGACACGTCAAATTTGAATAATATTCCTGTTGTTATTGACTTTCCTGACGTATTTCCTGAAGAACTTCCCGGTCTACCCCCGGAACGAGAAATTGAATTCTTTATTGATCTTGAACCTGGTACAAAGCCCATTTCTAAAACCCCATATCGAATGGCTCCTATTGAACTTCAGGAGTTAAAGGTCCAACTACAAGAGTTGTTGGACATCGGTTTCATTCGTCCTAGTACATCTCCTTGGGGTGATCCTGTTTTATTTGTAAAGAAGAAAGACGGGAGTATGCGACTTTGTATTGATTACCGGGAATTAAACCATGTCACTATTAAGAATAGGTATCCGCTACCTCGTATTGATGACCTGTTTGACCAGTTACAAGGAGCACAGTTCTTTTCAAAGATCGATCTTCGTTCTGGATATCATCAGCTGAAGGTTAAAACTGAGGATATTCCAAAGACTGCCTTCAGAACTCGGTACGGGCATTATGAGTTCCTAGTTATGTCTTTTGGATTGACTAATGCTCCTGCGGCTTTCATGGATATGATGAACCGAGTATTCAAGGATTATTTGGATCAGTTCGTTGTTGTCTTTATTGATGACATCCTCATATATTCCAAAAGCCGTGAAGATCATGAGCATCATTTGAAGCTGGTACTCCAAAGGCTGCGTGAAAATAAGTTATATGCCAAGTTGAAGAAATGCGAGTTCTGGCTTGAGGAAGTAGCTTTCCTAGGGCACGTGGTGTCAAAACATGGAGTATCTGTTGACCCGACGAAGATTGAAGCAATACAAAGTTGGGAGCAACCAAAGACGGTGACCGAAGTACGTAGCTTTCTAGGCTTAGCTGGTTATTATCGAAGATTCGTGGAAGGGTTTTCTCGAATCGCTACCCCGTTAACTCAGCTGACTCGGAAAGATATCAAATTCATATGGAGCGAGGAATGCGAGAAGAGTTTTCAAGAGCTTAAGAGGAGACTCATTTCGGCACCTGTTCTGACAATACCATCTGGTTCGGATGGATTTGTTATCTACAGTGATGCTTCAGGCAAAGGGTTAGGATGTGTTCTCATGCAACATGGGAAAGTCATAGCCTATGCCTCGCGACAACTCAAAGAATATGAGAGGAATTATCCTACTCATGATTTGGAGTTGGCAGCAGTAGTTTTCGCATTAAAGATCTGGAGACACTACCTGTATGGGGAGAAAGTGGAGATCTATACAGATCATAAAAGCCTTAAATATTTCTTCACCCAAAAGGAACTTAACATGCGGCAGCGACGTTGGCTCGAGCTGTTGAAAGATTACAATCATACCATCCAATATCATCCTGGAAAAGCAAACGTAGTAGCTGACGCATTGAGTAGAAGATCATATGCGGGTACGAGTGCAATGTTGTTAACACAAAGGCCCATTTTGTATGACTTGCAAAGGATGGAGATAGAGATGAAGGCTCCAAGTACCCACATGATGATATCAAATATACGAGTAGAACCGACTTTAATCGATAAAGTTAAAGCTGCTCAAGCTACGGACATAGAGCTGATGCGTATGAAGAAGAAAGTGCAAGAAGGTTCTATTCCAGAAGCAAGAATCGATGAAGAAGGAATACTTCGAGTTCACTCTAGACTCTGTGTTCCTAACAATTCTGATTTGAAGTACAAGATCATGATGGAAGCACACAATACACCATTTGCAATCCATCCTGGAAGTACCAAAATGTATCGTGATCTAAGACATACATTTTGGTGGAATAATATGAAGAGAGAGATTGCAAAGTTTATCTCGAGGTGTTTAACTTGTCAACGTGTAAAGGCGGAACATCAAGTACCAAAGGGTCCATTGCAACCACTTGAGATTCTGAAATGGAAGTGGGAACACATTACCATGGATTTCGTTACGGGTCTTCCCACGGTTTCTCAAGGCATAAATGCTATTTGGGTTATTGTTGATAGATTAACCAAGTCTGCTCATTTCTTGCCGATACGGGAGACTTATTCCTTTGAACGTCTTGCTCGTATATACGTAGATGAGATTGTGAGACTGCATGGCATGCCAGTATCCATAGTTTCTGATCGTGACCCAAGATTCACTTCAAGATTTTGGGTTAGCTTGCAAAAAGCTATGGGCACAGATTTACGATTTAGTTCGGCATACCATCCTCAAACGGACGGACAATCAGAGAGGACTATTCAAACTCTTGAAGATCTATTAAGACTTTGTGTCCTAGATTTCAAAGGGAGTTGGGATAAGTACCTACCATTGGTGGAATTCTCTTACAATAACAGTTATCAGGCAAGTATAGGTGTGGCCCCATTTGAAGCATTATATGGACGAAAGTGTCGCTCTCCAGTATGCTGGGACGAGGTGGGTGAAGCAACATTGTTGGGACCAGAGTTGGTACGCATGACTACAGAGAAGATCCAAACGATTCGACAACGTATACAAACGGCACAGGATCGACAAAAGAGTTATGCGGATCTTCATCGGAAGGACGTGGAATTTGACATTGGGGATCATGTATTATTGCGTGTGGCTCCATGGAAAGGAGTTACAAGATTTGGGAAAGAGGAAAGCTCAATCCACGATTTATTGGTCCATTTCAGATTCTTGACCGAGTAGGAAATGTGGCCTATAGACTTGCGTTACCTCCAAGTATGTCTCGTGTTCATAATGTTTTTCATATATCTGTGTTACGTAAATATGTGAAAGACCCAGACCACGTTATTGAGTTAGAACCGGACGAGATAGCTGAAGACTTAACGTACGAAGAGGTACCTGTCAAGATCTTGGATAGAAAGGAGCATGTCCTACGCACGAAGGTCATACCACAAGTTAAAGTTTTGTGGAGAAACCATGCTATTGAGGAAATGACCTGGGAGTTGGAAACGGAAATGAAAGCGAGGTATCCTCATCTTTTCGAAACACCAGGTACGTACGTCAATTTCGAGGACGAAATTTCATAAGGAGGGGAGGTTGTAAGACCCCAAATTATTAATAAATGAAATTTAAATTTCCTCTATTTATTATTTTGAAATAGTAAGTGTTAAATTGATTAATGAGGTTAGTTATGGGTAAAATGCGTAAATATTTTAAATAAGCAAGTGGTTATAAAATATTCATTGTTGTCGGGGAATATTCGTTTGGTCGTGGAATATTCTTCCTGTCGGGGAATATTCGTACGACGACGCAGTCTTTTGTGGGCCCCATAACGGAAAGCGATTGGATGAAGAAAACGACAAGTATATGTTTTTTATTAATAACGGCGTAGTTGTTACCGTTAATACTGTTGGAATACCCGGTGGTTAAAACACAGTAATACGCGTTGTTACACAGTAGCACACTGTATTGCACCAATTATTGATTCTTACGTAAGAAGGCACTACTCAATAATGGTTACAGTAATTACTGTTCAGTATTTTATTTTATTGATTCAATAATTGCTGCGTTGATATTTTATATTACTATTGTTTCAATAATTGTCACTACACAGTATTTCCCATTATCAGATCAATAATTCATATTATTTGAATAATATTATTAGATAACATTATTGGCAATGTCTAGAAAGTTCTGTCTAAGGAGAGGTTTGGTCATCTAATTGCGCGCCAGTAAGGAGAAATCCTTATTGGAAAGCCCCCTCTTTCCTGGGAATGGCCTGGTTGTCATAAATGTGATTCTGTAATATTATTTGTAAATAATTAATTATTGATTCATATGATAAGGAAATATTTATTTTTGTGGATATAAATGAGGGATATATTTTTGTGGTTAAAAATGAAGGAGTTAATGTTGAGGTTTTTATCAGTATTTTTGTCGGAATGGAGGTATTAAAAATCAGGGTTTTTGAGATATTTTGCGGGGGTTATAATTTTTAATCCGACCGTTGGATCGTGGTAATTTTTGGATATGTTATACATATATAAGTTGAGTATATGTCCACAAATTTTGAACCGTTAAAAATGAACGTATGATTTATTATGAATTTTACGAGATGACTGGTTCAGAAATTGTTGAATTTTCGGAGTTAATCATTTTGGTAGAAAATTTTAGAATTGGTGGGCCCCACTCTTGGTTGGTGAAGAAATGTGCTGAGATTTTTATTCAAATGTGGTGGGTGGGAATAGTAGCAGGTAAAGCCATCAGGTTGCAGGTTAAGTCTGCTTCGGCGTGCTAACATTTTCCTATAAATAGAGGGCTAAGTTAGAATTGAAAATCACACCAGAAATAAGTTTTCTCTCTTTCTCTCTCTAGATTATTGAGTGTATTTTGTGAGTATTTAGATACTTTGAGAGTTTCTATTCATCAGAGCAAGTGTCTTTCAGCCTTATACCGGTATTCCGACCAGAAGTGCTGTCTGTACGAGGTAAGGGATGTTATTTTATTCAAAAATGATATTATTTCTTCAATATCATTATGCCGAAATATTGGTTGGAAATTTTTATCAAATTTGGAACTTTTCACGTCGGGGTTACTATTCACGAGTTACTATTCACGAGTTACTATTCACCGAAAAATAAAATTTTCTTCTTTTCGTCCAAAATATCTATTCTGGGTACTAGCTTTGATTGTATCCATGTTTTGATCATTCTTGAATTCTACTTCCCTATGAATAATTATAAGGTATTTTTGGACATGGATAAATCGAAATACGAATCCTTAATATTTGTTATTTTGTTTCACTGGATTCGTTTTCTTTAATATATTTTTCATCATCCTCAGTCCTAAATGATGATATTACTGAATATCTTTGGCCGTAGTGCAAAGATGAATGATTAACTGATGAATATCTTTGGCCCGTAGTGCAAAGATGAACAGGTGTTGAGATGAACATGACCGACTAGTGATACAAATGAATATCTTTGGCCTGTAGTGCAAAGATGAATATTTGATTAAAGATGGTTATTGATTGTTGTTACAGGGATAAAATATTGATGATGGACTTTTAAATCTTAGAAGATAGTAGAACTCATTCTCTACTTGACTCTTCTAATGGTTTGCTGTTTCCGCTGCAGTTATTGATTTAAAACTTGTTGTCTATTGTATTCTATTAGATTTTTTTCCCTGTTGAAGACTAACGATAATTTGTTCTGTATTATCTTAGTCATAATGTTCTTTACTGGGCTAGTTGAGCTCACCCTTTTCCTTTTTGTTCCATTTTTCTCAGGAGGCGAGAATGTAGCGAGTACTAGTCGGGGTATGGAATGATGGTTCTAGAAGTTACTTTAGTAGTCCTCACTATTTTTGTGAAATAATGTATCAATAATTGTAATGAGGGCTTATTTGAGTGTGGATATTGTCTAAATGACAATATTTGTATTTAAACTCACAGTTCTTGTGTTGTAATAATAAAGATGTAGTTGTTTCTGTACCATGTATTTTGGCGACTCAGAATGGGTGTTGTATACCTATTTTGGGGGCGTCACAGATATATCCTTTTTATTAATATCTAAGTTGGTTATACAAGCGTCCTCACTTGGATAACTGTTATATTTAAACATTTGTTGATATATACTTATTGAATTCTGGTATGTATAAGTTCATTAAAACCCGTCTAAGCTATTTGATTCGGCTAGACATAGATTGAAAAGTATCATTGAATATGATAGCACATTATTGATGTTTGACTGAATTATTTCGGTTCGGATTCTAGACTGAATATGAACGTCCCGAACATGGGAAACTTTTGTGCGTCTAAGGCGGATATGATGAACGAAAACATCATTCTAAAATGTAGTGTTGATCAATACAGAGCATACCAGGCTGATCACCCTCCGTGCCCGTAAGTCATGATGGTTTGCGGATGAATTTCTGTTTAACCTTTTCAAAAATTAAAAATAAAAGTTCATAGTCTATCGACTGATCTCCATTCATAGTCAGTATGTAGTTTTAAAAATGTAAATTATTGGTTATGTCGTTCAGTATGGTTTCAGCTTACTTCACAACTATTGTTCCGTTGTAGAAGTGTTGTTCAAAGAAAACATTTATGTCTTTTAGCTAATATTTATTCATTGATATTACTTGTTGGGCAATCAAATGCTCATTCTTGTTTTAAATTTAAATATTTTCAGTCAAGCTAGATCGACCTGAAGGTTCCGGCAAAGACAAAGGGAAGGGCAAGATGAAGAATTAGTCTATTTAATGTTACTTGTAATAACTAGATTTATGATAATTTACTTATTATTATGTAATGTATGAATTAAAGGTTTTCGACTCTTGGGAGGTTGATAGCTTTGATATAATATTTTTGATCAATTAATACATAAGTAGTTTGAATGAATGTTATCATGTAGCACCAAGTACGGATTTCAATTACCCGAATTTGGGGGCGTCACAAGTTGGTATCAAAGCTTTAGGTTAGAAACCTTAGGTGGGATACCTGAGGCTATAACCTTAGGATAGAGGGAAACGTTGAAAATATAAATAACTCAAATAGAGTTTAAAGGAGATGAATTAAATAAATTCATCGTAAAACAAAATAAAAATAACTTATATAAAACTATTATTTGTTGTCTGTATATAGTATCTATTATATACTAATCAAGAGAATTTATGTGTAGATGTCAGGCGAAAAAGGATTAGGATACTCTCAGAGTGTAAAGAAGGAACAAATCTCCATAACCGAGCCAATATCAAAGCCAATAGCTGAAATAGAGGCTCACATTGAAAGCAACCCTAATGAGGTGGTTATATTGGAAAACGTTGTACCAAAACCAGAAACGGTGGTACTGACATATAGTGATTCATACACTAAAGTTGGAGCAGAGGCATCACCGAAAATGCAGAATCTGAGGAACAAGGTTTCTTCTCTGGAAAGGTTGTGGGAAATAGAAAAGTTATTGAATAGTCAATTAAGGCGTTAATAGAAATAATGGAAGAACAAGATAAGCTTAAAATCCAAATTGATCAGATAGGAGTCAAAAGCAACAAATCGTGTGCAGCTCCGAGCAAGAAGGGGAAAAGAAAGATGAAAGATAGTGATTTAGGAAATTCTGATAATAACCAAGGGAACTTTAACAAAATAGAAAAGTGTACAAACTGTAAAAAGAAATATGAAGGCTTATGCAGGAAAGGGGAAAATGTTTGTTACGATTGTGGACATGAGGGACATTTCTCTCCTCATTGTCCCAATCTAAAGCGAGGAATATGTTTTATTTGTGGGGTGGAAGGTCATCAGGCAAAAGGTTGTCCAAGATCAGGAAAAGGTGTAGGAAATAAGTAGTATTAGTATTAGTTTAATATATATGCAATGAATATGATAAGTATGTGTGTGTAATGTAATATTCCCAACTTTTGTATAAATATAGTAGTGATTCCTGACTTTTGTGGTCATAAAAGGGATAGCAAATGTTTAAATAGCGATATATGTTATATGATGTAAAAAGCTATGAATTAGTTGAATGAATATGAATAAATGTATGGATAAGAAAATCCTATATTTTGAGTACATGATTATTTGAGTTTGAAATTACACGTGATATGTTAAACTTATATGATAAGACATAGAATAAAGAATAATTTATGATTTTATTTAATCAGATAATACCGCCAAGAAGACGAAATCGAAATCAAAGAGCAGAAGAATCTGTTAATAATGTTGGACGACAACCAGACCCAATGCAGAACTTTGCAAACATGGTAGCTCAAGCTATGCAGCGTGGAATGCCAGCCAAACAATCGATTGACAAATTTTAAAGACTTCAAAGCAGTAAGACCGCCAAAATTTAGAGGTATAACTAACCCTATAGAAGCCCAAACTTGGGTAAAGGAGATAGAAAAAGCATTTGTAATTGCTAGGATAGCTGAGGGGAAAAATACAACTTTTTCCACCTATATGATGAAAGGGGAGGCGAATTTTTGGTGGGAGGCTAATCAAACTAGAGCTGAAGAAGGAGTGGTAACATGGACTAGGTTTAAGATGCTGTTCTTTGAGAATTATTTCTCGTCCAGTACGCAGGCTAGGATGGAGCTGAAATTTTTGGAGTTGAAGCAGGAGAACATGACAGTTTCGGAGTACGCCGCTAAGTTTAATGAATTAGCTAGGTTTGCTCCGCATCAAGTTGATACGGAGGCAAGGAAGGCGAGAAGGTTTGAGCTGAGCTTAAAACACTGGCTCTACAATAAGGTGACAGTGTTACAAATTGGTACGTTTGCAACACTTTTAGAAAAGGCTATCATAGCCGAAGAAGGAAGTGAGTGTTAGAGTTTGTGCCCTAGAGACCAATTATTTGATATAATTGATTAACATTTCGATATTATGTTTTATTGAATGAATGAATGATTTTATTATGATTTTATTTACTGCGTTATATAAATGTAACATAATAAAAAATTTTAGAATAGTGATACAAATTATATAGTTTCAAGTATGTGACTTGAACATGAGATTATATAATTACAATTAGTATCTTTGCTCTTAAATGTCCCTAGTCGAGTATCATTATTAATGGGACAATAATGATGCATTGAGACTAGTATGTAGATTGACTGATGACCAAATCTCATTGGTCATAAATATATGAGATATTAAGTCAATGCATAGGTACATGTTAGAGAACAATGTGCTGGACAGACCCACCATGAGAATTCTACATGGAACAATATGCAAAGTGTCATTAGCGATTCTCATTGTGACAATGATGTAATGGTCCTTCGACCTGAAATCATTATACTACTACACGAGAATTTATGTACTTTGATATCATCAAAGGTCACCTTTAATAGGGTGGACTATAAAGGTGATTATTGGGTACATCATGAATCGTGTGAGGAATATGAGTGATCTAGATGGAATTTAACCTTCCTATTTATTAGGGGTGATATCCATAGGCCTCTTGATTGAGTAGGACTATGAAATGCATGGCCATGCTCAAATAGTGATTTGTTTCATATAGTCTACTCATTGATCAAGAAAAACTCAAATTAAATTATGAAGAGTATGATGCATTCCATGACTCGAGTTTAATCTAGGATATTAAGTTTAAAAGGATTAAATTACATTAAAACATTGGTTACGAAAATGTTGCATCGAATCATCGATCTTATTATTACTTGGGTAGCAGTGACACATTACTAGATGCCGCTCACTGTTTATAATTGTATAATATGATTTTAAAATTATTGCCAACGTAATAATAACCTATAGGGTCACACACATAGAACGTAATTTAAAAGGTAATTAATTTAAATTTTAAGGATTTAAATATATTAATATGATTAATAGTATTTAAATCACGAATTTAAATTAAAAGGATAATTTGTATATATGTATATTAATTAAGTAAGACTTAATTAAGATATATATATATATATATATATATATATATATATATATATATATATATATATATAAATTTGGAATTTATTTAAAATTAGGTTTTTAATTAATTCGTTTTTTAACAACTATATATATGATATGTAGCAGCCATATTAGGGATTATCATTAATCTAGAAACCCTAGCCGCTCTTAGAGAGATACTAGAGAAAAGTTTTCAAAAATCTTGTTCCTTTGGTGGCTAGTACCGCAGCTCCCTTTATTGCAGAATTGTGCGACGGTTCGCGTGCGTTCGTGTGGATACCATAGAGACACAGTTTCGTGAGGGACTGTGTTGGAGATTCGAAGCATTTTCGAGGCTTTTTCATAGTCGGTATAATCTCTTAAAACATTGAATTAATGTTTGTGTCGCATGGATCCTATTTTGGGTTTCGAAAATTGTTTTGTTTTATTCAATTTTATTCCGATGTGCGTTGCTTTGTTGTGCCGAAAACCCAATAGTGAGGCCATGAGTCTCTATAATAAGGAGAAAAAGAACAAGGTTAAGGTCGAGGGAGCTCTGAAGGTGGAAGGAAGCAGTGGGAGTGCAAGTAGAAAAAGAAAGTGGACAAGTTCCGGAAATACTTGTAATAGTCAGGGAGGAATAAGGAAAAAGGTGGAACCATGTGGGAATTGTGGGAAGAATCATCAAGTGAGTGTTTGAAGGGAAAGTGTGTGAGTTATAAGTGTGGGCATGAGGGACATATCTCTCTTAATTACCCCAATCCAAGGATGAATAGCGTGTGTTTTATGTGTGGATCAACGGAGCACAAGGTGAAGGATTGTCTAAAAAGGAGAGTTGATGGGGGAAGTGTAAGTATAAGCAAAAGCAGCGGAACATTAGCGATAACTAGACCAACTTTAACCAACAAACCAACAAAATCAACCGCAAAGATCTTCAACATGACAATTCAAGATACGGTAGCAGCCGGTGATGGAGTTCCAGGTATGAACCTTATTTTCTTACCGCAAGTTTGTTAACATAAGTACATTTACGTCAGGAACCCTTGAATATAGGCATACGAAACACAATATAATAATTCATTAATAAAAAGATTTTTGAAGGAGGAATTTGAGTTCCGAATTCGTAACATAAATCTTAGAAGGAGGGGAGAATGTAGTAATTCAATAAAAAATTTAGTAAATAAAAATCTAAGGATAAACCATTAAAGATTAAGTGTAAGGGAAAGGTGATTCCGGGGACGAAATCTTTATAAGGAGGGGAGAATGTAAAGACCGGGAATTTTCAAACAATTTATAACTATATTTTTACGAATAAATTTTTTTTATTTTAATTTATTAATTATTGTGAATATTTTTATCAGAAATGATACTTTGAAATATATGCGATACGAATTTAGCAGATTAGCCAATTTAATTTTTACAAGTTGACTAAGAATGAAAGTTAAGTCAGATATAGTTTGAAGCCCTAATTTTGGATTTTGAATAAGGAATTTGAAAATATAGAATATAATAATTATATTTCAGTGCTATAAGTGTGTACTGTATGTGTGTACTGATAATTGTTGATCAATTATATTATAATATTATTAAAAAAACTTAAAGTTAAACTGATAAACCCTAATTTGAATTTTAAATAGGAGTTCAAGACTATTAAGTAATTGTGTTAATGTGATTAACAATAAGTATTATTAATTATAAGCCTAATTAGGGAAGCCCTAATTGCTAAGTTGGAAAGCTTAAGTTAGAAACCATAAATTCTAAATTAGAAATCCTAATTACTAATTTAGAAAGTTAAATGTTAATTAGTCTAAAACCTAATTTTGGCAATTAGGAAACCTAATCTAATTAAGAAATCCTAATTTCTATTTTTAGATAGCTTAATTTCCATTTTAAACCCTAATTAGAAATTATAGAAATTTAATTTTTACAAAACCTTAGGGTCAAACCCTAAGGGTTGGGATAAGATGACAAGAAAGCCATTAAAATTATAATTCAATTATCCAAAATGCCCTTTTCATTTCTTTAATATGTAGCTTGCAAATCTTGCTATATTTGTAGTTGGTGACCAACTTTAGATTGCCATGTGACTAAAATCTCAGCAAATCAGCCATATACATTGCACCAAGTAATATATATAGATTAAGAGAGAAAAATCACAAAAAATTAGCTCATTTGTGCTCATACCCACAACCAACTCTCTCTCTCTCTCTCTCTAAACCCACGAAAATCATAAGCATTTCAATCCCTAACCAAGTTCCTAGAACATCAAAAACAGATTAGGAAGCCAAGAATCAAGATTTGATAAAGTGAGATATAGACCCTAATTTAAAATCTGATCTTGTATACTATGTTAGATCTTGTGTTTTTATGTTTAAATATGTTGTATATTGTGTTAAAAAGTCATCTGGGTTGTTATATTATAGATCTATAACATCTAGATGCGCGAAATTAAAGATTTTCAAAATCTGGAAAGGCTTAAAAATATTGCCTGACAGTCAAAAGTTAGGCCTCGTAGATCGGTCCCAGTTAATTATTTTATTATTTTAAAGGTTTGTAGTTGTAGTTTGTAATGTTGTTAGTATTCTGAAAGTGGATTCATGATCATTGCATATGTATATCAAAAGTTATTCACGATCAAAGTTCGTTGACCGAACACGAATTTAGTTTTCTGGGTAACCCAGAAAACTGAAGAACGTGTTCTGGCAGTGAGTTTGATCGGCTTTGATGTCGTTACTGTCAAGCTGTTAGGACGTATATTGGTATCTAGATTATAGAATGACATGAGGACTACAAGTCCAGAGCACTTTCGAACCTTATAAAGCAACAAATCAAATGTAGTAATCGGTCAAAAGTCGTTGACCGTTAAGTTTCGTTTTCTAGGTAACCCAAAAATTCGTGACAGTGGTCTGACAAGTTCTTTAGGGACTTAGATCTTACAGCTTGATGATTTGTAGACATTTTAAGTGCTTGAAACATATACTCTGTGAGTTACTCTTCAAAGCCCGACGTCTAAACCACCTATATCATGAACAGATTGAATGATATAAGGCCACCAAAAGCGTTGATTGGCCATGCCTTTATGATTATGGCAGTCCAGAACATGTATAACACGTCTGACAGCTAGTTTGGCCCTTTAGATCTTGCATCTGGGATATGTTATGAACTTGTTTATTGTTGGGTCGTGTAGTGTTACATTAATATTACAAGATCTGATCTTTAGCTTGCCCATAAACCTTATGAACTACCAATTAATGTTGGTCAAAGTTGGTATCAAGGAACTGGATATGAATAGTCTTGAGGCTCAAGAATACATTAGGCGACAGTTTCTGTCGCTAAAAGCTTTAGCGACAGATATATAATTATTAATTAATTTAATTTCTAAAAATTATTTACAAATAGAAATTAATTATTAAAAATTCCAAAAATAGTTTTTAAAATTATTTTAAGTTATAAAAATTAACTATTGATAATTTGACATATTTTTCATTAATATTATTATTTATTTGAATAATAATGATATTAAATATATTTAATAAATTTATTAAATAAATTGATCAAAAATGATTCTTTTTATATTAAAAATTATTTTAAATGATAATAAAGTGTTTAAAAATATTTTAAGTTATAAAATGTAACTTTTAATATTTTAAGGTAAATTTCATTAATAATTTAATATTAATGATATTAAATTTATTTAATAATTATATTAATTAAATAATTTTAAAATGGTTTTATTAATTTAAAAATCATTTAAAAAGGATATAAATGATTTAAAATATTTTAAGTAATAAGAAATGACTTTTAATATTTTGATGAATAATATATTAATATTTAAATATTAATGGTAATTATTTAAAATTGATTTTAAATATTTTAAAAATCATTTAAGGGGAATAAAAATGTTTTAAAAATATTTTGAGTTATTATAAATAACTTTAATATTTTAGCAAAGATTGCATTAATATTTTAATATTATTTATATATTAATGATAATAGAATTATTCAGTATTTAAATTATTTAAAAATGATTTCAATTATTGAAAAATCATGATAAATGATAATAATTATTTGAAAATTATTATAAGCCGCTGAAAAATAATGTGACTGATATTTAAATTATTTAAAATAATATTAAAGCTACAGAATAGAGTTTAATTGAACTTAAATTGGATAATTACCCGATAAAGCCGTCGGTACACCGAAATATTTCTAAAATTGATTCGAATTTAGATAGTTTAACCTAATAGGTAGTTGTTTATGTTCTAATAACAAATATAAGTGTATGACAATGTGTTTAAGTTACGTGTTAACTGTAAATAGCAGTACTATATGTTACGATGTATTATTCTAATCAAACGAATAATCTTATTAATGATATATCTTTATATAAAAGATAAAACTAAGTTGTGTAGTAGTAAGCAACATATCAGGCAAGTATCCTACCCTTTGCATTTACTTTATGCAATGGACATGTGTAAGCCAGTTTTTAAATTATATCCTTGTTATACAAGTTTCTTAACTTAATTATTATTGATCATGTATCTAAACCCTTGTATTCATGCAAGTCCCTGATCTCTATTCGTTCATTGTTTACAAGTGTAGTATTACTGTATGATCAAGATATATCATGGTTATTGTTAGCTAAGTTGGTTATACAACTGTCCTCACTTGGATAACTGTTATATTTAAACATTTGTTGATATATACTTATTGAATTCTGGTATGTATAAGTTCATTAAAACCCGTCTAAGCTATTTGATTCGGCTAAACATAGATTAAAAAGTATCGTTAAATATGATAGCACATTATTGTTGTCCGACTGAATTGTTTCGATTCGAATTATAGACTGAATATGAACATCCCGAACATGCGAAACTTTTGTGCACGCAAAGCGGATATGATGAACGAAAACATCGTTCTAAAATGTAGTGTTGATCAGTACATGGCATACCAGGCTGATCACCCTCCGTGCCCGTAAGTCATGATGGTTTACAGATGAATTTCTATTTAACCTTTTTAAAAATTAAAAAATAAAAGTTCATAGTCTATCGACTGATCTCCATTCATAGTCAGTACGTAGTTTCAAAAATGTAAATTATTGGTTATGTCGTTCAGTATGGTTTCAGCTTACTTCACAACTATTGTTCCATTGTAGAAGTGTTGTTCAAAGAAAATATTTATGTCTTTCAGCTAATATTTATTCATTGATATTACTTGTTGGGCAATCAAATGCTCATTCTTGCTTTAAATTTAAATATTTTTAGTCAAGTTAGATCAACCTGAAGGTTCCGACAAAGACAAAGGGAAGGGCAAGATGAAGAATTAGTCTATTTAATGTTACTTGTAATAACTAGATTTACGATAATTTACTTATTATTATGTAATGTATGACTTAAAGGTTCTCGATTCTGTGGAGGTAGATAACTTTGATATAATATTTTTGATTAATCAATACATAAGTAGTTTGAATGAATGCTATCATGTAGCACCAAGTACGAGTTTCAAGTACCCGGATTTGGGGGCGTCACATTCATCATTTGGATATCTTGCCCTAGCCTTTACTAGAAGATGGCTCATCAACTTTCTCAACTTTAGTTACATTGTCAAATGCAAGAGTGAGCAAACAATTGCTCACTAATATAATGAATGATAATAGCAACAACATAATGTTAAGCAATGAATACTGAATAATAGAGAACTTGTTTTATGAATCAAGAATAGAAAACAAGCTCAGGATTTATATCTGAGGGTCCTTAAGACCATGAACTATGTCCCAAGGTTATTAAGTATTTATACTTCAACCTTTAACAGTCATTAGACTATACAGACCTTTACTTTCGTACTTAGAGGGATCAGCCCTTCGTACATAATCCCCTATATTCGGGTTGTTCATCTCAGTTTGACTTTAGAATTTCTGCACTAAAGAAAGTTTAGTTTGGAATAGCATAACACTGATTCTAGAATTTTAGAACACTCATCAATTATGGAATTAGTCCAATCGATAGAGGTTTATGTGATGTTCGAAGGTTCAACACAATAATATAAGATTGAACAACAATAATTAAGTCAAAGATTGAATATCAACAATATACGATTGAATATGCATTATATATACAAAGTATTACATCCAAAAGAGTTAGGAAATCTCATTTGGAACAATGAACTTGAACAGTTTATGCTATGAAGAGCAAGAAACAAAAGTTCAGAACTTGCTCAATAAAAGTTGTGGAACTTACATAACGATATCAAGTTAGGATTATGAAACTTGTTCAATGTTAAGCTGTACAATTACTACAAACATTCGCCAAAAACCCTACATATACCATTAGAATCACAATACCAATTTGTTATATTAATGCTAACTTCATTGGTTTACTTTTTATTTTAGTCAAGTCTATAATTTTTAACTTAAGATCTGATTATCCTAATCATTCACGTACCATTAATCTGAACTCTCAATTTTACTATAGTACACGACATGGTGATTGTAAAACAACTTTAATTCTCATGACATCCCCTCACGGACCTTCACAACATATTAATTCATAATCTATAGTTTCAATGTTGTGATTACAATATGTTATTACATCTTATAACATGTTTTAGGTTCCTCTACAATCATTAAAGTAGGTTAAGTTTGTAGCGCCCCCAAATTCGGGTCTCTATCAACCCGACAAATGGTGCTACACGATACTCATAACTGTACATTCATTCTAATGAAACGACATCAAAATATGTGTTCCAACGACATTCTTATTACATTAATAATAATAAATCTCGTTCCCAGGTTCTTAAACCATTACATTCTTGGTTCATCATAATATAATACATATACTTACTAGTCTATTACAAGATAAACTAATCATTCGTCTTCGCCTTGCCTTTATCTCTACTGGAAACTTCGGTTCGCTCGTTCTTAACTGCATTCATATGGTTCAAGCAAGAGTGAGCATAACTGGCTCAGCAAGTATAACAATTCAATAACAACATGCTTGACATATACGAATCGTATATCTTTAATAACTGAACAATAGTTATGAGGTACTATTGATAATTTAAAATAGCACTTCATCTTTCTTTCGAAATGTTTTACAATAATAACAATATTTAGTAAAACATTCACTCTGGTCAAAGACCTCGAGTATTCATTCTTTCTTGGAAAAGGACAACCCGGAACTAAGTTTGTAAGCCCGATATTACTTACGAGCACTTCTAGGTGATCAACATATAGTACTCTATGTTGATAAATACTACATCCCTTAAACGTATGTACGTTTAAGTTTTGGCAACCTCACGTGCCCATCGAATAATCGATGAAAATACATTTGTTTGTTCATAGACAAACTTACCTTTGAATCCGTACCAAATACTTGGCATAGGATAGCGTTAGCAATTCTATATTGAAAGACTTGTAAATCAATCAATCTATCACGATTAGTCTAGCCGAGTTAAAACTGGCATCGACTGTTTTTTTAAAATCGTACATGCATCTCATAACTTGAATCATTTGACAACCTGGCTAACACGAAGGTTAGACAAGCGTTTAAGAAAAACTTGCCTTCAGCGTCTACTACAGTATAATAACTTTTCCTTTGAGTCTTTACGGTCTCTACAACACATCATCACATAACATACCACATTAGGTCATGAATGAACATACATAGTTCCTAAAGAATCTTACCCTTCTTCTCAATCTAATCATGTATTAGATTTGTTATTTATTGGTTCCAGCTTGTCGTCGTTCTGTTACATCGTTCTCTTCTATAACTTAACTGAAATTATTTCACTAATACAACTAGTTTTCGAGTTAAACATCCTTCCTTATAGCTTACTATCATCCTTACGTTATTAATCAAAACTCGATCGCCATTGGTTATGTACACTTATTGTACACCGTTCTTATTTACATTCAATTAACTTTCTTTAACTCTAAGTGATCACACTTGAGTTTTAATTATGACTTAACAATGTTTCATTAAGTCACTTAGTTCGTTACTAAATAATTTCCCTTCATCTTCTGCTTGAACCCATTCTTTTCTGTCTAGCTTTTAAGGCTGGCGCTGCGGCGCCAGTGTTCCTTTGTTATGTCGCACTGCGGCGTTGCCCATTAGGGCTTGGAGACCAGACTTGGCGTTGCGGCGCGAGTCCCTTTGTTACTTGTCGCGCTGCGACGTCAACTAACAGTAGCTGATGCTCACTTTGGCGCTGCGGCGTCGGTCATTTAAGCTTGGAGTCGAGCCGCGGCGCGGACTCTGAGCCACATAAAATTTTGATATACTTTTTGAATTGTGAGATTCTCGGACTCGTAACTTCTTCGTTATAAGTCTAAATTGGTTCGTTCAAGAGCCTACGGTTCACAAATCATGTACTCTACGTGGTCATGCAAGAATTTTATCTATTCAACTTTGTTTACTAAAATTTCACCTATTAGTCCATTTTTAATGAAAACGATAAACGTTTGTGAACGTTCAATGCTCGTTTCTTCGTTCGAAGTCGGAATTCGACCATTTTCGAGTCTGCAACTCTATAATGCCAAATAAGACTTGTCTCCATTGAAAACCAACGTTTCCAAACTCAATATCAAAATTTGACTTCCATTCCGAGAATTTCACGAATTCGACGATTACCGTCTAATCGTTTGAATTCCGGCAAAACTTCATTACTTGAGATTTTTAAACCATTTCAATTGGATTCAATCCATTATACTAACATCTCGACATACATGCTTCATTAACTTATAAACATAATAGGTTATTCGTTGTAAGTTTATAACTTATCAAAATATAAATTACTTATATTTTCATTACTCATGACTTATGAGGATCTTAATCTTTTAATCACCATTCATGCATCTTCTTACTATCATATTAACTTCATTTGTATAAACATGTTACAAGTTCATATCCGTTTATTATAAGTTCATAACTTATATAAGTATAAATGACTTATTCATGACTTATTATGGCTTAAGTCCATTAACCATTCATTCTTATCATTCTTTAGCATACTAGTTCTACCAATACCCCCTTCTCTAACAATGGAAGAGAAAGAGAATCATGGTTTATGAGTACTTACTCTTTGATGATATCTTGCTTAATCTTTGATCTCCTTCTTGCTTCTTGAAATATGAAAGACTAGCTTTCTAGCTTTTTTAACTTATTCTCTCTAACCAATAAGCTATAAGTTGTTGGTTGGAAATCTAACAAAGGAAGTCTAACTTTATATGTGCTTATTCTCTCAAGCAAATAAGCTCTCAACTTTATAAGTTGGATGAAATGAAACAACCAAACAAATGAATTCAAGCTTGCTATTTATAGGATTTCCAAGGTTAGGGTAGTTTAGTCTTTTAGGCCACTCCACCTCCTTACTATTCATTACTGTGTGATTAAGTTAACTTGCTCACCACCTAAACTTGGCCATCACACTTACTTAATCATTAAGTATACTTGTTAATCACACATAAACACTTTACTTGCCCACCACAACACTTGCTCACCACTCTTGTTTCTTGGTCACCAAGATCACCCATGTGTTCATGGGTTGCTCCATGGATCCTCCTAATCCATTGGACCATAGCTTGGGCTTAGGTTTAATTAACCTAACTTAATCATTTGGGCTTGCATTAACAAATATTTGGGCTTATTCATTAACTTACATTGGACTTAACCATTCTTACATTTGGGCCTTATCACACTTCCCATTGAATAATACAATTTCCTACACAATTCAACAAATCCATTACATTTGGCTTTAAGCCTTATAACATATTCTATGCGTATAATTCTCGTATTTTAAATCATATTCTTATTCATCATATACGATATACCATCATTCATACCTACTCGTATAATACCTCGTATCATACTCGTATTCATTACTTCGTATAATACGTACGTATTATACGATCATTGTTTTATTCATTAATCACATTACATTTCCTTCTCGTAAATCATTTTCTCTAAACGTTAGGTTTTAAGTCCGCAGGCAAAAAACTGTGTTTTTCATAACTAAAATATTATGGGATATTCTATCCCAGCTCGATATTCTATTGTTACGTATTTTTCGGAAGTTCAAAAATAATTCCCGAGCAGAAATGCGTGAATAGTATTTTTCGAAAATTTCTCGAAAAACTTTTATTTTCGTCTTGAAAATTCAAACATTTTAATTCTGTCATGTAGCCAAAATACTACGACGTTCTGACATATATAGGTCATAGAATGACCTTCAACTAGCTTACTCCCTTAAATAATCAATTAAATTCATTTAATCCACATAATTGAATAAAATTTTAATTCTCCTAAAAATCCGATTTTTCTCGGGCGTTACAAAGTTAACATTTCCCAACTATACTATTAACATCTCATTACTGGGTCTAACTGACCACTGGCGCGGCCGCGCCCAAGTTACTCTTGTGTCCAGCGAGCCCGCGCGACAGAGCGCCCGCGCTTAGAGGCAGCGCGCCCGCGCTCGACTCCAGAATCAGTTTTGCAGAACACGAACACAGACTATATTCTACACCAAAAGTTCCAATTTCTTCATCCAACACCCAATTAACCAAACCCAGATGTTTATAAGCTTTATAAACTCAAAACCAAATATTTATAAAGCAATTCTAACTTCACAAACCACTTTAACAACCAATTTTAAGGACTCAATTCTCAGTTCATGCCAATTTTCATATTTTGTCACACTTCGCAAAATTAGTCACTACGACTTCGATTTTCAACCATTTTAATTTGTTCAAATTATATTCTTTTTACATCACAGAGTTCTACTATAAACAACCATCAATTTACAATTTACAGCATAAATTCATAGCCAATTTTTAACTCTAAAATAACTATAATACACACATATTACAACCAAACTCAAATTCCTCTTCTTTAACACATCTACACGAATTTTGACAAATATTCTAACAAATCATTAACCAAATTTTTTTTCCCAAGAAAACTCAAGAACGCAAAACATAATTTCATAAATTTCAACCTTTGAAAATTATTTCTAAGTGATAACCAATGGATTACAACTAATTAACACATATCCTCCAAATTCTCACAAAGAAACTCTAGAAACATGCAACTAAAAATAGGAATTTAGATTATACCTTAAATTCCTTGTTATAGATTAGCAAAGATGGTGACAAGGTTTCCAACAATCCTTCTTCTTCCTCTTGACAAGTTACAGAGAATTCCCTCTTCTCTCTATTCTTCTCCCTCTCTATCTCTGTATTTTTCCCCTCTAAGTCATGAAGCACAATACGCATATAAAACACAGTATGCGTAAAACTGATAAACGTGGTTTATCAGTTTATCACAGCAAAGGTCTCAAATGTTACATTAACCAAAAGCCACAAGGCTTTGTTTACCTTGCACACTAAAACCCCCTCTCAAATTATTTTTATATTTTCTTATCATATAGTTTCCTTATCACACTTTTATTAATTTCAATAACTTACGATTACAATTATAATTTCCATTATAATTATAATTACGCGTAACAAATTATTATATATCTAATTTAATTATTAAATTAAACTGGAACATCATTTTATTTAATTTAATTATTTTCTTAAATATTATACAATTCATTTAATTTAATTATTTCATTAAATTAAATCTTCAAATAATAAAACTACCATTCATTAATTTAGTTAACATACACACTTAACTAAATTATTACACCATAAGTTCGTTAATTATTTATTTATCTCAACAAATAGATCAATTAAAATATTTATTTAATTTAATAAATATTTTTTAAATTATACAAAAATTTTCATTCGTTACATTCTTCCCCCCTTAAAAGGATTATGTCCCCAGAATCGCTATACAATCATTAAGCAAACAACTGATGGTAATTTTTTATCATAATATCTTCAAGTTCCCACGTAATTTCTTTAGCATTGTGGTTTCTCTAGGTAGCACTTGTTCTTTCCTGTCAATAATCTGAACAAGAACTTCCTCATAAGACAGATCTTTCTTAAACTGTAATGGTTCATATTCTATAACGTGCTTATATGGTCTTAATACCGAAACATGGAAAATGCTATAAATATGTTCTAGTTCCAGAGGTAGAGCTACCTCATACGCCACTTAAATTAAATCTTCAAATAATAAAATTACCATTAATTAATTTAGTTAACATACACACTTAACTAAATTATTACATCACAATTTCATTAATTATTTATTTATCTCAATAAATAGATCAATTACAATATTTATTTAATTCAATAAATATTTTTTAAATTACACAAAAATTCTCATTCGTTACACCAGTAACTACATCCCCTTATGCAACTGCATCCTGGACTGTCATATTAAAGGTGCGGGCCATCGGTCTACTCGACTGAGCTGAACCACTAATAGCTAGCTTACCATTATTAGTGCTCTTATTACCTTCCATCCCCTTCTTTGGGCAATTCTTCGCCATGTGATCAGTTGATCCACATACGAAGCATCCATGATTCTTCTTTGGACTTGGACAGTTAGGCGAAATGTGCCCTTCTTATCTATAGTTATAGCACACAGCTTTACCCTTGAGACAGACTCCTAAATGATTCTTCCCATAGTTCTTACACGCCTCCATCCTCTTCTTAGGATCTCCTTGTTTCACTCTGGTATTCCTAGAGTTAAATACCTTCCGCTTCTCCCCGTTGTCACTCCCGCTGGCTCCCTTAGTTTTCACTCCCCTATCTACCTTACTCTTATTCTTCTTTTCTCTGTGGTATTGGCTTAAAGCCTCGTTACCACCCTTAGCGATTATTTCCTTCTCTAGAATGGTTCTAAAGGAATTATTTTGAAACACTGATATCTGGCTATAGAGCCAGGGTTTCAAGCCCTGCTCAAATCTCCTTGCCTTTCTCATCTCCGTATTCACCTGATGTGGAGCAAATATTGCCTATTCATTGAACTTGGCAACATATTGGGGAACATTCATATCCATTTATTTCAGTTCTAAAAATCTCATCTCCATCCTACCCTGCATACTCGCAGGGAAATAGTTCTCGAAGAATATCTCTTTGAACCGTGTCCACGTTACATACTTCACTCCAGCCCTAGCCTGGTTCGCCTCCCAGCAGAAGTTGGCCTCTCCCTTCATCATATAGGTGGCAAAAGAAGTGTTATGCCCCTCTTCGACATTTGCAATTATAAATGCCTTTTCAATCTCTTTTACCCAAGTCTGGGCTTCTATAGGGTCCATGGTTCCTTTGAACTCTGGCGGACCTACACTATTAAAATCCTTAAACGTAGTAGCACGTACTACTGCAGGATTGACGGGTATATTTGTACCATTTCTATTAAAGGCAGCTGTTAATAAGTTAACAAACTCCTGCATTGGGTTAACTGGTCCCCCTTCTGGTTGATTCATGTTAGCTTCCTGATTTTGTTGTCTTCTTCTTGGCAGCATCTTTCTGTTAAAATGAATAACACTTCATTATTACTTTCTTCTTATTAATTAGTTATTATTCATTTTTAAATAATAACTCAAACTCATTACACAACATGTTCAATAAAGTGCTTATATTGATATGATTCTTTCTTTGTAGTATAATACTACATCGTTCATCATTATAGAACCTTGGCTCATTACTTTACTTTCCTATAATTACTTTCCAAAAATTGGGATTTACAAAAGACTACCCTTTGATTATACAAAAGAGGGTTTTACGTCACTATAAAGATACACGATATTTATATATCTAAACCTACTACAATTATTAACTAGATTACATTTGCCTAGTGGCATTTGCATAATCTGCATCGGCAAGACAGGCTACCACATCTCGACTGATCGTATGTCAAGTCTGCCCTGCTTCCACAGGATACTCAGCAACTTATCGCTGATAATCCTCATGAGAACTCCTATAAATATAGGACATCTTACAAATCATCTACTTCTTGGCCTTTAGCTCTTGCCTAAGCTCAAAGGCCTCATGTTTTAGCTCGTGGACTTTATCCTTCATCAAAACTTTCTCATCATGTTCCACCTCCCAAAACGTCTCCATGTCCCTCTTGTCCTCCAAGATGTCATGGATCTCCTCCTTCAATTCCTTCACCTCTTTACCTAATTGGATATTCCTATCCAACACGGTCATGAGCAATGCCTTCATTGAATCCCCGGAGTTATCTCCTCTATAGATACTGCTGTAAGACCCCAACTTTTATAAATAAAGATGAATTTTTTATAAATATCATTTGTGAATATTATGGAGTTAATTTGATATAATGTTATAGTTGTGGGTAATATTTATAAATTTTGCAAAGTACGCAAGTTGTTATATAATATTCGATTGGTCGGGGAATATTCGTTTTAATAGGGAATATTCATACAACGGCACAATCATTGGTGGACCCCACAACGGAATTATTGTTAGATTAAGAAAACGAAAATAATATTTTATTAAAAATAATGGCGGAAGTTTTACCATTGATACTGTTGAACTACTCGGTAGTAAAAGTACAGTAATACGTATGGTTGCATAGTAGCACACGGTATTGATTATTAATGCTTATGTGAGAAGTCACTCAGTTTGATTCAATTATTGTCAGTTAATAATATAAATTATTTAGCGATAATGACGTTTTGTTTTATTCGTATTATTAACGTAATAAAACAGAAATATCTTTTTATATAAAACATAATACTTTATTAAAGTTATTCTATAAATAGAATATATTTTATTTTATTTAAAAGATTTTTCTTTAAATGTGGACCGCCAAATTAAAGTAATCAATCTGGACCGTTCATGGATTAGTTACTATGCATTCTAGAGAGAGAAACTATAGAGAGAAACTATAGAGAGAGAGAAGAAAAGTATTCTGCTACTTAACTACTTTCTTATTTCAGCTCTTCTTTAAAACGGTAAGGGGTGTTATTCTTTCTTATTCATGAAGAGAACTGTTGTTATTCCATTTCTTATTATTCTGTTGGAATAACCTGTATACGCGGTCTACCCTATACTTGGTGACATTCTTCTATTATTTTGTTGGAACATCATGTCTGTGTGTTTTACACCGGACCTGGTTCCGTCTTTATTATTATTCTGTTGGAACATCCTGTCTGTGTATTTTACACCGGACCTGGTTCCGTCTTTATTATTATTCTGTTGGAACATCCTGTCTGTGTGTTTTACACCGGACCTGGTTCCGTCTTTATTATTATTCTGTTGGAATATCCTGTCTGTGCGTTTTACGCCGGACCTGGTTCCATTATTTATTATTCTGTTGGAATAACCTGTCTGTGCGGTCTATCGCATGCATGGTGATTTCTTTTGTTATTCCATTCTTTATTATACTCAGTTGGTTAAAGTTTTGACTTCTATACTCCATGAAATTAGTGGAATATCTTTGATATTTGCGCTTCATCTAGTATCTTTTCATGAAAATATTCTTCTAGGAATTCTTGAATTTTACTCCACAAAGCAGTATCATATTGACAAATTGGACGTTGTTAATTCTTGGATAAATTAATTCTTGAACTTGTTTTATTGAATTTTTATATCATTGTCATCATCCTCATGTTTATAAAATGTTGAAAGTCATCTGTGGCCTGTAGTGCATAGATGGACTTGGTATGATTATGACCAGGGATCATTCGGTATAATCATGACCGTAATAATACAAATGATGTGGTAAAAGTCCTCATTGGCCCGTAGTGCATTGATGGACAGTTGTTGGCATGATCATGACCATTAATGAATACACGAATATCCTTGGCCGTAGTGCAGGGGTGATTCGATGATGTGGATTATTTTATTAAGCTGAGTCTCAGCGATAACAGTGTTGAAAAACCTTTTAAATCATAGAAGATAGTAGATTTTATTTTCTACTTGACTCTTTTAATGGATTGCTTGTTCCGCTGCAGTTAAACTTGATGTTCGTTATATTTTATCAGTTTAACACTGTTGAAGGCTAATGATAATTTATTCTGCATTATCTTAGTCATAATATTTCTTACTGGGCTAGTTGAGCTCACCCTTTTTTTCACTGTTCTCTTCAGGAATTGAGAACGTAGCTGGGGCAAGTCGGGGAACGGAGTGATGGTCCGAATGATAGTATTAGTTAGTAGTCCTCACTATTCTATGTAATAGTGTGTTAATAAATGTAATGAGGACTCCTTTTGAGTATGGATACTCTCTAGTAGACAATATTTGTATTCAAACTCACAGTTTATGTTTTGTCATATTGTACACGACAGTTGTATTATTAAGTTGTATTTGAATTCTGTACCATGTATCTGACGACCCAAGATGGGTAATGTATACCTAATTTTGGGGGCATCACAGTTGGTATCAAAGCTTAGGGATATGATCCCTAGCTAAGATGTGAGAATAGAACTAGGAGGGGAGGGACGGGGAATTCCTTAGCTAGTATGACCTACCTAAGTTTATTTGCATGGTATTTAATTGGTCGGTCAGAATATAAGGATAATATATGACATATCAATTAACTTTTATTTTGTGGCAGTATCTGAAAATGGCATCCGAGAATGTTGAGAATAGCAATGGAGCACAGGCGACTGTGGATTCACCACATATCAATAATCGGGATAATGTACATCAGGAAGGCGACAATCCTCATGCAAACAACAATACTGACCAAATGATGAATGATGGAATGTTCAGAAGCTTTGTGCAGTTCATGCAACAGCAGGCGAGAGCGGCTCCTGTTCAAAATGTAGGTGAAAACACTGAAAACTCTCGGACGGTCACCGCTAAACAGTTCAAGGAGCTGGGACCACCGGAGTTTAAGGGAGAGCCAAAACCACTTATAGCGGAAACATGGGTAAAGCAGATCACCAAGATATTTGATGTCTTGGGATGCTCCGAGGAGCAAAAGGTTCCCTTTGCCGCCTTTATGTTGCGAGGAGAGGCAGATTACTGGTGGGAATCGATTAAGCGTACTCAACCTGCCGCACTGAAGATGTCTTGGGAGAAGTTCCAAGAGCTGTTCAATGACAAATACTTTCCCGAAAGTGTTCGTCACATGAAGGAGGTGGAGTTCATCAAATTGGAGCAGAATAATATAACCGTGTCGCAGTATGAGGCTAAATTTGCTGAGTTGTCCCGGTTTGCGTCCCCCTTGGTGGATAATGAAGAGCGAATGACGCGAATGTTTTTGCGAGGTTTGAAACTTGAGATACGTCAACATCTTATTTCTCATAAACTGTGTTTGTATTCAGATGTTGTGAATAGGGCTCAGTTAGTAGAGCGCGATAACGAGTCAACGCAACCAAAAGAGAGCAGTCGGCAAAATAATAATACCGGTGAGAGCAGTCATCGAAGCGGTGACAACAAGCGTGGAGGGAATCAACAGGCCAAAAATGGTAACCACTTCGGTGGTAATTAGGGCCAAAACAATAAGAATGTTCATTTCAAGAAGAGGAGATTCAACAATGATGGAAAGACGTCAGCACCAACACCCGTTGTTAAGGAAGGAGAACGACCACCTATTATATGTTTCAAATGCGGAGGGGAGGGGCACATCAGTCCAAACTACGCGATGCCGTCTAAAGCATGTTATAATTGTGGAAGAGAAGGTCATTTAGCTCGATTTTGTCGTTTACCAAAAACAAGATCAGCCAAGATAGAGACACCAAAGGCCGTCCCAGAAAAGTCAAAACCGGTAGTGCAAGGGAGAGCGTTTGTTGTGACCTCCCAGAAAGCAAGGAACCCGAATGAGGTCATCACGGGTAAGCTTATCATAAACTCTAACGAAGTCCATACTTTATTTGATACCGGTTCTACCCATTCTTTTATTTCTCCTACTTGCGCTTATCAATTAAATTTGATTCCGGAGAAATTAGACTTTGACTTATCTGTTGAAACTCCATTGGGAGAAACCTTCATTACATCCACGATTTATAAGTCTTGTTTGGTTCAAGTTGGTACCCACACATTACCTGTCGATCTTATTTCATTAAAAATACTTGCATTTGATGTGATTCTAGGGATTGATTGGTTAACTACTCATCATGCAAAAATTGATTATTTTCGTAAGGTTGTTAGCTTTCATATTCCTAATCGACCTATTATGCGAATTCAAGCAACCAAACCATTAAAATCAATCGCTGTCATCTCAAGCCATAAAGCTATTCGTTTATTGAAAAACGGATGTCAAGCTTTCTTAGCTCATGTCACGGATCTAAACAAAAATACGTCAGTTTTGAATGATATTTCTATAGTTAATAAATTCCCTGAAGAAATTCCTGGCCTACCCCTAGAGCGTGAAATTGAATTTTGTATCGACCTTGAACCCGGTACAAAACCCATTTCCAAAGCCCCAAATCTAATGGCTCCTATTGAACTTCAGGAGTTAAAGATCCAACTGCAGGAATTGTTAGACATTGGCTTTATTCGTCCTAGTACTTCTCCTTGGGGTGCTCCTGTTCTATTCGTGAAGAAGAAAGATGGAAGTATGCAACTTTGTATTGATTATCGGGAGTTGAATCATGTCACCATCAAAAATAGGTACCCATTGCCACGTATTGATGACCTGTTTGACCAGTTGCAAGGAGCATAATTCTTTTCAAAGATCGATCTTCGTTCTGGATATCATCAGCTGAAGGTTAGAACTGAGAATATTCCAAAGACGGCTTTCAGAACTCGGTACGGGCATTATGAATTCCTAGTCATGTCCTTTGGATTGACTAATGCTCCTGCTACCTTCATGGATATGATGAACCGGGTATTCAAGGAATATTTGGATCACTTTGTGGTCGTCTTTATTGATGACATCCTTATTTATTCCAAAAGTCGTGAAGATCATGAGCAACACTTGAGGCTGGTACTCCAAAAGCTTCGTGAATACAAGCTTTATGCCAAGTTGAAAAAATGCGAGTTCTGGCTTGAGGAAGTAGCATTCCTTGGGCACGTGGTATCAAGACATGGAATATCTGTTGACTCGGCAAAGATTGAAGCTATTCAAAGCTGGGAGCAACCTAAATCAGTGACTGAAGTACGTAGCTTTCTTGGTTTAGCTGGTTATTATCGGAGATTCGTGGAAGGATTTTCTCGAATCGCTACTCCATTAACTCAGCTGACTCGGAAAGATACAAAGTTCGGTTAGAGCGAAGAATGTGAGAAGAGTTTTCAAGAACTCAAGAGGAGACTCATTTCTGCACCTGTTCTAACAATACCATCTGGCTCGGAGGGATTTGTCATCTACAGTGATGCTTCGAGCAAAGGGTTGGGATGCGTTCTCATGCAACATGGAAAAGTCATAGCCTATGCATCAAGACAACTCAAGGAATATGAGAGGAATTATCCTACTCATGATCTAGAGTTGGCAGCTGTTGTCTTTGCACTTAAAATTTGGAGGCATTACTTGTATGGGGAGAAGGTGGAGATCTTTACGGATCATAAAAGCCTCAAATATTTCTTCACTCAAAAGGAACTCCACATGCGACAACGACGTTGGCTTGAACTGTTGAAAGATTATGATCATACCATTCAATACCATCCTGGAAAAGCGAACGTGGTAGCTGACGCATTGAGTAGAAGATCATATGCAAGTACGAGTGCGATATTGTCAACACAAAGGCCCATTTTGTGTGATTTGCAAAGGATGGAGATAGAGTTAAAGACTCCAGGGACCCTTATGATGATGGCGAATATACGAGTAGAACCGACTTTAATCGATAAAGTTAAAGCTGCTCAAGCTACAGACCTGGAGCTGATGCGTATGAGGAAGAAAGTGCAAGAAGGTGCTATGCCGGAAGCAAGAATCGATGAAGAAGGAATACTTTGAGTCAACTCCAGACTTTGTGTTCCTAACAACCCCTGATTTAAAGTATGAAATTATGATGGAGGCGCACAACACACCGTTTGCAATCCATCTTGGAAGTACCAAAATGTATCATGATCTTCGTCATACATTTTGGTGGAGCAATATGAAGAGAGAGATAGCGTTGTTTATCTCAAGGTGTCTAACTTGTCAACGAGTCAAAGCGGAGCATCAAGTACCAAAAGGTCCATTGCAACCACTTGAAATTCCAGAATGGAAGTGGGAGCACATTACCATGGATTTCGTTACCGGTCTTCCTAGGGTTTCTCAAGGTATTGATGCGATTTGGGTCATTGTTGATAGATTGACCAAGTCTGCTCATTTCTTACCGATACGAGAAACTTATACACTTGAACGTCTTGCTCGTATGTACATAAACGAGATTGTAAGACTGCATGGTATGCCAATATCCATAGTTTCTGACCGAGACCCAAGATTCACTTCACAATTTTGGGTTAGTTTACAAAAAGCTATGGGCACGGATTTACGATTTAGTTCAGCATATCATCCTCAGACGGACAGACAATCAGAGAGGACTATTCAAACTCTTGAAGATCTATTAAGACTCTGTGTCCTTGATTTTAAGGGAAGTTGGGACAAGTTCTTACCATTGGTGGAGTTTTCCTACAATAACAGCTATCAAACAAGTATTGGCATGGCTCCATTCGAAGCATTGTATGGAAGAAAATGTCGTTCTCCAGTATGCTGGGATGAGGTGGGTGAAGCAACGTTGTTGGGACCGGAGTTGGTATGTATAACTACAGAAAAGATTCAAACGATCCGACAACGTATAAAAACCTCACAAGATCGACAAAAGAGTTATGCTGATCTTCATCGAAAGGACGTGGAATTTGATATAGGAGATCATGTGTTCTTACGTGTTGCTCCATGGAAAGGAGTTACGAGATTTGGAAAGAGAGGAAAGCTCAATCCTCGATTCATCGGTCCATTTTTAATCCTCGATCGAGTAGGAACTGTGGCTTATAGACTCGCTTTACCGCCAAGTATGTCTCGTGTTCATAACGTTTTTCACATATCCATGTTACGTAAATATGTGGAAGACCCGAACCACATTATTGAGTTAGAACCGGACGAAATAGCAGAAGATTTGACGTATGAAGAATTTCCTGTTCAAATCCTGGATAAGAAGGAGCATATTCTACGCTCCAAGGTTATACCTCAAGTCAAAGTTTTGTGGAGGAACCACGATGTTGAGGAAATGACTTGGGAGTTAGAATCTAAAATGAAATCAAGGTATCCTTACCTCTTCGACATATCAGGTACGTACCCTAATTTCGAGGGCGTAATTTCATAAGAAGGGGAGGTTGTAAGACCCCAACTTTTATAAATAAAGATGAATTTTTTATAAATATCATTTTTGAATATTATGGAGTTAATTTGATATAATGTTATAGTTGTGGGTAATATTTATAAATTTTGCAAAGTACGCAAGTTGTTATATAATATTCGATTGGTCGGGAATATTCGTTTTAATAGGGAATATTCATACAACGGCACAATCATTGGTGGACCCCACAACGAAATTATTGTTAGATTAAGAAAACGACAATAATATTTTATTAAAAATAATGGCGGAAGTTTTACCATTGATACTGTTGAACTACTCGGTAGTAAAAGTACAGTAATACGTATAGTTGCATAGTAGCACACGGTATTGATTATTAATGCTTATGTGAGAAGTCACTCAGTTTGATTCAATTATTGTCAGTTAATAATATGAATTATTTAGCGATAATGACGTTTTGTTTTATTCGTATTATTAACGTAATAAAACAGAAACATCTTTTTATATAAAACAGAATACTTTATTAAAGTTATTCTATAAATAGAATATATTATATTTTATTTAAAAGATTTTTCTTTAAATGTGGACCGTCAGATTAAAGTAATCAATCTGGACCGTTCATGAATTAGTTACTATACATTCTATTTTTCTATAAAATAGCAGCTCATTCCTTCATTATTTCTTACGAATTCACTGAACTCTAGAGAGAGAAACTATAGAGAGAAACTATAGAGAGAGAGAAGAAAAGTATTCTGCTACTTAACTACTTTCTTATTTCAGCTCTTCTTTAAAACGGTAAGGGGTGTTATTCTTTCTTATTCATGAAGAGAACTGTTGTTATTCCATTTCTTATTATTCTGTTGGAATAACCTGTATACGCGATCTACCTTATACTTGGTGACAATTCTTCTATTATTCTGTTGGAACATCCTGTCTGTGTGTTTTACACCGGACCTGGTTCCGTCTTTATTATTATTCTGTTGGAACATCCTGTCTGTGTATTTTACACCGGACCTGGTTCCGTCTTTATTATTATTCTGTTGGAACATCCTGTCTGTGTATTTTACACCGGACCTGGTTCCGTCTTTATTATTATTCTGTTGGAATATCCTGTCTGTGCGTTTTACGCCGGACCTGGTTCCATTATTTATTATTCTGTTGTAATAACCTGTCTGTGCGGTCTATCGCATGCATGGTGATTTCTTTTGTTATTCCATTCTTTATTATACTCAGTTGGTTAAAGTTTTGACTTCTATACTCCATGAAATTAGTGGAATATCTTTGATATTTGCGCTTCATCTAGTATCTTTTCATGAAAATATTCTTCTAGGAATTCTTGAATTTTACTCCACAAAGCAGTATCATATTGACAATTTGGACGTTGTTAATTCTTGGATAAATTAATTCTTGAACTTGTTTTATTGAATTCTTATATCATTGTCATCATCCTCATGTTTATAAAATGTTGAAAGTCATATGTGTCCTGTAGTGCATAGATGGACTTGGTATGATTATGACCAGGGATCATTCGGTATAATCATGACCGTAATATTACAAATGATGTGGTAAAAGTCCTCATTGGCCCGTAGTGCATTGATGGACAGTTGTTGGCATGATCATGATCATTAATGAATACACGAATATCCTTAGCCGTAGTGCAGGGGTGATTCGATGATGTGGATTATTTTATTAAGCTGAGTCTCAGCGATAACAGTGTTGAAAAACCTTTTAAATCATAGAAGATAGTAGATTTTATTTTCTACTTGACTATTTTAATGGATTGCTTGTTCCGCTGCAGTTAAACTTGATGTTCGTTATATTTTATTAGTTTAACACTGTTGAAGGCTAATGATAATTTATTCTGCATTATCTTAGTCATAATATTTCTTACTGGGCTAGTTGAGCTCACCCTTTCTTTCACTGTTCTCTTCAGGAATTGAGAACGTAGCTGGGGCAAGTCGGGGAACGGAGTGATGGTCCGAATGATAGTATTAGTTAGTAGTCCTCACTATTCTATGTAATAGTGTGTTAATAAATGTAATGAGGACTCCTTTTGAGTATGGATACTCTCTAGTAGACAATATTTGTATTCAAACTCACAGTTTATGTTTTATAATATTGTACACGACAGTTGTATTATTAAGTTGTATTTAAATTTTGTACCATGTATCTGACGACCCAAGATGGGTGATGTATACCTAATTTTGGGGACGTCACAACTACCGTGTTAAACGATACTACCTCCACCTCCTCCTCGGACATTCCATCGAACAAGGATGTAAACCACCACCACTGGCACCTCAGCTACGAGTGCCGATAAATTCTCTAACTGGTTCACAGACCACATGTATATCTCTATACATCATGTTATATCCTGACATCTATAATAAGACAAATTGTCTTGATTAGTACACAACATTAGAATATTATAAACACATATCACATTTAATGCATTTTAAGGTTAACTTCATCTTTTAATTCTTCTTGTGATGAATTTCCTCAATTCACCTCTTAAAAACTCAATGGGAGTTTAATTACTACTAGCTTCTTCAACTCTTCTTAAGGTTATGGCCTAAGGTACTTTCCCCCTTAAGTTTTATAATCTACAGCTCTGATACCAACCTGTGACACCCCCAAATTTGGATATCTTTCAACCTGACAGATGGTGCTACATGGTGCTACAGTTCACACATGCATTCAATTGAAATATATCAATATAGTTAATATGTCTTCTATATATTACATAATAATATATCCCTTCCCAGGTTCTTAATAACTATTACATATGTTCTTCGTCATAGTATAAAATTAATACAAAAGTAATACTATTCTATTACAACTACTTGTCCGCCTTAGCCTTCCTTTATCCTTACGGGATCCTTCAGTCCGTTCATTTTTAGCTTCATTCATAGGGTTCAAGCAAGGGTGAGCATAACTAGCTCACCAAGTATAACAGTTATAATTGAGCAAGATGCCTAAATTATATGAATATATATATTCTATAACCGAATCAATAGTTATGAAGTACTATAGATAAATCAAAATAGCACTTCTTTTCTTTAAAATGTTTAATGATGAACTTCATTAGTTAAACCTTGAGTTTGGTCAAAGAACTTGAGCATTTCATTCTTTCTTTCTTTGAAAAGGATAATTCAGCACTAAGTCCGTAAATCCGACATTTCTTACGAGCACGTCTAGGTGATCTGCCTATAGTACTCTATGTTGTATAACACTACTATGTTAAATGTATATACGTTTAAGTTTTGGCAACCTCATGTGCCAGTCGTTTTACGACAAAATAGTTGTTTGTTCATACTCAGTCTTTCTTTGAAATCCATACCAAAACAGTTGGCATAAGATAGAAATATCATTAATATTTTTATAGATTATAATGAAGTCCACAAAATACTCTAAGTTTGGTCTAGCCGAAGGAAATGGCTTCGACTTCTTTGTACATCAATTCATGTGTATGATACATGAATCATAAAGCTTGTCCAGAATAAACATAGACAAGGGTTTAGAACATTTTCTTTTAACGTCGTCTAGTGTTAATTCACTTTCCTTTTTGAGTCGTTATAGGTTCTACATACATAAGCACATAGCATGTCATGTTAGCTCATAAACAACCAATAGGTATTGCTATTAACCTATCTTCTTCTTCTTCTCAGTATACCTATCCATTTTGGGAATCTTACTTTGTGTTTACATTTTCGTAACCTTTCGTTAACTTTTAATTGTTGAACTCAAGGTTTTAATCATCATTTATGATGTTACTATAAGTTTAATCAAGGTCATAATTCACCATCAATCAACTTATCTTTCTTTTGTATTCATTTTAATTCTTATATGCCTCTTGTCTAGTACCGGCACTTCGGCGCCAAGGTCTTTGTTAAATACCGTACTACAGCACAACTCATCAATGTATGGGATCCGGGTATGGCGCTGCAGTCCCACTTTCATAGGCTTGGGCTGTGCTGTGGCGCCGGTCCTAAGCCTTTGAATTTTTTTAAGTTTTTCATTTCAAATCCTTTCCGGACTCGTTACTTAATCGTTATATGTCAAAATTGGCTCGTTCAAAAGCTATTATCTCATATATCTTGCATACTTCAATTTCATTAGGACAACTTAAGTTTCTGAATTCGTTAACATTAAATTCATGATTTAAATTTTCTATTACACGTTCGTTAACCGTTTATAGACGTTCATAGCTAGTTTCTTCGTTTTAAGTCAGAATTCGACCATTCTTGATTCCACAACTCTTAAATGCAAAGTTCTACGATACGCCATTAAAAACTAAGGTTTTCGAGTTAAATGACGACTTTTAACTATCATTCTGAGAATTTTACGATTTCAACGATTATCGTCGAATCTCGTAAATTTTGCCATAACTTTGTTACTTAAAATTTTTACTCCATTCCAAATGGATTCATTCCATTATTCATACATGTATCATCCTAACCAAGCATATATCATCTAATCCTATACACGATGGCTTTAAACTTGTACATCAACAACACGTGTTAAATATTCATGTTTTCTTCATTAGTTCTTACTTCTTTGATTATGAGTCCACTTGTAACATGATTATTAATGTTTAAAGTCCACTAATAGGCATCTTTGTTACTTCTTAAGATACATGCTCCACCAATATCCATTTCTCTATCAAAATTATAATTGAAGAGATGAAGATTAAAGGTTAAAGATTCATTACCTTTGATGTTCTAACTTTCTTCTTCTTCCTTGATTAGTTGAAATAGCTCTCACTTCTCTCTCAATATTATTGCTCTAAGATGTTGGAGAAATCAAACAAGCAAATAAATGACTAACTAAGCTTCCTATTTATAGAATTACAAAGTGAGGGCACAAAGGTCAAAATGTCATCCCACCTCCTTACTATTCCACCTCCTTACTATTCAAAACTTGCAAACTAAGCCACCTCCTTTGCTTGGCCACCAAGTGGTTGGCCATGACTCACCATGGGGGGCCCACATGGGTTTTCCCATTGGTTTTTCTCATCCGGTGACCCATCGGTTTGACTCACGGGTTCGGTTATTAGTTCGGGCTTAGGTTTAATTTAATTTGGGCTTAACCTTGGACTTGAATTAAATTATCTTTGGGCCTTACTCATCTTTCATTTGGGCTTGCCAAATTCACATTAAAGTCTTACTAGTCCATTACTAATGGTTTAGGCTTTTATCGTATAATTCTCGTATCCTTTTCGTATACTAGTATGTATAACATTCATCATATATGTTATGTTATCTTTTGTATATACTTATACAATACTTCATATTATACTCGTATTCATTCCTTCGTATAATAATTTTCTTATTATATGATCATCAATTATTCAAATTTTCACTTTCCTTATCATTCTCGGACTTAGTACGCAAACGAAAAACTGCGTTTGTCATAACTGAATTATTATTAGATTATCGATCTTTCATTAACATTCTATCGTTACGTATTTCCCGGAAGTTTAAAAAAATAATTTTCGAGCAAAAATGAATGAATAGTGTTTTTTGAAGAATTTCTCGGAAATCTTTTATTTCCATCTTGAAAATTTAAATACCTTATTTCTAGCACTTAGCCAGAATACTACTATCTTATTACTCTTTTAGGTTATGGAATAACCTTCATCTTGCTTACTCGTTATAAATAATATATAATATAACTTTATTCAATATATATTCAAATTAAATTAATTTACATTATAATTCGATTTTCTCAGTTGTTACAATCAACATATAAGCGAGAGGTTAAGGTGTTGTAAGCAATTTATCTAACAACTTTTCTAGAAATGATCTGAGCGACGACCACCTCAAGCAAGCGTGTCGTGGTGTCTATGTGACGAACGAGACTTTTGTAATTAATTTTAAATATTTAATGAATTAAATAAATATTTTGCCAATTTATTTATTGAGTTAAATAAATATTTGATAGAATTGTTGTAGATTAATTTAATTAAGTGTCACATTAATTAAATTAATGAGGAACGATTTTATAATTCGAAGTTATTATTTGTAACGATCTAGAACTTTATATGTAATTTAAAATATTTATTGAATTAAATAAGTGTTTTAGTTGATGTATTTATTAATAAACAAATATTTGATTGATTTGATTATTTATTAGTTAAATAAATAATTCATGAATTGTGGGGAATTAACTTAATTGAGTGTAATATATTAATTAAGTTGATATTTGGTAATTTTGTGTTTTAAAGTTAATTTAATGAGTTAATTAAATTAAATGAATTGTTGAATAATTATAATGGTATGCTAATTTAATTTCATAATTAAATTAAAGATTTACTAATTTATTAAATAAAATTATAATAAAAATTATAATTTTGTAGCAATTTGATTAGGTGGCATTTTGATTTAGTAAGTTGATGTGACTTTCATTTAGCTGAATTTGAATATGGGAATTTAATTAAGTAGAGTGTGACAATTAAACTATATAGTAAGTGAGTTATTAAAATAAATTAAAATAGATTTAATTTGGTTTTACCAAACAATGCTTAAGACTTTTTGAATCCTTATTTTAATCTAATTTTACCAAATAAGCCTTAGTGGCTTTTGAATTAAAAAAAAATAATAAAACTGACAAATGATTTAAGAGGGATATTATGTTTTATCAGTTACAAAACGTTTATATATATATATATATATATATATATATATATATATATATATATATATATATATCAATTATATTTTACGTTAAGTTTTATCAGCCTAACTCTAAAGAAGAGAAGAAGAGAGTTTATAGAAAAAGAAAAGAAAGAGCTCTAGAGAAAATTTGAGAGAAAATTTGGAAGCAAGGGGGATTATCAAAGCAAATTGTTATAATCTTTGTTGATTAAACAAGAGCTTGAAGGTAGTAGTATAACTTCAAAATTATCATTTTATATTCTTCATTGTAAAATATATTTGTATTTCTCTATAAATTGATTTTGATGATAATTATTGAATATATGACTTACATATGTTAGATTGTGTATATAAATTTTTTTTATGTGAATTGTATATGATTTAGAGTTGATAAATCCATGGAAACATGAAAAATATGAAGAGATTGTATTTACAGTGAAAATATATGAATATGGCGTATTGGACACTAAAATTAGGGTACAACTCGTATTATGATGTGTAAATTGATTGTTGATTGTGTAAATACGTGAAGAAATGAAAATAATGAGCTTTAAACAGACTGTTTTGGTTGAAAAATGAATTTACAGTGATTAGTTTCGCTAAGAATGTTTAAAAGTGAAGATATAGCAAAAATAATGAAATTTAAACGTTTTAATTTATTGTTTATGTTGTTTATATGGTTAGAAACATTAGTTATTATTTCTGTAAAGTTTATACAACTTGGGTAAGTTAAATTTGTTGTTTGAATGAAGTTTTTAGGCCAATTTGGCTTTATTTTGTGTTCTTCGCGAACACTGTCTGCGTGATACTGCGAACATTGTGAAAAAACAGAGCGCTGCAGGGCCACTCAGTGCTTGTTGACGAGTACAGGCGCTGCAGCGCCTGTTCTTTGGGTAAATAGGAGCGCTGCAGCGCCGAGACCGAGCTATAGTACCGGTTTCAAGTTTTTCACTCGCGCAGCAGCATCGTGCCAGAGCTGCAGCACCTGCTGTAGTTCATTTGACAGCGTTGTAGGTCCACTTAGAAAAAATTGCCAGAAATAACTATTTTAATGTATAAAATTTTGGGGTAAATGTAAATTTTGATTAATATGTAAATGTGAAGTTAAACCCGTTGTCCGAAAAGTGTGATAACATGTTATGAATTATGAAGTTAAGCTATAAAAAAATGAACTAATTATGGTAATTGTATTGCAATTAATGGGTGTTATGATACTAAATGGTGTAGGATTATTTGGGAACGTGAGTAGTAACTGTTTAGCTTACGCATGAAGCAAGTTTCTGAACCCAACTCTTATATTAAGCAAGTTTCTTACTTTACCTTGTTTATGAATCAACAAGTTTGCTATCCTTTCTTGTTCAAGCTCTTTAACTTTAAACGTTAATGACCAAGGTTTGTAGCTCTTATATCTCGATATTCAAAACTTGAACTATTTCAGTCTTTGACTTTAAATGAGGCTTTCTAATTCTTTCGAAAGCATTACCTTGATGTGCATTGTTATTTAATCATAAGTTATTATTGTTTAAACCTTGATTATAAATCATTGTTCGAACCTTTATTAGTATCGGTTTGTTAAATAATTAGCAACCCTTTGTTGATCCAACTAATCCTTAGTTAATGAACGTTTTGAACTCTAAAATACCCTTGAAGTTAATCCAAACCAAACTTATTTTGGTGCGGACACGTAAGTTAAAGCTAAGATGAACAACCCGCGGTCTTTTCCTAAAACCTCACCCTTTAATCAAATCAATCGACAAATCAAAATAGAAAGGGTAAGAACAAATAAAACACATAAGATAAGGAAAACAACAAGGTGAAGGATTTTTCTTCCTAACGTCGATAGGTGACGACTCTGCTGGGGACTACAAAGGGCTTAAGCTGCTTTCAAATCTTTTTAATTTCCATTCTGTGTAACATTCCAGAATTTTAAAATGTAATATTAAATATTTATTGATTTATACAAGTATTTAATGGATATGTTTATTGTTGAATAAATAATTGTTCAATTTGAGTTTATGTGGTGTAGTTATTTATTTGTTGAATAAATAACTAAATATTAAATATTAAATATTTATTTGCAATATTAAATATTTATTGAATTATATGGCAAATTGAGTTGATGTGATTTAGTTATTTATTTGTTGAATAAATAATTAAGGAGATAAGAAAATTAATTGCTATAAGATTATATAATAATTGAATTTATTAAGTAAGCTAGAGAGCTTATAGTGATTTAAATAAATTATAATATTTTAAATGGGAAATTGTAATTTAAAATATTAGTTGGTTAAATAAAATTATAATTATAAAAGAAATTATAGTTATGTGATATTAAATTATATGCTAAAGTAATTTAATAGATTAATGTTTTAATTGATTTATTAATTAAATAAAAGTGTGTAATTTAGTTTTGGCCAAACAAGTCTTATTGCATATTAAGTCTTTAATATAATTGTGTTTTTCCAAATAAGGCATAAGGATTAATGGGTTATATTTTAGTGGTTAACCAAACAAGCCTTATGACTTTTGATTTTTAAAAGTTTTTAACTGATGTCAGTTAAGTTAGTATTATATTATATATTTAATATATCTATTATTACTATATACGTTATATTATTATACGTAGTAGAGTTAGGAAGAAAGACTCAGTGAAGAAAAAGAGAAGAAGAAGAAGAAGAAAACTAGAGAGAAATTGGGAGAAATCTTAACAGGTTTTGATAAAAGAATTGGAGAAAAGAAATTGATAATCAAAAGTAGCCATCATCTTCTTAATCAAAGGTAGGAGCTTAACCTTTCTCTTTAAAAGGTTAGTTTTCATCTTCCCAAAAAGTTCTCTGTGAATTTTTTTACAAAAGTTAAATTGCTGTTATGTATATAAGTTGGTATGATTATTGATTATAAGGTTATCTCATAAGTTTATGCATGATTATAGAGAAATTAATTCATGTATGTATGTGTTTTGTGAAGAAAATATATTACAGAGTGTTCATATGAAAAATATATGAGCATGGCTTAATTTAAAAAAGAAATTAAGGTTTAATTAGTTGTTAGATTGATATATTGATTATAGAAATTGATAGAGTATGTATAATCATAACTATGATGTTTTGAATTTACTGTTTTGGTTGAAAAACAAAATCACAGTGTTGATTTTCATTGACAATATCAAAAATGGAGTTTTTGCTAAAAACATTGAAATTGAGTATTGTATATTCGATGTTTAAATTATTTTATGAGTAGAAACATGTTAGAAGTCTTCACAATATGTTTATATGAAGTTTATATGTAAATTATGTAATAATCAGTCTATTAGATTCGAGCTTTTAGGCCAATTTTGGCTTTTTCTTGCACGGTTGCCTAAGCTGTCAGTCGAAACTGCAGTTTCGCATCGCGGCGCGGCTCCAACAATGCATTAGTGGCGCCGCAGCGCCATCACCACGCCGAAGCACGGATTCGTAGTTCATTCACCGCGTCACAGCGCCGACTCAGTGCCGCAGCGCGAACCACTGTGTAAACTGTGGCGCCGCAGCGCGAGTTAGCAGAATGGTCTGATAGTGTACTTTTTGTACACGAAAATTTTAAGAAACACTATATGATAATAGTAGGACTATAAAATATTGATTTTAGTGTTTCTATACGGTGAATAAATATGTTATTAAGGAGTAACTTGTGTTATAATTTGATTATGTGATTGAATAATCAAACCTACGTGGTGAATGTATTGGTTATGTGTTAATGTCTAACTATGTCACGATGACATATGTTTATAGGATATTGTGATTCAAATTGTTCGGTTTAGTCTACGAGCAAGGCAAGTTTTCTAACTCTATTTTATAATTGAGCAAGTTTTCTAATCCTTTGTCTTATTGAACTATTTGATGTTGAACAAGTTATTCTTGTAATTCAATTTTTGGTTAGCATGCATAACTAGATTTCTATGCATGTTTAATATTCAATTCTAATTAACCTTGGCTTAGTATTGTTCAAGCAATGTATGCTATAGTATTCAAATTGTATGCTATTAGATTATTCCTAAAGCATGATTTTAGTTACTATGATTAATTCAATTATGATTATTCTATAAGTATAATGTCATGGACTTTATTCAACTACTTCGTAGTTGATGTTCGTTGAATTCCAAATTACCTTCAAAGCTTATCAAAAACAAACTTACATTGGTGTGGACTTGTATTCTAAATACTGAGATGAACAACTCTTTTAATAGAGGTTTACGCTTAGCGTTAAAATGGTTGTGCACAATACATTGTACGAAGGGTTGATCCCCCTAAGTATGTGGAGTCCTTATAGTCTTATGACTGTTAAAGTTAAAGTTGAAAGATTACTTATAACTGTGGACATGATTCGTGGTCATTAGACCCTCAGTGAATGTTATAACTTTCAGAAAGTTAATAGAATATATTGTTCAGTTCTGTTGATACTAATGTTGTCAATTGATGTAAAAATTTAAAGATTTACTTATTGTTATTTCAAGTGGGCCTTGTTTGCTCACTCTTGCCTGTAAAATTTCTTACAGCTAAAGTTGAAACTGGTGACGCACCAAGCACCAGTAAGGGAAAAGGAAAGATGAATAAGTGCTGAAGACTTGTAATAGTTTGATAGTTTATTTTCAGACTTTGGTTTAATGATTGTAATGAAATTATTTAATTATCTGCATTTGAATGATTGTTGTTAAAGGTTAGATAACCTGGGAGATTTTATTTAAGTTTAATCCTGTATGGGCAGGTTTTCTTTTATTATTCAATTCTATTATGAATGGGTAGTTAGTAAATGAATGTTTTGATTACGTGAGCACCAAATCTTGAGGAAATGAAGTGCCAGGATTTGGGGGTGTCACAAGTTGGTATCAAAGCCTTAGGTTATGAACCTTAGGTGGGGGGGGGGAAGCCATAGGAAGTAACCTTTGAAAAGATAGTGGAGATAATTATTATCGGGTTTTAAGAAAGAAGTAATAAAACACTTATGTGCTTATGTGATTATAGTTTATGTACTCGTGAGTGTCGAATAGTAAGGATTAATAATTAAAACTTTAAAACTTTATTGTCAGGATGACTAATGTTGGAGAATCTAGTCAGGCTAGGGAGGAGGGACCTCAGATGCCTATAGAGGAGTCTCGCGACATTCATGTAGTTTGGGAACAACTACTTCCACGGGAGTCAGCCCCGTTGGTCACAGTAGTTGAGAATGAGGATGATGATGTGGAGACAGACGAGGAGGATCCCGTTGAGTTGCCATAGGAGGATGAGGATGAGGAGGATGAGAAGGATGAGGAGGATGAGACTCCACTAACGTCGATAGCCGCTCGTATGTACGATGAAGTCTATGACCGCAACGTGGAACTTCTGGATACCATTGAGGAGTTGCAGGATATAGTAGCTGAACAACAGATTGCAATGACGTAAAAAGACGGCGAGATTCAGGATCGTGAGGAACGATTGACAAACGCCGAGGAGAAACTAGTATAGACCGAAGGAGAAAAAGAACGATTGATCGAGATGGTTGCGTAACTGAAGAGCAAGATGAGAGAAGAAGCTGCTAAGAGGGAAAGAGCTGAAGATGCATACGAGGAAACTTTTCAACGAACCAGATTAGCAGCAAGAGACGCGCAGGTAAAAAGGATGAAGATGGAAGAGATGGATAAAGTATTTAACACTGCAATTAATCGAGCTCAAGATCAGGTCATGGGATATCTGATTCAGTTCGAGACGCTACCATCATACGTGTTAGATCGCAGAACAATGTTTCGAGTCATGGAGGAGGAACGTGATAGGGCTAAGAAATATCTTAATAAAACATTTTAGCTGTAGTACGATGAGTGAAAGGTTAAATAAATTGTAAATCCCAAGTCTTATGCAACCTATGGGATATGATTATGATGTTGTCCTAAAACTTTTGTAGTTCAGAAAAGTAATGTAGATAGCAGAGATGCTATTATTTTATGTTTTTGAAAAGGTTATGAATAAATAAAAGTTGTTATTTTATTCAAAGTGTTATGTGTTATGTGGTTATTTCTGCTATGTAGGCTAGTTAACTAGAAAATACTTAAGAAGCTGAGTAATAGTCTAATAGAAGTTTTGTTTTAACAGAAAATGCCTCCCAGACGTCAACCAACACGACAGAGAATGTAACAACCCGATATTTTCCAAATAAATAAATAAGAAATTTTGCGTATAATTTTTTTTTAAGGATGAGGATTTGTACAAGATATTGTATATATGTATTTATGTGGTAAATAAAAATATATTTATTACATAAATGTTTACAAATAATTTTATTTTAGAATTATTGATTTTTATAAAGTACATTCTTATAATAATTAAAATTATGGTAGAAATATTTTTATTAATTATTTTTCATGAATATATAGTCATATATTATTTAAATAATATATGGAGTTATTTTTAGAATAATTATAATAATTATTTTATTATATAAATTTTAGTGTAAGTTATTAAGTTAATTATTTTACCTTAATTGTTAAGGTTAAATATGAAGAATAAATCAGATATGGAATCCAAACCCTAATTTTGGATTATTGTCAAGGTATGAGAATAATAATATAATATTAATTATATTTTGATTTTTCAGTGCTATGAATATGTACTGTATTTCCGGATTGATAATGGTAGGTCAATTACGGTGTATTATGACCAAACCCTTGTAATAATGCTAAACCCTAATTTGAGATCCAAATTAGAGTGCAATATTGTTTTATAAGTGTGCTATATAATTTATATCGTGTATTAAATGTATTAATTAGGTAAACCCTAATTGACAAATAGAAATATAAATTTCTAGAAACCCTAATTTGATATTTATAAAACCCTAAATAATTTTTAGAAATGAAGAACCCTAATTTGAAATTTAAATTAGAGTTCGAGATTGGTTGTAATTGTGTTATTATGATTAATTAGCAAGTATTATAATCTCAATTGCTAATTTTGGAAATCCTAAACTTTTAAACCCTAATTTGATAATTAGAAAACCTAATTATAAATTTGTAACCCTAATTATCAAAAATTGTAAACCCTAATTGCTATTTTAGCAATGTTAATGATAATTATATGGTATTAAACCCTAATGTTACTGTATAGCGTAATTAGAAGATTAATTACAATTAGAAAATCCAAATTTCAAAATTTTAGAAACTAAAATTTAGTTAATTTTTATTTGATTTTATTTATTTTTGTGCAAACTCTAATTGCTAAATCTTATTATTGTTTTGTGCTAAACCTTAGGGTTAAACCCTAAGGGTTTGCCAAGTTCCAATTTTGCCATTAAATGATTTATCAATTTATCATTTTGCCCCTAATGCATTATTTTGGCTAACAAATAGGTTTTGACAATAGGTTGAGTGGTTGAACCACTTTAACCACCCCATGCGCTCAAAATAACAACAAGTCACCTACACCAGCCAAATACATTGCATTCAAGTTGTATAAATAGATTTGAAGAGAGAGAAATGTCATTCGTTACTTATATTTTTCACAACTCTCAAACTAAGCTCTCTCTCTCTCTCTAACCTTCAAAATATACAAGTATATCAGTCCTAAATTAAAGCCCCACGATCAGCTATAACAAATCAGAAGTCAAAAATCAAGAATCATTCATAGAAGGTATAAACCCTAGCCATGATTTATGTCCAACGATCTGTTGTTAGATGTTAGTTTTTTTGTGTTAAACATGTTAAATCTAGTGTATATGGATGATCTGGGTTGCTAGATGTTAGATCCATAACATCTAGAAGCTCAGATTTGAAGATATTAAAAATCTGGAAAAAACTTGGTTCTGTGGTCTGACAACGAATGTCAGAGGCCACAGATCCTTGCTCGATTATGTTTTGTGTTGTTTTTAAGTTGTTAGTAGTAGCCTGCAATGTTGTCTTTAATCTGCAAAGTATCAAAGTCATATATGTTGTAGATTAAAGTTATTTAAGGTCAAAGTGGGTTGACCGGCATTGACCGGCTGTTTTTGAAACCCAGAATTTGCCCAGAAAGTTTGACAAGAAATGTCAGACCTTATATCTCTATGATTTTTAATGTGTTTTGTATTTTGAAAGTTGGTAGTTGTAGTCTAGTATGTGATCTTGGATATGGACTTGAAATCAGACTTATATCTGTGTTAGATTGCTTGATATGGTTGGTCAAAGGTCGTTGACCGACCATGACCAGACTATTTATGGGTAACCCAGAAATGGGCTTTCAGTATCTGACAAGTATTTGTTGGTCATGGATCGGTCCGATTGTAAATGTTTTGAGTTTTTTTGTTAAAACCATATTGTAGTATGTTATGTTAACTGTTGATTAAAACTTTTAGATAGTATAAACATCATTTGTGTTTGATTTCATGAACGGTCAAACCGAGCCGGAAGAACATGAAATACATTTTCTGGGTAACCCAAAAACCGTATGATCATGTATTTATGACAAGGTTTGACCGATCTGTATAGGTCGTTTGTGTTGATGTTTTGTTGATATTGTGTAATAAATTTGTAGCCTTGCATGTTAGCTAAGCACTAGACCTCTTAAATCACTAAAACATCAACAGGATTGCAAGTTGTGGAAGCCCAAAATGGACAGGTCTAACTGTTCTTCATTTCTGGGTAACCTAGAAAATGAAGAACATGTCTGACAATTCCTTTCAAGGCTTAGATCTCGTTGGTTATATGTGTTATGAACTTGGTTGTTGTTGGATATTGTAGTCTTGCATTAGCTTTACATGATCTGACCAATAGCATATCTAGAAACACATGACACAGTTCACAATTCTTGGTCAAACAAGGCATCTCGAGGCTGTGTATGATTTTCTGGGTTTGGCCAAGAACATGAAGAACACCTATAGCCACGGTTCTGTCGCTATAGGTGGTCTTTCGCGACAAATAATTTATTATTTTTCAGAAATTAATAAAAAAATAGAAAAAAATAGTTTTAAATTATTAAAAATACAAAATAAATTATTAAAAATTATTTTAAATTCTGAAAATTAGTTTTTAATTATTTTAAATATATTTCATAAATATTTAATATTTTTGGAATATTAAAAGTATTTAATTTATTTAATTATAATATTAAATAAATTATTTAAAAATGATTTTAATATTGGAAAAATTTTTAAAAATTATATTATGTTATAAGAAAATATTTTAAGTAATTTTTAATGACTTTTAATATTTTGTGATAAATTTCATTAATAAATTGATATTAATGGTAATTAACTTATTTACTAAATGAATTAAATAAATTAATTAAAAATGATTTTATTATATTAAAAATCATTTTAAATGAAAATAAAGTGTTTAAAAATATTTTAAGTTATAAAATATAACTTTTAATATTTAAAGGATAATTTCATTAATAATTAAATATTAATGATTATTAAGTTATTACTAATGATATTAAATTTATTTAATAATTATATTAAATAAATAGTTTATAAATGGTTTTATTAATTTAAAAATCATTTAAAAGGGATATAAATGAATTAAAAATATTTTAAGTTATACTTAATGACTTTTAATATTTGGATAAATGAAACATTAATACCTTATTATTAATGGTAATTATTTAGAAATGATTTTAAATGTTTTAAAAATCATTTAAGGGTAATATTAATACTTTAAAAATATTTTGAGTTATTATAAATAACTTTAATATTTTGGAAATGATTTCATTAATAGTTTAGCACTAATTAAATATTAGTGATAATAAAATTGATTAGTATTTAAATCATTTTAATGTGATTCCGATGTTTGAAATTTCATGATAAATTATAATATATGTTTTAAAATTATATTAACTCATTTAAAAATAATATGACTGATACGTATGGATATTGAGTTACAGAAAAGAGTCTTAGACTCGATAATTACCCGATAAAGCCGTCGGTAGACCAACATATTTTAAAAATTGATCTGGACTTAGATAATTTAATTAGATATGTGATTATTTATGATTCAATGGTTATTAAACCTATGTGCCAATGTGATTAGGGTATGTGCTGACTGCAATAACAGTGTTATGTGTTATAGTATGTTGTTCTAATCGAACGAACGATCTTATTAATGATAGGTCGTGAGATAAGCGATAAATCTAAATTACAAACTGGCGCTTCAGGCAAGTATCTAACCTTTGCATTTTATTTATGCAATGAACATGAGTAAGAATGTTTCTAAACTATATTATTACTGTACAGATTATTAACCTTATATTATATAAGCTCATTGATTATCAACATGTTAGTATATAGTAACTCAGATATATATATATATATATTCTGTTCGTTAATTTCTAGAAATGGTTAAACAAGTGTCCCCACTTGGATAATCATTGTATTTAATAACATGTTGATATACCTTTGTCAATTACCTGTATATATATATATATATATATATATATATATATATATATATATATATATATATATATATATATATATATATATATATGTTGAATTATAGATTATTGTTGAAACAAGATAAAACTTTTGATTTGGAACCCAGACAAGTATGAACATCCCTACACGGGAAAATTTTTATGCACCTAAGGTGGAACAGAGTGAACGATCCTATCGTTCTTGTAATGTAGTATTGATCAATGCAGGACATAACGGGCTGATCACCCCCCGTGCCCGTAAGTTATGTTGGTTTACAGATGAATTTTTGTTTAACCTTTTCGAAAATGAAAACAATGCTCATGGCATGTCACCATAACCCCAGTTATAGTTATTATGTAGTTTCAAAATTTTGAAAGAGAGTTGTTATGTTATTATTATCGGTTCAGAATACTTCACAACTATTGACTTGTTATAGAAGAGTAGTACAAAGAAAACATTTAAATTCTTTCAGCTTATATATATATAATTGATATTACTTGATGGGCACTCAAATGCTCATCCTTGCTTAATTTAAATGTTTTCAACTAAGTGTGAACGACTAGAGTGCTCTGCTAAGAACAAAGGAAAAGGGAAGGTTGCTGAATGAACGAATTACTATCTTATGTAATAGTTTAATACTATTAAGACAAGTATGATATATATTATCTATCATGGTTTGTAAGGAATATTTAAAGGTTACGTACTTGGGAGCTAGACTCTTATAATTATGTAAATTAAGTTGATCTTTTATATTATTATTAGTATTATTCCGCTCATAGAAATGGTATCGTGAAGAACCGAGTTCGGGTTTCAAGTACCCGAGTTTGGGGTCCTCACAAGTTGGTATCAGAGCTATAGGGTTAGAAACCTTAGGTGGGTTAGACCTTAGGCTATAACCTTAGAATAGAGGGAAATGTTAAAAATATAAATAACTCATATAGAGTTTAAAAAGAGATGAATTGACTAAATTCATCGTCAAACTAAATAAAAGATAACTTGTATAAAACTCTTATTTGTTATGTATATATACTATATGCTAATTAGGATAATTTATGTGTGTAGATGTCAGGTGAAAAAGGATTCGATTACCCTCGGATCGTAAAGAAGGAGTCAATATCGAAGCCGATAGCTGACATAGAGGTTCACAATGAAAATAACTCAGAAGATGTGGTTATTGTGGAAAACATAGTACCAGATCCGGAGATGGTGGAGCTGACAGATAGCGATTCAGACACTAAGGTTGAAGCTGATCAAGCATCAACAGAGGTGCAGAATCTGAAGAATAAGATTTCTTCTCTGGAAAGGCTGTGGGAGATAGAAAAGCTGTTGAATAGTCAGTTGTGTCAAGCATTAATAGAAACAATAGAAGGACAAGATAAGCTTAAGATCCAAATTGGTCAGATGGGAGCCACAAGCAACACATCGTGTGCAACTCCGGATAAGAAAGGGAAAAGAAAGATAGAAGACCATGACTTAGGAAAATCCAATAAGAAGAAATGGAAAAGAATATGTTATCTTTGCGGCTATGAGGGACATACTACTCTGTATTGTCCTTACTACAAAAAAGGAGCATGCTTTATCTGTGGGATAGAAGGTCATCAGGCGAAAAGTTGTCCAATGAAAAAGAATAATAAATAAGTAGTATAGGTTCTGTTGTGATGTAGGTGTGTTTAATGTAATATGTGCGCTAAGTATGTATGTGAAAGGTAATGTTTCCAACTTTTGTGTTAAGCCAAGTTTGTAAATCCCGACTTTTGTAGTCACAAAGGGATGAATGATGTTTAAAGCATTATGTGTTATGCTATGTAAAATATTCATTAAATGAATATGAATCTAAGTTTGAGAAATAAAACAAGTTTAGAATATTAAACTTATTTGATAAGGTTTAGAATGTAAGTTAAATTATGATTTTATTTAATCAGATAATGTCGCCGAGACGTCGAACTCGCAACCAAAGGGCAGAAGAGTCTGTCAATAATGTTGAGGGACAACAACAAGCAGACCCGATGCAGCAATTTGCGAACATGATAGCTCAGGCTATGCAACAAGGATTTCTAGCCGCTGGAAACCAGCCGGACAACCGCTTAGCGAACTTCAAAGACTTTAAGGCTGTAGGACCAGCGGAATTCAAAGGTACAACTGACCCTGTTGAAGCCCAAACTTGGGTTAAGGAAATTGAAAAAGCATTCATGGTAGCTAGGGTATCTGAGGGACAAAAGACCACTTTTGCCACATACATGATGAAGGGTGAGGCAAATTTTTGGTGGGAGGCGAATCAGGCAAGGGCAGAAGAAGGTGTAGTCACATGGGATAGGTTTAAAATTTTATTTTCGAAAACTATTTTTCACCAAGTATGCAGGCTAGGATGGAGGTGAAATTTTTAGAGTTGAAGCAAGAGAATATGACGGTGTCTGAATACGCCGCTAAATTCAATGAGTTAGCTAGGTTTGCCCCGCATCAAGTCGATACGGAGGCTAGGAAAGCGAGGATGTTTGAGCTGGGATTGAAACCCTGGCTCTAGAACAAAGTGGCGGTGTTGCAAATTTCTACATTTGCAGCACTCATGGAGAAAGCGATCATAGCTGAGGAGGGAAGTGAGGCCATGAGCCTTTACAATAAGGAGGGGGAGAATAAGGGTAAGACTGAAGGAGCTGGAAAAGTAGGAGTTAATAGTGGGAGCAGGAGTGGAGATAGCAAGAGGAAGGTAAGAAGTTTTGCAAGTGTACAAGTGAAACAGGAAGGTGTTAAGAAACAGATAGTGTCATGTAAGACATGTGGGAAGAATCACTCGGGGGAGTGTTTGAAAGAAAAATTTATTTGCTACAAGTGCGGGCAGGAGGGCCATATCTCTCCCAACTGCCCCAATCCTAGGATGAATAGTAGATGTTTTATATGCGGATTGACAGAGCACAGGGTGAAAGATTGTCCGAAGAGGAGGGTGGAGACAAGAAGTGTGAACATGGGCACTGGCAGTGGGACGTTAGCAATCACGGGACCGACTTCGTCAAGCAAGCCAACAAAATCTACGGCAAGGGTCTACAACATGACAGTCCAGGACACGACAGCAGCTGGCAATGCAACTCCAGGTATTATTCGTATAACTTTTATTTTATTATACATGATTTTCTTATTTTTAGTAAATTAGTTTATAAAGAAATTTTGAGGAGGAATTTGAGTTCTTTTAGAAATAAAATTTTTCGTTTAATCAGAAAGACAAGCTTTGTGTGAATAGTTAAAGATCAGTTCGATCAAAGTTGATCGAGATTTACTTGCAATGATTATGTATGCTATGTGCCGTGTATGTATAGGTTTTAAAATGGTGATTCCGGGGACGGAATCTTTATAAGGGAGGGTGAATGTAACAACCCGATATTTTCCATATAAATAAATAAGAAATTTTGCGTATAAATTTTTTTTAAGGATGAGAATTTGTACAAGATATTGTATATATGTATTTATGTGGTAAATAAAAATATATTTATTACATAAATGTTTACAAATAATTTTATTTTAGAATTATTGATTTTTATAAAGTACATTCTTATAATAATTAAAATTATGGTAGAAATGTTTTTATAAAATTATTTTCCATAAATATATAGTCATATATTATTTAAATAATATATGGAGTGATTTTTAGAATAATTATAATAATTATTTTATTATATGAATTTTAGTATAAGTTATTAAGTTAATTATTTTACCTTAATTGTTAAGGTTAAATATGAAGAATAAATCAGATATGGAATCCAAACCCTAATTTTGGATTACTGTCATGGTATGAGAATAATAATATAATATTAATTATATTTTGATTTTTCAGTGCTATGAATATGTACTGTATTTTCGGATTGATAATGGTAGGTCAATTACGGTATATTATGATCAAACCCTTGTAATAATGCTAAACCCTAATTTGAGATCCAAATTACAGTGCAAGATTGTTTTATAAGTGTGTTATATAATTTATGTCGTGTATTAAATGTATTAATTAGGTAAACCCTAATTGACAAATGGAAATATAAATTTCTATAAACCCTAATTTGATATTTATAAAACCCTAAATAATTTTTTGAAATGAGGAACCCTAATTTGAAATTTAAATTAGAGTTCGAGATTGGTTGTAATTGTGTTAATATGATTAATTAGCAAGTATTATAATCTCAATTGCTAATTTTGGAAATCCTAAACTTTTAAACCCTAATTTGATAATTAGAAAACCTAATTATAAATTTGTAACCCTAATTATCAAAAATTGTAAACCCTAATTGCTATTTTAGCAATGTTAATGATAATTATATGGTATTAAACCCTAATGTTACTGTATAGCGTAATTAGAAGATTAATCACAATTAGAAAATCCAAATTTCAAAATTTTAGAAACTAAAATTTAGTTAATTTTTATTTGATTTTATTTATTTTTGTGCAAACTCTAATTGCTAAATCTTATTATTGTTTTGTGCTAAACCTTAGGGTTAAACCCTAAAGATTTGCCAAGTTCCAATTTTGCCATTAAATGATTTATCAATTCACCATTTTGCCCCTAATACATTATTTTGGCTAACAAATAGGTTTTGACAATAGGTTGAGTGGTTGAACCACTTCAACCACCCCATGTACTCAAAATAACAACAACAAGTCACCTACACCAGCCAAATACATTGCATTCAAGTTGTATAAATAGATTTGAAGAGAGAGATATGTCATTTGTTACTTATATTTTTCACAACTCTCAAACTAAGCTCTCTCTCTCTCTCTCTAACCTTCAAAATATACAAGTATATCAGTCCTAAATCAAAGCCCCACGATCAGCTATAACAAATCAGAAGTCAAAAATCAAGAATCGTTCATAGAAGGTATAAACCCTAGCCATGATTTCTGTCCAACGATCTGTTTTTAGATGTTAGCTTTTTTGTGTTAAACATGTTCAATCTAGTGTCTATGGATGATCTGGGTTGCTAGATGTTAGATCCATAACATCTAGAAGCTCAGATTTGAAGATATTAAAAATCTGGAAAAAACTTGGTTCTGTGGTCTGACAACGAATGTCAGAGGCCGCAGATCCTTGCTCGATTATGTTTTGTGTTGTTTTTAAGTTGTTAGTAGTAGCCTGCAATATTGTCTTTAATCTGCAAAAAGAATTAAAGTCATATCCGTTGTAGATTAAAAGTTATTTAAGGTCAAAGTAGGTTGACCGGCATTGACCGGCTGTTTTTGAAACCCAGAATTTGCCCAAAAAGTCTGACAAGAAATGTCAGACCTTATATCTCTATGATTTTTAATGTGTTCTGTATTTTGAAAGTTGGTAGTTGTTGTCTAGTATGTGATCTTGGATCTGGGCTTGAAATCAGACTTATATCTGTGTTAGATTGCTTGATATGGTTGGTCAAAGGCCGTTGACCGACCATGACCAGACTATTTCTGGGTAACCCAGAAATGGGCTTTCAGTGTCTGACAAGTATTTGTTGGTCATGGATCGGTCCGATTGTAAATGTTTTGAGTTTTTTTGTTGAAACCATATTGTAGTATATTATGTTAACTGTTGATTAAAACTTTTAGATAGTCTAAACATCATTTGTGTTGGATTTCATGAACGGTCAAACCGAGCCGGAAGAACATGAAATACATTTTCTGGGTAAGCTAGAAACCGTATGATAATGTATTTATGACAAGGTTTGACCGATCTGTATAGGTCATTTGTGTTGATGTTTTGTTGATATTGTGTAATAAATTTTGTAGCCTTGCATGTTAGCTAAGCACTGGACCTCTTAAATCACTAAAACATCAACAGGATTGCAAGTTGTGGAAGCCCAAAATGGACAGGTCTAATTGTTCTTCATTTCTGGGTAACCCAGAAAATGAAGAACAGGTCTGACAGTCCCTTTCAAGGCTTAGATCTCGTTGGTTATATGTGTTATGAACTTGGTAATTGTTGGATATTGTAGTCTTGCATTAGCTTTACATGATCTGACCAATAGCATATCTAGAAACACATGACACAGTTCACAATTCTTGGTCAAACAAGGCATCTCGAGGCTGTGTATGATTTTCTGGGTTTGGCCAAGAACACGAAGAACACCTATAGCGACAGATAATATATTATTTTCCGAAAATTAATAGAAAAAAATAGTTTTAAATTATTAAAAATACAAAATAAATTATTAAAAATTATTTTAAATTCTAAAAATTAGTTTTTAATTATTTTAAATATATTTCATAAATATTTAATATTTTTGGAATATTAAAAATATTTAATTTATTTAATTATAATATTAAATAAATTATTTAAAAATGATTTTAATATTGGAAAAATCATTAAAAATTATATTATGATATAAGAAAATATTTTAAGTAATTTTTAATGACTTTTAATATTTTGTGATAAATTTCATTAATAAATTGATATTAATGGTAATTAATTTATTTACTAAATGAATTAAATAAATTAATTAAAAATAATTTTATTATATTAAAAATCATTTTAAATGAAAATAAAGTGTTTAAAAATATTTTAAGTTATAAAATATAACTTTTAATATTTAAAGGATAATTTCATTAATAATTAAATATTAATGATTATTAAGTTATTACTAATGATATTAAATTTATTTAATAATTATATTAAATAAATAGTTTATAAATAGTTTTATTAATTTAAAAAACATTTAAAAGGGATATAAATGAATTAAAAATATTTTAAGTTATACTTAATGACTTTTAATATTTGGATAAATGAAACATTAATACCTTATTATTAATGGTAATTATTTAGAAATGATTTTAAATATTTTAAAAATCATTTAAGGGTAATATTAATAATTTAAAAATATTTTGAGTTATTATAAATAACTTTAATATTTTGAAAATGATTTCATTAATAGTTTAGTAATAATTAAATATTAGTGACAATAGAATTGATTTGTATTTAAATCATTTTAATGTGATTCCGATGTTTGAAATTTCGTGATAAATTATAATAAATGTTTTAAAATTATATTAAGTCATTTAAAAATAATATGACTGATACGTACGTATATTGAGTTACAGAAAAGAGTCTTAGACTCGATAATTACCCGATAAAGCCGTCGGTAGACCGATATATTTCAGAAATTGATCTGGACTTAGATAATTTAATTAGATATGTGATTATTTGTGATTCAATGGTTGTTAAACCTATGTGCTAATGTGATTAGGGTATGTGCTGACTGTAATAAGCAGTGTTATGTGTTATAGTATGTTGTTCTAATCGAACGAACGATCTTATTAATGATAGGTCGTGAGATAAGCGATAAATCTAAATTACAAACTGGCGCTTCAGGCAAGTATCTAACCTTTACATTTTCTTTATGCAATGAACATGAGTAAGAATGTTTCTAAACTATATTATTACTGTACAGATTATTAACCTTATATTATATAAGCTCATTGATTATCAACATGTTAGTATATAGTAACTCAGATATATATATTCTGTTTGTTAATTTCTAGAAATGGTTAAACAAGTGTCCCCACTTGGATAATCATTGTATTTAATCACATGTTGATATACCTTTGTCAATTACCCGTATATATATATGTTGAATTATAGATTATTATTGAAACAAGATAAAACCTTTGATTTGAAACCCCGACAAGTATGAACATCCCTACACGGGAAAATTTTTATGCACCTAAGGTGGAACAGAGTGAATGATCCTATCGTTCTTGTAATGTAGTATTGATCAATGCAGGGCATAACGGGCTGATCACCCCCTGTGCTCGTAAATTATGTCGGTTTATAGATGAATTTCCGTTTAACCTTTTCGAAAATGAAAACAATGTTCATGGCATGTCACCATAACCCCAGTTATAGTCATTATGTAGTTTCAAAAATTTGAAAGAGAGTTGTTATGTTATTATTATCGGTTCAGAATACTTCACAACTATTGACTTGTTGTAGAAGAGTAGTATAAAGAAAACATTTAAATTCTTTCAGCTTATATATATATATATATATATATATATATATATAATTGTTATTACTTGCTGGGCACTCAAATGCTCATCCTTGCTTAATTTAAATATTTTCAGCTAAGTGTGAACGACCAGAGAGCTCTGCTAAGAACAAAGGAAAAGGGAAGGTTGCTGAATGAACGAATTACTATCTTATGTAATACTTTAATACTATTAAGACAAGTATGATATATATTATCTATCAGGGTTTGTAAGGAATGTTTAAAGGTTACATACTTGGGAGCTAGACTCTGATAATTATGTAAATTAAGTTGATCTTTTATATTATTATTATTATTAGTATTATTCCGCTCATAGAAATGGTATCGTGAAGAACCGAGTTCGGGTTTCAAGTACCCGAGTTTGGGGTCCTCACAGAGAACCACCGAAGAAACCAATAACGTCAATGTTGACGGTAACCCTGTTCAACAACTAGTGACTCTACTGACAGGAGCATTGTAGAATCAACCACAAAATCATGGTACAACGTTTAAGGATTTTAAGGCTGTTGGACCACCTGAATTCCGTGGGTCCATGAATTCAGTCGAAGCACAAACCTGGATTATGGAGATAGAAAAAGTGTTCGATGTCGCTAGGGTAGGGGATGACCAGAAGACTGCTTTCGCAACATTTATGTTGAAAGCAGAAGCTAGTTATTGGTGGCAGGCCAATAAAACTCGGGAAGGGCCAAGAGTGATGACCTGGGATAGGTTCAAGGAGTTATTTTTCGAGACCTATTTTCCAGAGAGTTTGAAGAGTCAGTTAGAAGTATAGTTTCTGGAACTAAAACAAGGAACGATGACGGTATCTGAGTATGCCGTGAAGTTCAACGAATTGGCGAGGTTTGCGCCATATCAGGTTAGCACGGACGAACGTAAGGCGAAGAGATTTGAACAGGGACTGAAGTCCTGGCTGTACAGTAGGGTCTCCCTATTCCAATTGAAGACATTTGCAGCGGTGATGGAGAAAGCAGTACTCGTTGAAGGTGGAGGCGAGGCAGTGACAAAGTTCAATCAGGAACAAAAGAAGAAGAAAAATGAGAATGAGATTAAGAATGGAGCTGGTAACAGCGGAAACAACAACAACAACAACACCAACAACAACAACAACAACAACTTGAAGAGGAAGTGGAATGGAATCATGGGTGCTAGAAACCAGCAGGGTAACCAGCAAAACAAAAAGTTTGAAGCATGTGCGATATGCGGGAAATTTCACAAGGGTGTGTGCTTGATGGGGAAACGAGTTTGCTACAATTGTGGCCAGGAGGGTCACATCGCCCCAAATTATACTCAACCGAAGAAGAATATATGTTTCACGTGCGGATCCAAGGATCACTTTGCTCGTGAGTGCCCTAAGAAGAATGAGGGAGTGACAACCAGAAGCAGTGGAGGTAACAATGGAAGTACATGGGCCATTGCAGGACCTGCAGCATCAAACAAACCCACAGCCAGAACCTTCAACATGACTGTGCAAGATGCTGTGCAATCAAAAGATGTGGTATCAGGTATTATCCCAATCAATGATATTGATGCATATGTATTATTTGATTCGGGTGCTACTTGCTCGTTTATATCTGATGAGTTTGCTAGGAGGTTAGAATTGCCTAGAGAAGAACTGAATTTTCCTTTGAACACATAAATTGCGAATAAGGAAATAATCCCTGTTAGATTCGTATACAAGAACTGTAGGGTGAACATTAAGGAGAATATCTTGTTGGTAGATTTAATTCCGATTAAACTCAGGGAGTTTGATGTAATTTTGGGAATGGATTGGCTGTTCAAATATGAAGCAGTAATCGATTGTCACAAGAAGTGTGTAAACCTTATGACTCTGTCAAAGGTAGTATTTTATGGTAGCAAGTCGCCTAGACAAATGAAATGTCTGACGACTATGCAGGCCAAGAAATTGTTGAGTCAAGGTTGTGTGGGCTATTTAGCTTACATAGTCGATACTCAGAAGAAGGGTGTGAAAATAGAAGAAATACCAAAAGTGAGGGAATTCGAAGACGTGTTTCCAGAGGATTTTCCAGGACTTCCGCCTGACAGAGAAATTGAGTTCATGATCGACTTAGCGCCGGGAACAGCACCGATATCGAAGGCCCCGTACAGAATGGCTCCGGTAGAAATGAAGGAACTAATGGTACAGCTGCAAGAGTTGTTGGACAAGAAATATATTCAACCAAGCGTATCACCGTGGGGAGCGCCAATTATATTCGTGAAGAAGAAGGACGGGTCAATGCGTCTTTGCATTGATTACAGGGAGTTAAACAAAGTCACTATTAAAAACAAATACCCGTTGCCAAGAATAGATGATTTGTTTGACCAATTGAAGGGTGCCAAATACTTTTCGAAAATAGATTTGAGAAGTGGGTATCACCAGCAGAAAGTGAGGAAGGAGGATATACCACGAATGACATTCAGAACTTGGTATGGACATTACGAGTTTCTGGTGATGTCTTTTGGTTTAACCAATGCACCTGCTGTGTTCATAGATTTGATGAACAGGGTGTTTAAACCATTCCTATACAAGTTTGTAGTGGTATTTATCGATGACATTCTAGTGTTTCCCAAGGCTCAAGAAGAACACGTGGAACACTTACGTTTGACATTGGAGATACTAAGAAGGGAAAAGTTGTACGCGAAATTCTCTAAGTGCGAATTTTGGCTCGACCGTGTACAATTTTTGGGTCATGTTATTGACAAGGATGGGATTTCAGTGGATCCATCAAAAGTGGAAGTTGTAATCAATTGGGAACAACCAAGAACATCGTCAGAAGTGAGGAGTTTCTTGGGACTGGCTGATTATTATAGAAGATTTATTCAAGATTTTTCTAAGATAGCCACTCCGTTAACAAATTTGACAAAGAAAACTATAAATTCGTGTGGACGGAGAAATATGAAGAAAGTTTTCAAGATTTGAAGAAGAAGCTAAGTGTAGCACCTGTGTTGACATTACCAGACAATACAGGAAATTTTGTGGTGTATAGTGATGCCTCACACAAAGGGTTGGGTTGTGTTCTTATGCAGAACGGAAAAGTTATTACGTATGCATCAAGACAACTGAGGGATTATGAGAAAGGGTATCCGACTCATGATTTGGAATTGGCAGCAGTTGTATTTGCTCTGAAGATATGGAGACATTATCTTTATGGAGAGAAATGTGAGATCTACACAGACCACAAAAGTCTGAAGTATATTTTCACTCAGAAGGATTTGAACATGCGTCATAGAAGGTGGATGGAATTGATAAAGGATTACGATTGTGAGATCTTTTATTATCTGGGCTAAGCGAATGTGGTTACAGATGCTTTAAGCAGGAAAGGTCGGGAGAAGTTGATGCTGATAACAACTCAGGAGGAGCTCATTTCAGCAATGACAAAACTGGAGTTGGAAATTAAGTTTCCAAAAGAATCTGACGAACAACTATTTCAGTTAGAAGCAGATCCAACTGTACTGGACAAGGTGAAGAACGCTCAGTTACAAGATGAAGAATGTGGAAAGATAAAGGAGAATATGGTTGATGGAAGCAGTACAAAATACAAGGTCGATACCGAAGGATTACTACGGTTCGAGGGAAGAATTTGGGTTCCCGCAGTGCTAGAACTAAAAGAAGAAATTTTGACCGAAGCTCATAGCTCAAAATATTTAATTCATCCAGAAAGCACGAAAATGTATCAAAGACTTGCGTCGGCATTTTTGGTGGCCGAATATGAAAAGGGACGTTGCAGAATGCGTAGCGAAGTTCTTGACATGTCAGAGGGTAAAAGCCGAACATCAAAGACCCAACAGATTACTTCAACTATTGGAAATACCAGAATGGAAATGGGAACACATCACGATGGATTTTGTGGTGGGTCTTCCAACTACTCAGAGAGGATGTGATGTAATTTGGATAATAATGGACAGACTGACAAAATCAGCGCATTTTTTACCAATAAAGATTAGATTCAATCTTGATTAGTTGGCAAGATTGTACATTAAGGAGACCGTTTCGAGGTATAGAGTGCCAGTATCAATTGTGTCCGATAGAGATCCGCGATTCACATCAAATTTCTAGAAGAGACTACAAGAATGCATGGGGACACAGTTACGAATGAGTACGGCTTATCATCCACAAACAGATGGCCAAAGCGAACGAACAATTCAGACATTGGAAGATATGCTGAGAGCATGTATCATGGACTTTAAAGGAAGATGGGAAGAACAATTATCGTTGGTGGAATTTGCTTACAACAACAGTTACCACGCGAGCATCGGCATGCCACCTTACGAGGCATTGTACGGCAGAAAGTGCAAAACTCCACTGTGCTGGGATGAAGTCGGTGAACGCCAACTGTTAGGACCAGAACTGGTACAACAAACTACTGGCGTTGTTAAACTCATCAGGACAAGATTAGTAGCAGCCCAAGACAGACAGAAAAAGTATGCTGATCAACATAGAAAAGATAGTGCATTCGACGTAGGAACTTTTATATTTTTAAAAGTTTCTCCCTGGAAAGGGAAAATTCGTTTCGGTAAAAAGGGAAAGCTAAGCCCGAGGTTTATTGGACCCTTTGAAGTGCTGCGAAGAGTGGGAGAAGTGGCTTACGAGGTAGCTCTACCTCCAGGGTTGGAAAACATTCATAATGTTTTTCACATTTTGGTGTTACGACCATATAAACACGACTACAAACATGTGATCGAGTATGAACCGTTGCAGTTCGAGAAAGATTTGTCTTATGAAGAGATTCCTATCCAGATAGTCGACAGGAAAGAACAAGTGCTCAGGAATAAAGTGATACCTTCTGTGAAGGTGATATGGAGGAACCACAACGCTGAAGAAGCTACGTGGGAAATCAAAGAGAAAATTTGAAAGAGTACCCTGAGTTATTTATTTATTCTGTGTCTTCGATTCTGGGGGCAAAATCCTTGTAAGGAGGGAATGATGTAACATATGATTTGTTACATCATTAGGACAAGATTAGTAGCAGCCCAAGACAGACAGAAAAAATATGCTAATCAACACAGACAAGATAGTGCATTCGACGTAGGAACTTTTATATTTTTAAAAGTTTCTCCCTGGAAAGGGAAAATTCGTTTCGGTAAAAAGGGAAAGCTAAGCCCGAGGTTTATTGGACCCTTTGAAGTGCTGCGAAGAGTGGGAGAAGTGGCTTACGAGGTAGCTCTACATCCAGGTTTGGAAAACATTCATAATATTTTTCACATTTTGGTGTTACGACCATATAAACACGACTACAAACATGTGATCGAGTATGAACCATTGCAGTTCGAGAAAGATTTGTCTTATGAAGAGATTCCTATCCAGATAGTCGACAGGAAAGAACAAGTGCTCAGGAATAAAGTGATACCTTCTGTGAAGGTGATATGGAGGAACCACAACGCTGAAGAAGCTACGTGGGAAATCAAAGAGAAAATTTGAAAGAGTACCCTGAGTTATTTATTTATTCTGTGTCTTCGATTCTGGGGACAGAATCCTTGTAAGGAGGAAATGATGTAACATATGATTTGTTTGAGTTGTGATTCTGAGGACAAAATCCTTATAAGGAGGGAATGATGTAACATTCCAGAATTTTAAAATGTAATATTAAATATTTATTGATTTATATAAGTATTTAATGGATATGTTTATTGTTGAATAAATAATTGTTCATTTTTAGTTTATGTGGTGTAGTTATTTATTTGTTGAATAAATAATTAAATATTAAATATTAAATATTTATTTGCAATATTAAATATTTATTGAATTATATGGCAAATTGAGTTGATGTGATTTAGTTATTTATTTGTTGAATAAATAATTAAGGAGATAAGAAAATTAATTGTTCTGAGATTATATAATAATTGAATTTATTAAGTAAGCTAAAAAGCTTATAGTGATTTAAATAAATTATAATATTTTAAATGGGAAATTGTAATTTAAAATATTAGTTGGTTAAATAAATTTATAATCATAAAAGAAATTATAGTTATGTGATATTAAATTATGTGCTAAAGTAATTTAATAGATTAATATTTTAATTGATTTATTAATTAAATAAAAGTGTGTAATTTAGTTTTGGCCAAATAAGTCTTATTGCATATTAAGTCTTTAATATAATTGTGTTTTACCAAACAATGCATAAGGATTAATGTGTTATATTTTAGTGGTTAGCCAAACAAGCCTTATGGCTTTTAATTTTCAAAAGTTTTTAACTGATGTAAGTTAAGTTAGTATTATATTATATATTTAATATATCTATTATTACTATATACGTTATATTATTATACGTAGTAGAGTTAGGAAGAAAGACTCAGTGAAGAAAAAGAGAAGAAGAAGAAGAAAACTAGAGAGAAATTGAGAGAAATCCTAACAGGTTTTGATAAAGGAATTGGAGAAAAGGAATTGATAATCAAAAGTAGCCATCATCTTCTTAATCAAAGGTAGGAGCTTAACCTTTCTCTTTAAAAGGTTAGTTTTCATCTTCCCAAAAAGTTCTCTGCGAATTTTTTAACAAAATATAAATTGTTGTTATGTATATAAGTTGGTATGATTATTGATTATAAGGCTATCTCATGAGTTTATGCATGATCATAGAGAAATTAATTCATGTATGTATGTGTTTTGTGAAGAAAATATATTACAGAGTGTTCATATGAAAAATATATGAGTATGGCTTAATTTAAAATAGAAATTAAGGTTTAATTAGTTGTTAGATTGATATATTGATTATAGAAATTGATAGAGTATGTATAATCATAACTATGATATTTTGAATTTACTGTTTTGGTTGAAAAACAAAATCACAAGGTTGATTTTCATTGAAAATATCAAAAATGGAGTTTTTGCTAAAAATATTGAAATTGAGTATTGTATATTTGATGTTTAAATTATTTTATGAGTAGAAACATGTTAGAAGTCTTCACAATATGTTTATATGAAGTTTATATGTAAATTATGTGATAATCAGTCTATTAGATTCGAGCTTTTAGGCCAATTTTGGCTTTTTCTTGCACGGTTGCCGAAGCTGTCAGTCGAAACTGCAGTTTCGCGCCGCGGCGCGGCTCCAGCAATGCATTAGTGGCGCCGCAGCGCCATCACCACGCCGCAGCGCGGCTTCGTAGTTCATTCACAGCGCCGCAACGCCGACTCAACGCCGTAGCGTGAACCACCGTGCAAACTGTGGCGCCGCAGTGCGAGTTAGCAGAATGGTCTGACAGTGTACTTTTTGTACACGAAAATTTTAAGAAAAACTATATGATAATAGTAGGACTATAAAATATTGATTTTAGTGTTTCTATACGGTGAATAAATATGTTATTAAGGAGTAACTTGTGTTATAATTTGATTATGTGATTGAATAATCAAACCTACGTGGTGAATGTATTGGTCATGTGTTAATGTCTAACTATGTCATGATGACATATGTTTATAGGATATTGTGATTCAAATTGTTCGGTTTAGTCTACGAGCAAGGCAAGTTTTCTAACTCTATTTTATAATTGAGCAAGTTTTCTAATCCTTTCTCTTATTGAACTATTTGATGTTGAACAAGTTATTCTTGTAATTCAATTTTTGGTTAGCATGCATAACTAGATTTCTATGCTTGTTTAATATTCAATTCAAATTAACCTTGGCTTAGTATTGTTCAAGCAAGGTATTATATAGTATTCAAATTGTATGCTATTAGATTATTCCTAAAGCATGATTTTAGTTACTATGATTAATTCAATTATGATTATTCTATGAGTATAATGTCATGGACTTTACTCAACTACTCCGTAGTTGATGTTCGTTGAATTCCAAATTACCTTGAAAGCTTATCCAAACCAAACTTACATTGGTGTGGACTTGTATTCTAAATACTGAGATGAACAACTCTTTTAATAGAGGTTTACGCTTAGCGTTGATATGGTTGTGCACAATACATTGTACGAAGGGTTGATCCCCCTAAGTATGTGGAGTCCTTATAGTCTTATGGCTGTTAAAGTTAAAGTTGAAAGATTACTTATAACTGTGGACATGATTCGTGGTCATTAGACCCTCAGTGAATGTTATAACTTTCAGAAAGTTAATAGAATATATTGTTCAGTTCTATTGATACTAATATTGTCAATTGATGTAAAAGTTTAAAGATTTACTTATTGTTATTTCAAGTGGGCCTTGTTTGCTCACTCTTGCCTGTAAAATTTCTTACAGCTAAAGTTGAAACTGGTGACGTACCAAGCACCAGTAAGGGAAAAGGAAAGATGAATAAGTGCTGAAGACTTGTAATAGTTTGATAGTTTATTTTCAGACTTTGGTGTAATGATTGTAATGAAATTATTTAATTATCCGCATTTGAATGATTGTTGTTAAAGGTTAGATAACCTGGGAGATTTTATTTAAGTTTAATCCTGTATGGGCAGGTTTTCTTTTATTATTCAATTCTATTATGAATGGGCAGTTAGTAAATGAATATTTTGATTACGTGAGCACCAAATCTTGAGGAAATGAAATACCAGGATTTGGGGGTGTCACATTCTGCATATGCATTCTTGTGTGAATGCTCTTTATGTGTGATGAATGTTTCAAATCTTTAAGTGCTTTATATTACTTCCTTACACAATATATTAGTGCTTCGCATAATGTCATCATATTGCATTTGCTAAGGACGATGAATGTATGTTCTGTGGTCCCTCCGTCCAGAGGTAAATTCATTAGTTGTTTATTACTAGACTCCTATGGATGTTTTCATTGTGAGGCTCAGGAAATGCACCACTCAAATCCACTCCAATTGAAAAATGAATGTTTTCATCAAGTAAATTGCGAAGATCTAGGAACCAATTTCAACAAGCCCATGAGAGTAACCTAAGATAGGTCAGCCTCTAATAAACCAAACGCGCAGGATGTCTCTTCATGCCCTATTAAATTCCTGAATATACAAATGTCATCCATCCTAAAACTGTCATTTGTATATCTTTCTTATCTTGTCATCAAGTTGACTGACCCCTTATTTTGTAAGAAAAGATTAAAAAATAAAACCCTAAATTGATGTATAACATAGCATGCATGTGACGCCCCCAAATTCGGGTATCTTCCAACCCGACAAATGGTGCTTCACGGTGCTACAGTTCACACAAATATTCAATTGAAATGCCTCAAAAGAATGAATATGTCTTATATATATTCAAAATAATATTAACATTCCCCAGGTTCTTTATAACCATTACTTTTGTTCTTGTCATAATATAAAATATTATGATTACAAAACCTATACTATTACATAAGTAATCTACGGGTTAGCCTTAGCCTTCCCTTTATCCTTGTCGGATCTATTGGTCCGTTCGGTCTTAGCTGCATTCATATGGTTCAAGCAAGAATGAGCCTAACTAGCTCAGCAAATACAACAATTCTAATAAACTAGCATGCTTGAAATATAGGAATAGTATATCTTCAATAACTGAACAATAGTTACGAAGTACTATTGATAATTCAAAATAGCACTCCTTTTCATTCAAAATGTTTTACAATAACAATATTCTGTAAAACATCAATTCTGGTCCAAGACCATGAGCATTTCATAAGTACTTTGAAAAGGACATTCTGACACTAAGTCCGTAAGTCCGACATTACTTACGAGCACGTCTAGGAGATTAGCCTATAGTAATCTATGTTGATCAACACTATATTCATTAAATGTGTATACGTTTAAGTTGTGGCAACCTCATGTGCCTGTCATTTGACGACAAAACATTTTTAGCATACTCAGTCTCCTTTTGAAAATCACACCAATATTAGTTTGGTAAATCATTATCAACACTTTGGTAGATTGTAAGAAATCCAACATGTCATAAGTCTAGCAGAAAGAATTGGCGTTGACTTCATCCGATAAGAACTCATACAAAGAATACATGAATCACAAAGCTTGTCCTGATCTAACTGGAACAAGGGTTAGAGTACTTGCCTTTAGCGTCTGCTTACTGATATAACACGGACACTTTAAGTCCTTACGGTCTCTACAGTAGATGATAACGTCACATAACACATTAGGTCATGAATAAACATACATGATTCCTAATGAATCTTACCCTTCTTCTCAATCTAATTATAACTTAGATTTTTTATTATTGGTTCCGGCTTTTCGTTACATCGATCTTACCTTCACATTATGTTCATGTTTGATTACTTATCTTCAACCTTTAGGCAACATAATTAAGGTTTAACAATACTTTACAATGCTTCATTAAGTTCCTTAGTTCATTACTAATGAGTTACCCTTCATGTTATACTTGTAAACTTTCTTCTCTGTCGAAACCCTATGGCTGGGCAGTTCTTCCCGTCCGTCCCCTTCTTTGGGCAGTTCTTCGCCATGTGGTCAGTTGATCCACACACAAAACATCCATAATTCTTCTTCGGACTTGGATAGTTAGGCACAATGTGCCCCTCCTGTCCACAAATGTAACACACAGCCTTACCCTTGAGACAGACTCCTAAGTGAGTCTTCCCACAAGTCTTGTAAACCTCCATCCTCCTCTTCAAGTCTCTTAATTTAACTTCGGTATTCCCAGAGCTGAACATTTTCTCTTCTGTCCCTTGCCACTACCACTGGCTCCTTCGACCTTCACTCCCCCATCCACTTTCCACTTATTCTTCTTATCTTTGTGGTACTGGCTTAACGCCTTGCTACCACCCTCGAAAAATTATGGCCTTCTCTAAAATGGTCCCAAACGAAGTACTCTGGAACAAAGAAATATAGTTATAGAGCAAAGGTTTCAAGCCCTGCTCGAACCGTCACGCTTTCCTAACCTCGGTGTCCACTTGGTGTGGAGCGAACCTCGCCAGTTCATTAAACTTGGCGGCGTATTGGGGAACCGTCATGTCCCCTTGTTTTAATTCTAGAAACCGAATCTCCATCCTTCCCTGCATGCTCATGGGAAAGTAGTTCTCGAAGAATATCTCCTTGAACCTCACCCATGTTAGAACCTCTATCCCGGCCCTAGCCTGATTGGCCTCCCACAAAAAGTTGGCCTCTCCCTTCGTCATGTAGGTTGCAAAGGCAACCTTCTGAGCCTCATCGACATTTGCTATGACAAAAGCCTTTTCGATTTCCTTCACCCACGTTTTGTCTTTGATAGGGTCCGTAGTTCCTTTGAACTCCGGTGGACCCACGCTCTTAAAATCCTTAAACGTAGTAGCTCGTACTACACCAAGATTTAAGGAGATGTTAGCCCCTGTTCTATTAAACGCAACTGTTAACAAATTTACAAACTCCTGCATGGGGTTAACCAGACCTCCCTCCGGTTGATTTACGTTAGCTTCTTGATTACGGGGTACTCTTCTTGGTGGCATTTTGCTGTTACAATAACAACACATTTCATTATTATTCATTTCCTATTAGTTAGTTAGTATTCAAATTAATCAATAACTAAAACATCCATTACTCAACATGTTCCAAAAAAGGCTTATATTGATTCATTGTAGTATAACACTACATCGGTTACATTACGTAGCCTAAGCTGATTACATTACTTTCCCGCAATTGCTTTCCAAAAATTGGGATTTACAAAAGACTACCCTTTGTTATAAAAAAAAGGTTTACGTCACTACTAGATACAAAATATGTACATATCTAACTAATCTAGCTACTACTAGATTACATCTGCCTCAAGGGATTCTTAAAATCCTCTTTGGCAAGACCGACAATAATATCACGGCTGATAGTATGCCGCGTTTGCCCTGCTTCTACAAGATAACCAGTTACTTGCAGCTGGAAGTTCGCATGAGAACTCCTATTAATATAGGACATTCTCCCTATCTTCAGCTTTTTGGTCTTTAGCTCACTCCTGAGCTCAAAGACCTCCTGTTTCAGCTCATGGACCTTGTCCTTAGCCAAAACCCTTTCATCATGTTCCTGCTCCCACATGGACTCCACGTCCGTCTTATCTTCTATAATAGCCTGGAGCTCTTCTTTTAGCTCCTTAACCTCCTGACAGTAGTGGATGTTTCTATCCAACACTAACATAAAGAGTGACATCATTGACTCCCCTGAAGCCATCTCTGCTGCTATAGCTACTAGGTTGAAGGATATTGCCTCCACCTCTTCCTCCAACATGCCGTCAAACACGGACATATAGTCTAGGCTCTCTGAGTCTCAAGACTCAACCACCACTACTTCTGGCTCTGATGCTATGGGGTTCGGTATAATCTCTACCTGATTAACCGACCCTTCGCTGACTACCTGTATATCTCTATTTTCTCCTGACATCTACAACAACACAATAAGTTTGATTAGTAAAGGTCAGTAGAATAATAAAAACACATAACATATATAATGCATTTTTATAAGGTTAATTTCCATCTTTTATTTCTTTGACTTTTCTTAAGGTTATGACTTAAGGTTTAAATCCCCCCTTACGTTTTATAACCTAAGGCTTTGATACCAACCTGTGACGCCCCCAAATCTAGGTATCTTCCAACCCGACAAATGGTGCTCCACGGTGCTACAGTTCACACAAACATTCAATTGAAATGCCTCAAAAGAACGAATATGTCTTATATATATTCAAAATAATATTAACATTCCCCAGGTTCTTCATAACCATTACATTTGTTCTTGTCATAATATAAAATATTATGATTACAAAACCTATACTATTACATAAGTAATCTACGGGTTCGCCTTAGCCTTCCCTTTATCATTGCCGGATCCATCGGTCCGTTCGGTCTTAGCTGCATTCATATGGTTCAAGAAAGAGTGAGCCTAACTAGCTCAGCAAATACAACAATTCTAATAAACTAGCATGCTTGAAACATAGGAATAATATATCTTCAATAACTGAACAATAATTACGAAGTACTATTGATAATTCAAAATAGCACTCCTTATCATTCAAAATGTTTTACAACAAAAATATTCAGTAAAACATTAATTCTGGTCCAAGACCATGATCATTTCAAAAGTACTTTGAAAAGGACATCCCGACACTAAGTCCGTAAGTACGACATTACTTACGAGCATGTCTAGGTGATCAGCCTATAGTACTCTATGTTGATCAACACTACATTCATTAAACGTGTATACGTTTAAGTTGTGGCAACCTCACGTGCCTATCATTTAACGACAAAACATTTTTAGCATACTCAGTCTCCTTTTGAAAACCACACCAATATTAGTTTAGTAAATCATTGTCAACACTCTGGTAGATTATAAGAAATCCAACATGTCATAAGTCTAGTCGAAAGAATTGGCGTTGACTTCATCCGATACTAACTCATGCAAAGAATACATGAATCACAAAGCTTGTCCAGATCGAACTGGAATAAGGGTTATTGCCTTTAGCGTCTTCTTACAGATATAACACGGACACTTTAAGTCCTTACGGTCTCTATAGTAGATGATAACGTCACATAACACATTAGGTCATGAATAAATATACATGGTTCCTGATGAATCTTACCCTCCTTCTCAATCTAATTATAACTTAGATTTGTTATTATTGGTTCTGACTTTTCGTTACATCGATCTTACCTTCACATTATGTTCATGTTTGATTACTTATCTTCAACCTTTAGGCAACATAATTAAGGTTTAACAATACCTTACAATGCTTCATTAAGTTCCTTAGTTCATTAATAATGAGTTACCCTTCATGTTATACTTGTAAACTTTCTTCTCTGTCGAAACCGTATTGCTGGCGCTGCGGCGCCACTCTGTAGTGGCTATGTACCGGACACGGCACTACGACGTGAGTCTATGTGCTAATCTCCGCGCCGTGGCGTGAAACTACAAAAAGTTATAACACTGTGCCTGGTGCTGCAGCGCCATCAATTAGCCTTGGGTTGGCGCCGCGGCGCCAACTCTGTGCCTCAGATAGCTTTGACAGATTTTCAACTTTGCAAAATTCCCAGACACATAACTTCTTCGTTATAAGTCTGAATTGGCTCGTTCAAGAGCCTACGGTTCACAAATCACATACTCTACGTGTTCATACTAGAATTTTATCTATTTGACTATGTTAACTAAAATTTCACCTATTAATTCATTTTTAACGAAAACGATAAACGTTCATGAACGTTTAACGCTTGTTTCTTCATTACAAGTCCAAATCCGGTCATTTTTGAGTCCGCAACTCTATAATGCCAAATATGACTTGTCTTCATCGAAAACCAACGTTTCCGAGTTCAAACACAAAATATGACATCCATTCTGAGAATTTCACGAATTCGACAACTATCGTCCAATCGTGTGAATTCTGGCATAACTTTGTTACTAACGATATGATCATCGTTCTAAATGGATTTAATTCATTCTATAAACATTTCAGCTTTTATGATACATCAACCGTAAAATCCCAACTTTTTGAAAAAAGATGAATTTTCTATAAATATTATTTTTGAATATTATGGAGTAAAATTGATATAATATTATAGTTGGGATAATATTTATAAATTTTGCAAAGTACGCAAGTTGCTATATAATATTCGATTGGTCGGGGAATATTCGTTTTAACAGAAAATATTCGTACGATGACACAATCATTGGTGGACCCCACAACAGAATTATTGTCGAATTGAGAAAACGACAAAAATATTTTATTAAAAATAACGGCGAAAGTTTTACCGTTGATACTGTTGAACTACTCGATAGTAAAAGTACAGTAATACGTGTGGTTGCATAGTAGCACACGGTATTGATTATTAATGCTTATGTGAGAAGTCACTCAGTTTGATTCAATTATTGTCAGTTAATAATATGAATTATTTAGTGATAATGAAGTTTTGTTTTATTCGTATTATTAACGTAATAAAATAGAAACATCTTTTTATATAAAACAGAATACTTTATTAAAGTTATTCTATAAATAGAATATATTATATTTTATTTAAAAGATTTTTCTTTAAATATGGACCGTCAGATTAAAGTAATCAATCTGAACCATTCATAGATTAGTTACTATGCATTCTATTTTTTTATAAATAGCAGCTCATTCCTTCATTATTTCTTACGAATTCACTGAACTCTAGAGAGAAAAACTATAGAGAGAAACTATAGAGAGAGAGAAGAAAAGTATTCTGCTACTTAACTACTTCCTTATTTCAGTTCTTCTTTAAAACAGTAAGGGGTATTATTTCTTTTGGTATTCATGAAGAGAACTTCAGTTATTCCATTATTTATTATTTTGTTGGAATAACCTGTATACGCGGTCTACCCTATACTTGGTGACATTCTTCTATTATTCTGTTGGAACATCCTGTCTGTGTGTTTTACACCGGACCTGGTTCCGTCTTTATTATTATTCTGTTGGAACATCTTGTCTGTGTGTTTTACACCGAACCTGGTTCCGTCTTTATTATTATTCTGTTGGAACATCCTGTCTGTGTGTTTTACACCGGACCTGGTTCCGTCTTTATTATTATTCTGTTGGAATATCCTGTCTGTACGTTTTACGCCGGACCTGGTTCCATTATTTATTATTCAGTTAGAATAACCTGTCTGTGCGGTCTATCGCATGCATGGTGATTTCTTTTGTTATTCCATTCTTTATTATATTCAATTGGTTAAAACTTTGACTTCTATACTCCATGAAATTAGTGGAATATCTTTGATATTTGCGCTTCATCTAGTATCTTTTCATAAAAATATTATTCTAAGTATTCTTGAATTTTACACCACAAAGCAGTATCATGTTGATAATTTGGAAATTGTTAATTCTTGGATAAATTAATTCTTGAACTTGTTTTATTGAATTCTTATATCATTGTCATCATCCTCATGTTTAAAAAATGTTGAAAGTCATCTGTGGCCTGTAGTGCATAGATGGACTTGGTATGATTATGACCAGGGATTATTCGGTATAATTATGACCGTAATGTTACAAATGATGTGGTAAAAGTCCCCATTGGCCCATAGTGGATTGATGGACAGTTGTTGGCATGATCATGACCATTAATGAATACACGAATATCCTTGGCTGTAGTGCAGGAGTGATTCGATGATGTGGATTATTTTATTAAGCTGAGTCCCAGTGATAATAGTGTTGAAAAATCTTTTAAATCATAGAAGATAGTAGATTTTCTTTTTTACTTGACTCTTTTAATAGATTGCTTGTTCCGCTGCAGTTAAACTTGATGTTCGTTATATTTTATCAGTTTAACACTGTTGAAGGCTAATGATAATTTATTTTGCATTATCTTAGTCATAATATTTCTTACTGGGCTAGTTGAGCTCACCCTTTCTTTCACTGTTCTCTTCAGCAAATGAGAATATAGCTGGGACGAGTCAGGAAACGGAGTGATGGACCAGATGTTTGTATTAGTAGTCCTCACTATCCTTTTGAGTTTGTATAGTCTCTAGTAGACAGTAATTGTATTCAAACTCACAGTTATGTTTTATCGTATTGTACACGACAGTTGTATTAGTAAGTTGTATTTGTATTCTGTACCATGTATCTGACGACCCAAGATGGGTGATGTATACCTAATTTTGGGGGCATCACAGTTGGAATCAAAGCTTAGGGATATGATCCCTGACTAAGATGTGAGACTAGAACTAGGAGGGGAAAGACGGGGAATTCCTTCTCTAGTATGACCTACCTAAGTTTATTTGGTATTTAATTGGTCGGTCAAAGTATATGGATAATATGTTTTATGTTAATGAACCTTTGTTTTGTGGCAGTATCTGAAAATGACATCCGAGAATGTTAAAAATAGCAATGGAGCACAAGAGACCGTTGAGCCTCCACATATCAATAATCAGGAGAATGTGCATTAGGAAGGCGACAATCCTCATGCAAACAACAACACTGACCAAATGATGAATGATGGACTGTTCAGAGGCTTTATGCAATTCATGCAACATCAGGCGAGAGCGGCTCCTGTCCAAAATATAGGTGGAAACACTGGAAACTCTCAGACGGTCATTGCTAAACAATTCAAGGAGCTAGGACCACCGGAGTTTATAGGAGAGCCAAAACCACTTAAGGCGGAAGCATGGATAAAGCAGATCACCAAGATATTTGATGTCTTGGGATGCTCCGAGGAACAAAAGGTTCCCTTCGCCACCTTCATGTTACGTGAAGAGGCAGATTATTGGTGGGAATATGTAAAACGTACCCAGCCTGACGCACTCAAGATGTCTTGGGAGAAGTTCCAAGAGTTATTCAACGACAAGTACTTTACTGAGAGTATTCGTCATATGAAGTAGGTGGAGTTTATCAAGCTGGAGCAAAATAATATGACCGTGTCGAAGTATGAGGCTAAATTTGCTGAGTTATCCTGGTTTGCGTTCCACTTGGTGGATAATGAAGAGCGAATGAAGCGAATGTTTTTGCGAGGTTTGAAACCTGAGATACGTCAACATCTTATTTCTCATAAACTGTGTTTGTATTCAGATGTTGTAAATAGGGCTCAGTTAGTAGAGCGCGATAATGAGTCAACGCAATCAAAGGAGAACAGCCGACAAAATGATAGTACCAGTGAGAGCAGTCATCGAAGCGGTGACAACAAGCGTGGAGGGAATCAACAGGCCAGAAATGGTAACCACTTTGGTGGTAATCAGGGCCAAAACAATAAGAATGGACATTTCAAGAAGAGGGGATTCAACAATGATGGAAAGACGTCAGCATCAGCACCCATTGTTAAGGAAGGAGAATGACCACCTATCATATGCTTCAAATGCGGAAGAGAGGGACACATCAGTCCAAACTACGCGATGCCGTCCAAAGCATGTTATAATTGTGGAAGAGAAGGTCACCTAGTCCGATTTTGTCGTTCACCGAAGACAAGTTCAGCTAGGATAGAGGCACCAAAGGCCGTCCCAGAAAAGTCAAAGCCAGTAGTGTAAGGGAAAGCGTTTGTAGTGACCTCCCAGAAAGTAAAGAACCCGAATGAGGTCATCACGGGTAAGCTTATCATAAACTTTAGTGAAGTCTATACCTTATTTGATACCGGTTCTACTCATTCTTTTATTTCTCCTACTTGCGCTCAACGATTAAATTTGACTCCGGAGAAATTAGACTTTGACTTATCTGTGGAAACTCCATTGGGAGAAACCTTCATTACATCCACTGTTTATAAGTCTTGTTTGGTTCAAATCGGTACCCTCATATTACCTGTCGATCTTATTTCATTGAAAATACTTGCATTTGACGTGATTCTAGGGATTGATTGGTTAACTACTCATCATGCAAAAATTGATTATTTTCGTAAGGTTGTTAGCTTTCATATTCCTAACCAATCTGTTATGCGAATTCAAGCCACCAAACCATTAAAATCAATCACTGTCATCTCAAGCCATAAAGCTATTCGTTTATTGAAAAATAGATGTCAAGCTTTCTTAGCTCATGTCACAGATCTAAACAAAAATACGTCAGTTTTGAATAATATTTCTATTGTTAATGAATTTCCTGACGTATTCCCTGAAGAATTTCCTGGCCTAACCCTAGAGCGTGAAATTAAATTTTGTATCGACCTTGAACCCGGTACAAAATCCATTTCTAAAGCCCCATATCGAATGGCTCCTATTGAACTTCAGGAGTTAAAAACTCAACTGCAGGAATTGTTAGACATTGGCTTTATTCGTCCTAGTACTTCTCCTTGGGGTGCTCATGTTCTATTCGTGAAGAAGAAAGATGGGAGTATATGACTTTGTATTGATTATCGGGAGTTGAATCATGTCACCATCAAAAATAGATACCCGTTGCCACGTATTGATGACATGTTTGACCAGTTGCAAGGAGCCAAATTCTTTTTAAAGATTGATCTTCGTTATGGATATCACCAATTGAAGATTAGAACCGATGACATTCCAAAGACGGCTTTCAGAACTCGGTACGGGCATTATGAATTCCTAGTCATGTCCTTTAGATTGACTAATGCTCCTGCTACCTTTATGGATATGATGAACCGAGTATTCAAGGAATATTTGGATCACTTTGTGGTCGTCTATATTGATGACATCCTTATTTATTCCAAAAGTCGTGAAGATCATGAGCAACACTTGAGGCTGATACTCCAAAAGATTCGTGAATATAAGCTTTATGTAAAGTTGAAGAAATGCGAGTTCTGGCTTGAGGAAGTAGCATTCCTTGGGCACGTTGTATCAAGTCATGGAATATCTGTTCACCCAGCAAAGATTGAAGCTATTCAAAGATGGGAACAACCTAAATCAGTGACCGAAGTACGTAGCTTTCTCGGCTTAGCTGGTTATTATCGGAGATTCGTATAAGGGTTTTCTCGAATCGCTACTCCACTAACTCAGCTGACTCGGAAAGATACAAAGTTCGGTTAGAGCGAGGAATGTGAGAAGAGTTTTCAAGAACTCAAGAGGAGACTCATTTCAGCACCTGTTCTGACAATACCATCTGGTTCGGAGGGATTTGTCATCTACAGTGATGCTTCGGGCAAAGGGTTAGGATGTGTTCTCATGCAACATGGGAAAGTCATAGCCTATACCTCACGATAACTCAAAGAATATGAGAGGAATTATCCTACTCATGACCTAGAGTTAGCAGCTGTGGTCTTCGCACTTAAAATTTGGAGGCATTACTTGTATGGGGAGAAGGTGGAGATCTTTACGGATCATAAAAGCCTCAAATATTTCTTCACTTAAAAGGAACTCAACATGCGACAACGACGTTGGCTTGAACTGTTAAAAGATTATGATCATACCATCCAATACCATCTTGGAAAAGCGAACGTGGTAGCTGACGTATTGAGTAGAAGATCATATGCGGGTACGAGTGAAATATTGACAACATAAAAGCCCATTTTGTGTGACTTGCAAAGGATGGAGATAGAGTTAAAAACTCTAGGGAATCATGTGATGTGGCGAATATACGAGTAGAACCGACTTTAATTGATAAAGTTAAAGCTGCTCAAGCTACAGACCTGGAGCTGATGCGTATGAGGAAGAAAGTGCAAGAAGGTGATATGCCGGAAGCAAGAATCAATGATGAAGGAATACTTCGAGTCAACTCCAGACTTTGTGTTCCTAACGACCCTGATTTAAAGTATAAAATCATGATGGAGGCACATAACACATCGTTTGCAATCCATCTTGGGAGTACCAAAATGTATTATGATATTCGTCATACATTTTGGTGGAGCAATATGAAGAGAGAGATAGCGTTGTTTGTCTCAAGGTGTCTAACGTGTCAACGAGTCAAGGCGGAGCATCAAGTACCAAAAGGTCCATTGCAACCACTTAAAATTCCAGAATGGAAGTGGGAGCACATTACCATAGATTTCGTTACCTGTCTTCCCAAAGTTTCTCGAGGTATAGATGTGATTTGGGTCATTGTTGATAGATTGACCAACTCTGCTCATTTCTTACCGATACGAGAAACTTATACACTTGAACGTCTTGCTCGTATGTACATAAACGAGATTGTAAGACTGAATGGTATGCCAATATCCATAGTTTCTGATCGAGACCCAAGATTCACTTCACGATTTTGGGTTAGTTTACAAAAAGCTATGGGCACAGATTTACGATTTAGTTCGGCATATCATCCTTAGACGGATGGACTATCAGAGAGGACTATTTATACTCTTGAAGATCTATTAAGGCTCTATGTCCTTGATTTCAAGGAAAGTTGGGACAAGTTCTTACCATTGGTGGAGATTTTCTACAACAACAGTTATCAAGCAAGTATTGGCATGGCTCCATTCGAAGCTTTGTATGGAAGAAAATGTCGTTCTCCAGTATGCTGGGATAAGGTGGGTGAAGCAACGTTGTTGGGACCGGAGTTGGTACGTATGACTACGGAAAAGATTCAAACGATCCGGCAACGTATAAAAACCTCACAAGATCGATAAAAGAGTTATGCTGATCTTAATCGAAAGGATGTGGAATTCGATATAGGAGATCATGTGTTGTTACGTGTTGCTCCATGGAAAAGAGTTACGAGATTTGGAAAGAGAGGAAAGCTCAATCCTCGATTCATCGGCCTATTTTTAATCCTCGATCGAGTAGGAACTGTGGCCTATAGACTCGCTTTACCGCCAAGTATATCTCGTGTTCATAACGTTTTTTACATATCCATGCTACGTAAATATGTGAAAGACCCGAACCACATTATTGAGTTAGAACCAGACGAAATAGCGGAAGATTTGACGTATGAAGAGGTTCCTGTTCAAATCTTGGATAAGAAGGAACATATTCTACGCACCAAGGTTATACCTCAAGTTAAAGTTTTGTGGAGAAACCACGATGTTGAGGAAATGACTTGGGAGTTAGAATCTGAAATGAAATCAAGGCATCCTTACCTCTTCGACATACCAGGTACGTATCCTAATTTCGAGGGCGAAATTTCATAAGAAGGGGAGATTGTAAAACCCCAACTTTTTTAATAAAGATCAATTTTCTATAAATATTATTTTTGAATATTATGGAGTAAAATTGATATAATGTTATAGTTGGGGGTAATATTTATAAATTTTGCAAAATACGCAAGTTGCTATATAATATTCGATTGGTCGGGGAATATTCGTTTTAACAGAAAATATTCGTACGACGACACAATCATTGGTGGACCCCACAACAGAATTATTGTCGAATTGAGAAACGACAAAAATATTTTATTAAAAATAACGGCGAAAGTTTTACCGTTGATACCGTTGAACTACTCGATAGTAAAAGTACAGTAATACGTGTGGTTGCATAGTAGCACACGGTATTGATTATTAATGCTTATGTAAGAAGTCACTCAGTTTGATTCAATTATTGTCAGTTAATAATATGAATTATTTAGCGATAATGAAGTTTTGTTTTATTCGTATTATTAACGTAATAAAACAGAAACATCTTTTTATATAAAACATAATACTTTATTAAAGTTATTCTATAAATAGAATATATTATATTTTTATTTAAAAGATTTTTCTTTAAATATGGACCGTCAGATTAAAGTAATCAATCTGGAGCGTTCATAGATTAGTTACAATGCATTTCATTTTTTTATAAATAGCAGCTCATTCCTTCATTATTTCTTACAAATTCACTGAACTCTAGAGAGAGAAACTATAGAGAGAGAAAAGAAAAGTATTCTACTACTTAACTACTTCTTTATTTTAGTTCTACTTTAAAACGGTAAGGGATATTATTTCTTTTGGTATTCATGAAGAGAACTTTTGTTATTCCATTATTTATTATTCTGTTGGAATAACCTGTATACGCGGTCTACCCTATACTTGGTGGCATTCTTCTATTATTCTGTTGGAACATCCTGTCTGTGTGTTTTACACCGGACCTGGTTCCGTCTTTATTATTATTCTGTTGAAACATCCTATATGTGTGTTTTACACCGGACCTAGTTCCGTCTTTATTATTCTGTTGGAATATTTTGTCTGTGCATTTTACGCCGGACCTGGTTCCGTTATTTATTATTCTGTTGGAATAACCTGCCTATGCGGTCTATCGCATGCATGGTGATTTCTTTTGTTATTCCATTCTTTATTATATTCAGTTGGTTAAAACTTTGACTTCTATACTCCATGAAATTAGTGGAATATCCTTGATATTTGCGCTTTATCCAATATCTTGTCAGGGAAATATTCTTCTGAGCATTCTTGAATTTTACTCTATAAAACAGTATCATGTTGACAATTTGGACGTTATCAGTTCCTAGATAAATTAATTCTTGAACTTGTTTTATTGAATTCTTATATCATTGTCATCATCCTCATGTTTATATTTTGTTGAAAGTCATCTATGGCCTGTAGTGCGTAGATGGACTTGGTATGATTATGACCAGAGATAATTCGGTGTAATCATGACCGTAATGTTACAAATGATGTGGAAAAAGTCCTCATTGGCCCGTAGTGCATTAATGGACAATTTTTGACATGATTATGGCTATGGATTCTCTTTGGTCGTAGTGCAAAGATGAATTGTTTTATGGCATGATCAGGACCGTTGATTAAAACATGATTATCTTTAGCCGTAGTGCATGGATAATTTGTGTTCGTGATACTAAAGAATATCCTTGGCCGTAGTGCAGGGGTGATTCGATGATGTGGATTATTTATTAAGCTGAGTCCCAGCGATAAAAGTGATGAAAAACCTTTTAAATCATAAAAGATAGTAGATTTTATTCTCTACTTGACTCTTTTAATTGATTGCTTGTTCCGCTGTAGTTAAACTTGATGTCTATTGTATTTTATCAGTTTAACATTGTTAGAGACTAATGATAATTTATTCTGCATTATCTTAGTCATAATATTTCGTACTGGGCTAGTTGAGCTCACCCTTTCTTTCATTGTTCTCTTCAGAAAATGAGAATATAGCTGGGACGAGTAGGGAAACGGAGTGATGGTCCAGAGGATAGCATTAGTAGTCCTCACTATTCTGTGAAATAGTGTGATTATAATTGTAATGAGGACTCCTTTGGAGTATGGTTACTCTCTAGAAGACAATATTTGTATTCAAACTCACAGTTTATGTTTTGTCGTATTGTACAAGACAGTTGTATTATTAAGTTGTATTTGAATTCTGTACCATGTATCTGGCGACTCAAGATAGGTGATGTATACCTATTTTGGGGGCATCACAGTTGGTATCAGAACTTAGGGATATGATCCCTAGCTGAGATGTGAGATAAGAACTAAGAGCGGAGAGACAGGGAATTCCTTCGCTAGTATGACCTACCTAAGTTTACTTGTTATTTAATTGGTCGGTCAGAGTATAGAGATAATATGTGATATGTTAATTAACCCTTGTTTTGTGGTAGTATTTGAAAATGACATCTGAAAATGTTGAGATAAGCAATGGAGCACAGGAGACCGTTGAGTCTCCACAGATCAATAATCAGGACAATGTGCAACAGGATGGCGATAATCCTCCTATAAATAAAAACACTGATCAATTGACGAACGACGGTACGTTTAGGAGTTTTTTAGAATTCATGCAACATCAGGCGAAGGCGGCTCCTGTTCATAATGCAGGTAAAAATAATGACAACCCACAATTGGTCATCGCTAAGAAATTCAAGGAGCTGGGACCACCGGAGATTTTGGGAAAGCTAGAACCACTTAAGGCGGAGACGTGGTTAAAGCAGATCACCAAGATATTTGATGTCTTGGGATGCTTCGAGGAGCAAAAGGTTCCCTTTGCCACCTTTATGTTGCGTAAAGAGGCAGATCACTGGTGGGGATCTATAAAACGTACCCAGCCTGACGCACTTAAGATGTCTTGGGAGAAGTTCCAAGAGCTGTTCAATGACAAGTACTTTTTCGAAAGCATTCGTCACATGAAGGAGGTTGAATTTATCAAGTTGGAGCAAAACAACATGACAGTGTCGCAGTACGAAGCTAAGTTTGCCGAGTTGTCCTGATTTGCGTCCCACTTGGTTGATAATGAAGGGAGAATGACGCGGATGTTTTTAAGAGGTTTGAAGCCGGAGATACATCAATATCTTATTTCTCATAAACTGTGTTTGTATTCAGATATTGTAAATAGGGCTCAGTTAGTGGAGCGCGATAACGAGTCAACGCAACTAAAAGAGAGCAGTCGGCAAAATGATAATACCGGTGATAACAGTCATCAAAGCGGTGACAATAAATATGGAGGGAATCAACATGCCAGAAATGGTAACCACTTCGGTGGTAATCATGGTTAAAACAATAAGAATGGACATTTCAAGAAGAGAAGATTTAACAATGATGGAAAGACGTCAACACCAGCACCCGTTGTTAAGAAAGGAGAACGAACACCTATAATATACTTCAAATACGGAGGGGAGGGACACATCAGTCCAAACTGCGCGATGCCGTCCAAAGCATGTTATAATTGTGGAAGAGAAGGTCACTTAGCCTGATTTTGTCGTTCACCGAAGACAAGTTCAGCTAAGATGGAGGCACCAAAGGCCGTCCTAGAAAAGTCAAAGCCGGTAGTTTAAGAGAGAGCATTTTTTTTCGTGACAAGGAACCTGAATAAAATTATCACGGATATGTTAGTCATAAACTCTTGTGAAGTTTATACCGTGTTAGATACCAGTTTTACTCACTCTTTTATTTCACCTAATTGTGTTCAATGTTTGAAGTTAACTCCGGAGAAGTTAGACTTTGATATATCTGTTTAAACTCAGTTGGGAGAAACCTTCGTTACCTCCACTATTTATAAATCTTGTTTGATTCAAATCAACACTTTCACGTTACCTGTCGATCGTATCTCTTTGAAAATACTTGCCTTTGATGTGATTTTAGAAATCAATTGGTTAACTACTCATCGTGCTTTTCGTAAGGTTGTTAGCTTTCATACTCCTAACCAACCTGTTATAAGAAGTTAAAGTAACCAAACCACTAAAGTCAATCATTGTCATATCAAGCAATAAATAAAGAGCCCGATCCTTTCGTTGTTGACTTTCTTGTGTGGAATGCACCGAAGTCAGACTTTCTGTAGGCAACGTTGTGAATGACGATGGCAAGTTGATAGGTATCAATGTGACGTACTATCCAAGTCTTGGATGAGAGTCACAGTTTTGAATGATATTTTTATTGTTAATAAATTTCCTGACGTATTCTTGAAGACTTCTTAGCCTACCCCAGAGCGTGAAATCGAATTTTGTATTGACCCCAGTACAAAACCCATTTCTTAAACCCTTAAATATTTCTTCAACTAAAGCAAACGTATCATGCGCCAAAGACGTTGGCTCGAGCTGTTGAAGATTACGATCGTACCATTCAATACCATCGTGAAAAAGCAAACGTGGTAGCTGACGCATTGAGTAAAAAATTGTATGCATATACGAGTGTGAATATACGAACCCACGTGAAGAAAACGAATATACGAGTAGAATTGACTTTAATCGATAAAGTTAAAGTCACTCAAGCTACGCACCCGAAGCTGATGAACATGAAGAAGAAGGTTCAAGAGGGCGTTATTTTAAATAGCAAGAGTTGCTGAAATCTCAACCCTCGATTTAATTGGCCCATTTGAAATCCTCGATCGAGTAGAAACTGTGGCTTATAGACTCGTTTTACTGCCAAGTATGTCGCGTGTTCATAACGTTTTTAACATATCGATGTTACGAAAATATGTGGACGACCCGAACAACATTATTAATTTAGAATCGGACGAGATAGCGAATGATTTAACGTTTGAGGAGATACGTGTTAAAATCTTGGATAAGAAGAATCGTATTCAACACTCAAAGGTTATACCTCAAGAGTTAGAATCTGAAATGAAGTCAAGGAATCCTCACCCGTTCAACATACTAGGTACGTACGTAAATTTTGAGGGCAAAATTTCATAATGAGGGGAGATTGTAAAACCCTAAATTTTACGAATAAGATTTAATTTTCTCAAAATAATTTTTTTTTATATTATGGTGTGGATTTGATATAATGTTATAGTTGTGGGTGGTATTTATAAATTTTGCAATCATTGGTGGACCCCGCAACGGAATTATTGTCGGATTGAGAAAACGACAAAAATATTTTATGAAAATAACGGCGGAAGTTTTACCGTTAATACTGTTAAACTACTCGGTAGTAAAAGTACAGTAATACGTGTGGTTGCATAGTAGCATAGGGTATTGATTATTGAGGTTTAGTGATAAGTTACTCAGTTTTGTTTTATTGGTATTATTAATGTAATAAAATAGAAAAAAAATTATATAAAATAAAATACTTTTATAAAGTTATTCGTTTTATTAGGCTAATAGTAAAATCTTTTTATATAAAACAGAATACTTTTATAAAGTTATCTGTTTTATTAGACAATAATTAGAATATATTATATTTTATTATGCATAGTGTTTGTATAGTACCTGCATAGTGTTTGCATAGTAAAATCTTTTATAAAGTTATTCGTTTTATTAGATTATAAATAGAATATATTATATTTTAATTAAAAGATTTTGCTTTAAATATGGACCATCAGATTAAAGTAAATCAATCTGGACCGTTCATGAATTCGTTACTATGCAGTTCATTCTTCTATAAATAGAAGCTCATTCCCTCATTATTTCTTATGAATTCACTGAAACTCTAGAGAGAGAAACTATGGATAGAAAGAAGAAAAGTGTTCTGCTACTTCACTACTTCTATATCCAGTACTCTTCTTTCTAAGGTAAGGGATATTATTCTTTTGTATTCATGAAGAGAACTTCTGTTATTCCATTCCTTATTATTCTGTTGGAATAACCTGTATACGCGGGCTACCCTATACTTGGTGACATTCTTCTATTATTCTGTCTTTATTATTCTGTTGGAATATCCTGTCTGTGTGTTTTACACCGGACCTGGTTCCGTCTTTATTATTCTGTTGAAATATCCTGTCTGTGTGTTTTACATCGGACCTGGTTCCATTCTTTATTATTCTGTCGGAATATCCTGTCTGTGCGTTTTACGTCGGACCTGGTTCCAGTCTTTATTATTCTGTTGGAATATTCTGTCTGTGCATTTTACGCCGGACCTGGTTCTGTTATTTATTATTCTGTTGGAATAACCTGCATGTGCGGTCTATCGTATGCATGGTGATTTCTTTTGTTATTCCATTCTTTATTATACTCAGTTGGTTAAAACTTTGACTTCTATACTCCATGAAATTAGTGAAATATCCTTGATATTTGTGCTTTATCCAATATCTTTTCATGGAAATATTATTCTGAGCATTCTTGAATTTTACTCTATAAAACAGTATCATGTTGACAATTTGGACGTTATCAGTTCCTAGATAAATTAATTCTTGAACTTGTTTTTATTGAATTCTTATATCATTGTCATCATCCTCATGTTTATATTTTGTTGAAAGTCATCTATGGCCTGTAGTGCGTAGATGGACTTGGTATGATTATGACCAGAGATTATTCGGTGTAATCATGACCGTAATGTTACAAATGATGTGGAAAAAGTCCTCATTGGCCCGTAGTGCATTGATGGACAATTTTTGGTATGATTATGGCTATGGATTCTCTTTGGTCGTAGTGCAAAGATGAATTTTTTTATGGCATGATCAGGACCGTTGATGAAAACATGATTATCTTTAGCCGTAGTGCATGGATAATTCGTGGTCATGATACTAAGGAATATCCTTGGCCGTAGTGCAGGGGTGATTCGATGATGTGGATTATTTATTAAGCTGAGTCCCAACGATAAAAGTGATGAAAAACCTTTTAAATCATAAAAGATAGTAGATTTTAATCTCTACTTGACTCTTTTAATTGATTGCTTGTTCCGCTACAGTTAAACTTGATGTCTATTGTATTTTATCAGTTTAACATTGTTGGGGACTAATGATAATTTATTCTGCATTATCTTAGTCATAATATTTCTTACTGGGCTAGTTGAACTCACCCTTTCTTTCACTGTTCTCTTCAGGAAATGAGAATATAGTTGGGACGAGTCGAAAAACGGAGTGATGGTCCAGAGGATAGCATTAATAGTCCTCACTAATCTGTGAAATAGTGTGATAATAATTTTAATGGGGACTCCTTTTGAGTATGGATACTTTCTAGAAGACAATATTTGTATTCAAACTCACAGTTTATGTTTTGTCGTATTGTACAAGACAGTTGTATTATTAAGTTGTATTTGAATTCTGTACCATGTATCTGGCAACTCAAGATGGGTGATGTATACCTATTTTGGGGGCGTCACAGAAATAACAACCAAATAATAAGCCATATCCTCATCTATTTATAGGATTTCTAAAGTGAGGGTAAAAGGGTCATTAAGGCATCCCACCTCCTTAAGTCACCTCCTTACTATTCATTACTTGTTAACCACAACTCTTATCCCTTACTTGGTCATTACTCAAAGTTCTTGCCCATCAAGTTCACCCATGGGTTGCACCATGGATCTTGCTTTACCAATTAGATCATCCTTTGGGCTTAGACTTAATTAATTAGATTATGTCTTGTGGCTCACATTAATTTAGTTTGGGCTTCCTATTAATCCACTTGGCTTAACCTTAATAAACCCTTGGCTTAAACATTATTTCATCTTGGTCTTGCCCCTTAATGATTATTGGATTTGTACTTCCTACACAATCCACAATTTCATTCCATTAGAATTAATACTTACCATTCTCAATTTAAGTCCGCATGCAAAATTTTACGTTTTCCATACTTAGATTATTATTACATACTCTATCTCACCTCGATATTATAACGTTATGCATTTCTCAGAAGTTCAAAAATAATTCCCGAGCGGAAAATGATGAATAGTATTTTTCGGAAAGTCTCTCGAAAAACTTTTATTTTCGTCTTGAAAATTCAAGTACTTTAATTCTCTCACGTAGTTAAAATACTATGACGTTTCGACGTTTCTAGGTTATAGAACGACGTTCATCTTACTAACAAATAATAACAATTAATATTATTTTATTCATTATTTAAAGTATTTACAAAAGGTTCGATTTTCCGAGGCGTTACAATGCATCCATATCATCTGTCAATATCAAGACTAAACTAGATACCGGTTTGTGTTCAGGTTGGTCCTAGGACTCGATCCCAAGCCAAGAAGGCAGGATCACTTCCAGCCAAAATGGCAGAAAGCAGTTCATCAGAACCTATACCTCTATCTTGAATAGAGTTTGAAGAGTTTAAGAAGCAAATGGTTGAGATGATCATACTATTAAAAGAACAGTGTAGAGTTACTTAGGAGTCCAAACTGAAAACTCTAATTGAACCCTTTGTGCAAGGAGAATTGCAAGTACTGAGAAAGAACAATGGTACACAGATGTCTACCCTAATATCTCCAATTAATGTCAGTTCTGCCAAAGTGGCCACGGAAAAGAATCTGACAAAGGAAGTAATAAACCTCCGAGAAGACAGAGAAAATGGAGATATCTAAAAGAAAGTCAAAAAAATGGAGGTTGTTATCCGATCTATTAAGGGGACAGGATCTCATAGAAGCATGAATTTTTTTTATCTGTGTATTTTCCCAAAGGCAAGATACCCCAATAAATTCCAAGTCCCAGAGTTCGAAAAGTATAATGGATTAGGAGATCCCTATACCCATTTGAAGGTCAACATAGGTGAGCTGGGATCATATGCCGAGGATGAGAACCTCAGAATGCAGTTGTTTCAAAAGAACCTAACTGGTAAAGCCCAAAATTTGTACGCTAGGATTGATAACTCCAAAGTTAAGGGTTGGGAGGATCTAGCCCGTGCTTTTCTCAATCAGTGTAGCTTCCAATCCCAAATGACCCCTGATCGCTACCAAGTATACAAAATTAACAAACTGAGCAATGAGTCGTTCAGGGAATATGCATAGAGGTGGAGGCGTATGGTCACCCAAGTTAGCCCGCTAATGGATGAAGGTGAGATGGTAATGACCTTTATTGACATCCAAGAAGTCCCACATTACGAGAGAGTCATAGCAGGAATATGCAAATCCTTTTTTGAAATGATCAAACACGGGAAAATGACTGAAATGTGATTAAAATCCAGAAAAATCAAGGGCCTTACAACCTTGGAGGTAGTGACAGAGAATATACAATTGGGTAATTACTCGAACGCTCCTAAAAGGGTACCTAAAAGGAAAGAGGAAGATGTCTCTTTAATCTTGGAAGGGCCATCAACAAGCAAGAGCAGTAATCCACCAATACAGAAGCAAGGCAATTACCCTGTAACTCCAAATACCCAAAATCCTACGGTGCCAAGAGTTGGGGAAAACACGTGAAGAAGAATATTTACTACCCTAGGGGACTCATCGGAGAATATATTGGCATTATTGGTAGCACAGAAGAAGCTCATTGGGCTCGTTCCACCTGCTGACCCTAATGGAAGATAATGTGTTCCCAATAAGAAATGTGCATATCATTCCGGATCACTGGGGCATGACACTTAAAACTATTGGACTTTAAAACATAACATTCAAAACCTGATTGATAGCGGGGAGATCGTGGTAAAACTATAAGAGCAACCCAATGTTAATAACAATCCCTTACCTCAACATGGAGCGGAGGGAGTCAACATGATCAGTACAAGAGGTAGGGAAATTACAAATATCTGAGAAAATTAGGAGAAGCTCCTGTGATGACTGATTCTTCCATATGGGGTTACTTGGAAGAATGGTACATGATGGAATATAGCTTGGCATTAATCAAGGAACAAATAGACCAATTAACAGAGATAGTTGTGTACCAAAATCAGTTGACTCGTTAGTTGATCGATCAAGTCCTACAAGGGCAGATCAGCATTCCACCTCCAAAGGTTATCCCCTTTCCAAAGAGAGATTAGATTCGTCTCCAAGATTAGAGCAGATGGAAAGAAAAGATAGCCAGGGAATCTAGTTTTCATTCTCATCTGGATTTTACAGACAAGCAAAAATTTACCCCACTGGGGCAATCTAGGGAAGAAATCTTGCGGGCGTTGATCAATGAGGGAAAGATCACAAAGTTCTCACCACCCCCAGACCCTCAATAAAAGTATTTCAACCCTAGTAGGACATATCTTTATCACTCAAATGCTCCGGGACATGCCATTGAGGAATGTTGGGCTTTGCGTCATCTAATTCAAAATCTGATCGAATCAGGAGAGTTAGAAATGATGAGAGGGGATTAGTTTTTCCTAGATGAAGAGATAGTGTACCCTTAGAAGGTGAAAGATTCAGAAGAAACGATGACAGTTATCACTTGTGTGGAAGGAACTTCCACCCTGCCTATAGCCATCAAACGATTGTCAAATGTGGGAGATAAAAATCTAGTGGTACTAGTTGCGCCAATGCTGGTGATGTTGACTCCTCGGCAGCAAATCTCTATTTTTAGTCTGAAAAAGGTTCCTTGAAATTATGGGGAAGGTATAAGGTCTGAGACCGATTGTACTACAATCCTGCCAATGGACAACCTATTGTGTCTCCCAAGGCGGATAATGGAGCCAATAGCTAAAATTGTGGGAAAGGTGCCACTAGGGAAAATTGTGGATTTCCTTAACAAAATGGGACATAATGAAGCGAGAGCGGTGAAGCAGCTGAAAGAGGCACCACCCCAAATCTCTATTCTAGACCTTGTGCTAGCTTCCGAAGACCTTTGTCATATTTTGATCCAAGTGTTGGAGGAGGCCTACTTGCCCAAAACCATTGATACTGAGAAGTTACAGTATCTGATTAGTCATGTACTAGAGAGTAACATGATATCTTTTACTGATGATGATATACCAGCCGAAGGAACTAGATATCACAGGCCACTGCATATCGTAGTTATATCATTCTGCTATGTGATAGGAGGCATACTTATTGGTGGTAGTTCATCCCCAAATATCTTCCCTCAGGATACCTTGAAGAGGATGAATGTCAATCTAAATCGAATTCGAGACAAACATGTGGTGGTTCGAGCTTTTGATGGATCACGGAGGGATATAGTAGGGGAAATGAACTTCCTTTGGAGATCGGTCCATTCATTTTCAACATATCCTTCCAAATATTGAACATCACAACTGGATATAACTTGTTGCTAGGGTGACCTTGGAATCATATGGCTAGAGCCATTCCGTCCACTCTTCACAAGCAATTAAAGTATATTATCAACGGTAACTTGGCCAAAGTCAGTGCCGAACCCGATTATACGATTCATACTCTGGAAGATATGCCCAGGATCAGTGTGAATGAGGGTATTGAACCCGCCAGTTTCCAAGCTTTTGAAGTAAGCTCTCCTTAATACCATTCTATGGGTTCACTAGAATTGAAACCGGATATCCCCCGAAGTGATGGTTATTGGCCAAGAGATGTTTTCCCGAGGACATCGACTAGGTCAAGGGCTAGGCCAAAATGGCTAAGGAAATAGATATCCAATCTATATACCAACTCAGTTGGTCAGGGATGGACTGGGATACCTCGGTGGTTCCAAACACCGTAATACCCATAAGCACATGCATGTCCAGCTGATGGTTCCCCTCAGGCCAAGCCTCAATCAAGCGGGATTCAAGGAACCATTGAAAAAGATCCCTGCCTATATCTCAAACCTCTTGATACCCAAGGTCAATCAGAGTATAGATATGGAAGCCCATAAGGGAGGATCTAATAAAGATGAAGCTGGGAAAGCCAAGAACCAAAAGTTTTTGGAAGAGATTCAATTCTAATTTATAAACAGCTTTTCACTTACCAAGGATACTACTAAGAAACCCCTTGAGGTCGATTCATCAGATGATCAGCCCATCCTTCTGGTCATCAATTGAAAAAATGTGAATATCCCAAAGGAGGATTTCAGGTTCAGTTCTGAGCCAATATTGGTCATCCTCAGAGACAGCAGTGACCTCAACAATTCCTTTATCTCAGCCATCCCTGAAGATCTGACTACCAGTAATTGGACGATCACGCCTCAGATCGTTCGAAAAGAGTAAAAACAGAAAATGATCTGCTAACAGGGAGCCTAGCCTTTACATTTCAGTCTGTTTTATCTTATCTGCAACTTGTTATTGTCTTTTGTCATATTAATTGTTGAACCCTTTTGTAAGACCCCAACTTTTTATGGATAAAGATTTAATTTTTTCTAAATGTTATTTTTTATAATAAGGTGTGGATTAGATATAATGCTATAGTTATGGGTGATATGTGCAAATTTTATAAGTAAGCAAGTTGTCATAAAATATTCGTTTGGTTGAGGAATATTCTTTTTGTCTGGGAATATTTGTACTACGACACAATCATTGGTGGACCCCACAACGGAATGACTATCGGATATAGAAAGCGACATAAATAACTTTTTTATAAAAATAACGGCAAAACTTTTACCGTTAACTGTTGAAATACCCAGTGATAAAAGTACAGTAATACGCGTGGTTACACAGTAATACACGATACTTTACAATATCTCTGATTATTGATGCTTATGTAAGAAGTCACTCAGTTCATTTAATAATTGTAACAATACTTGCTGCATAGTATCTCATATTATTGATTCAATTATTGTCACATTATCATCTGCACAATATTTTATATTATTAAATCAATAATTGAGACAATACAGTTATTTATATTTTTATTTGTATTATTGACAATGTTTAGAAAGTTTTGTTGAGGAAAGGGGTTAGGTTATTTAATTACGCGCCAATAAGGAGAAGACCTTATAGGAAAGCCCCATCGTTCCTATGAATGATCTGATTGTCAATATTGTAAGTTATAATATTAATGATGAATAATTATTGAAAGATTAAAAATGTGTTTAATAAATATAAGTGATTTGTGGTAAATATCTTAGCTATACCAGTCGAAATTACTCTCCTACTAAGGTAAGGGATATTATTTTCGTTCAATATTCATAAAAAATATTATTTTCTTCCATACTCTATAGTATGTAAGTAATATTATTTCGGTTCATATTCCTAAATATATACTTATTGTGATAAAGTATTGCTTCTATACTCCCTGAAATTAGTAGAATATCATTAAATTTTGCGCTTCATCTAGTATCGTTTCACTGAAATATTTTTTTGAACTTGTTAAATTTTAATCTTTTCATGCCGGAGTACTATTCATTTGGGTACTATTCACCCGGGTACTATTTGTGACGCCCCCAAAATTAGGTATACATCACCCATCTTGGGTCGTCAGATACATAGTACAGAATACAAATACAACTGATTAATACATCTGTCGTGTACAATACGACAAAACATAAACTGTGAGTTTGAATACAAATATTATCTTCTAGAGAGTATTCATACTCAAAAGGAGTCCTCATTACATTTATTAACACACCATTACATAGAATAGTGAGGACTACTAACTAATACTATCATTCGGACCATCACTCCGTACCCCGACTTGTCCCAGCTACGTTCTCATTTCCTGAAGAGAACAGTGAAAGAAAGGGTGAGCTCAACTAGCCCAGTAAGAAATATTATGACTAAGATAATGCAGAATAAATTATCATTAGCCTTCAACAATGTTAAACTGATAAAATATAATAGACATCAAGTTTAACTGTAGCGGAACAAGCAATCCATTAAAAGAGTCAAGTAGAAAATAAACTCTACTATCTTTTATGATTTAAAAAGTTTTTCAAAACTGTAATCGCTGAGACTCAGCTTAATAAAATAATCCACATCATCGAATCACCCCTGCACTACGGCCAAGGATATTCGTGTATTCATTAATGGTCATGATCATGCCAACAACTGTCCATCAATGCACTACGGGCCAATGAGGACTTTTACCACATCATTTGTAACATTACGGTCATGATTATACCGAATAATCCCTGGTCATAATCATACCAAGTCCATCTATGCAATACAGGCCACAGATGACTTTCAACATTTTATAAACATGAGGATGATGACAATGATATAAGAATTCAATAAAACAAGTTCAAAAATTAATTTATCCAGGAATTAACAACGTCCAAATTGTCAACATGATACTGCATTGTGGAGTAAAATTCAAGAATGCTTAGAAGAATATTTTCTTGAAAAGATACTGGATGAAACGCAACTATCAAGGATATTCCACAAATTTCATGGAGTATAGAAGTCAAAACTTAACCAACTGAGTACAATAAAGAATGGAATAACAAAAGAAATCACCATGCATGCGATAGACCGCACAGACAGGTTATTCCAATAGAATAATAAATAATGGAACCAGGTCCGGCGTAAACGCACAGACAGGATATTCCGACAGAATAATAAATAATGGAACCAGGTCCGGTGTAAAACACACAGACAGGATATTCCAACAGAATAATAATAAAACGGAACCAGGTCCGGTGTAAAACACACAGACAGGATGTTCCAACAGAATAATAAACGGAACCAGGTCCGGTGTAAAACACACAGACAGGATGTTCCAACAGAATAATAGAAGAATGTCACCAAGTATAGGGTAGGCCGCGTATACTGGTTATTCCAACAGAATAATAACAAATGGAATAACAGAAGTTCTCTTCATGAATATAAAAGAAATAATATTCCCTACCTTAAAAGAACTGGATATTAGAAAAGTGATGTAGCAGAATAATTTTAGTCTCTCTCTCTCTTATTCTCTCTATACTTTCTCTCTTTATACCTTGAATGAATTCGTGAAAAATAATGAAGCCCTAGGCCTCTATTTATAGAAAAACTGAGGGTGGCTCTTGGTCTTAACGAAGGGTCAAATGACTCTTGGTCTTAACGAAGGGTCAAATGACTCTTGGTAATATTGAAGGGACAACTACTATTGACGAAAGTAATTACTATTGACCAAGGTAAATACTATTGACGAAGGTAATTACTATTGACCAAGGTAAATACTATTGACCAAGGTAAATACTATTGACGAAGGTAATTACTATTGACCAAGGTAAATACTATTGACGAAGGTAATTACTATTGACCAAGGTAAATACTATTGACGACGGTAATTACTATTGACGACGATAATTACTATTGACGAAGAGACTCTTAGATGATGACATATGTCCCCCCCATAAAATAACCAAACTTACCACAACGTCTCAATAATATAACAGATGATACTACGACAATAATTTAAGAGATATGATGCAGCAATTACTGTAGCAATAATTGAGTATAGCTGAGTGACTTCTCACGTAAGCATCAATAATCAATACCGTGTGCTACTATGCAACCACGCGTATTACTGTACTTTTACTACCAAGTAGTTCAACAGTTTTAACGATTTTAACGTAATACCTCAGCTGTTATTTTTATAGAAAGATAATTTTGTCGTTTTCTCAATCCGACAATAATTCCGTTGTGGGGTCCACCAATGATTGTGCCGTCGTACGAATATTCCCCGACAAAAAGAATATTTCCCGACCAAACGAATATTTTATAACAACTTACTTACTTTGCAAAATTTATAAATATTACCCACAACTATAACATTATATCAAATTAACTTCATAATATTCAAAAATGATATTTATAGAAAATTCATCTTTATTTATAAAAGTTGGGGTCTTACAACCTCCCTTCTTATGAAATTTCGCCCTCGAAATTAGGGTACGTACCTGGTATGTCGAAGAGGTAAGGATACCTTGATTTCATTTCTGATTCTAACTCCCAAGTCATTTCCTCAACATCGTGGTTTCTCCACAAAACTTTAACTTGAGGTATAACCTTGGAGCGTAGAATATGTTCCTTCTTATCCAAGATTTGAACAGGAACTTCTTCATACGTCAAATCCTCCGCTATTTCGTCCGGTTCTAACTCAATAATGTGGTTCGGGTCTTCCACATATTTGCGTAACATGGATATGTGGAAAACGTTATGAACACGAGACATACTTGGCGGTAAAGCGAGTCTATAAGCCACAGTTCCTACTCGATCGAGGATTAAAAATGGACCGATGAATCGAGGATTGAGCTTTCCTCTCTTTCCAAATCTCGTAACTCCTTTCCATGGAGCAACACGTAAGAACACATGATCTCCTACATCAAATTCCACGTCCTTTCGATGAAGATCAGCATAACTCTTTTGTCGATCTTGTGAGGTTTTTATACGTTGTCGGATCGTTTGAATCTTTTCTGTAGTCATACGTACCAACTCCGGTCCCAACAACGTTGCTTCGCCCACCTCATCCCAGCATACTGGAGAACGACATTTTCTTCCATACAATGCTTCGAATGGAGCCATGCCAATACTTGCTTGATAACTGTTGTTGTAGGAAAACTCCACCAATGGTAAGAACTTGTCCCAACTTCCTTTGAAGTCAAAGACACAGAGTCTTAATAGATCTTCAAGAGTTTGAATAGTCCTCTCTGATTGTCCGTCCGTCTGAGGATGATATGCTGAACTAAATCGTAACTCCGTGCCCATAGCTTTTTGTAAACTAACCCAAAATCGTGAAGTGAATCTTGGGTCTCGGTCAGAAACTATGGATACTGGCATACCATGCAGTCTTACAATCTCGTTTATGTACATACGAGCAAGACGTTCAAGTGTATAAGTTTCTCGTATCGGTAAGAAATGAGCAGACTTGGTCAATCTATCAACAATGACCCAAATCGCATCAATACCTTGAGAAACCCTAGGAAGACCGGTAACGAAATCCATGGTAATGTGCTCCCACTTCCATTCTGGAATTTCAAGTGGTTGCAATGGACCTTTTGGTACTTGATGCTCCGCTTTGACTCGTTGACAAGTTAGACACCTTGAGATAAACAACGCTATCTCTCTCTTCATATTGCTCCACCAAAATGTATGACGAAGATCATGATACATTTTGGTACTTCCAGGATGGATTGCAAACGGTGTGTTGTGCGCCTCCATCATGATTTCATACTTTAAATCAGGGTTGTTAGGAACACAAAGTCTGGAGTTGACTCGAAGTATTCCTTCTTCATCGATTCTTGCTTCCGGTATAGCACCTTCTTGCACTTTCTTCTTCATACGCATCAGCTCCAGGTCTGTAGCTTGAGCAGCTTTAACTTTATCGATTAAAGTCGGTTCTACTCGTATATTCGCCATCATCACATGGGTCCCTGGAGTCTTTAACTCTATCTCCATCCTTTGCAAATCACACAAAATGGGTCTTTGTGTTGACAATATCGCACTCGTACTTGCATATGATCTTCTACTCAATGCGTCAGCTACCACGTTCGCTTTTCCAGGATGATATTGAATGGTATGATCATAATCTTTCAACAGTTCAAGCCAACGTCGTTGTCGCATGTTGAGTTCCTTTTGAGTGAAGAAATATTTGAGGCTTTTATGATCCGTAAAGATCTCCACCTTCTCCCCATACAAGTAATGCCTCCAAATTTTAAGTGCAAAGACAACAGCTGCCAACTCTAGATCATGAGTAGGATAATTCCTCTCATATTCCTTGAGTTGTCTTGATGCATAGGCTATGACTTTTCCATGTTGCATGAGAACACATCCCAACCCTTTGCTCGAAGCATCACTGTAGATGACAAATCCCTCCGAGCCAGATGGTATTGTTAGAACAGGTGCTGAAATGAGTCTCCTCTTGAGTTCTTGAAAACTCTGCTCACATTCTTCGCTCCAACCGAACTTTGTATCTTTTCGAGTCAGCTGAGTTAATGGAGTAGCGATTCGAGAAAATCCTTCCACGAATCTCCGATAATAACCAGCTAAACCAAGAAAGCTACGTACTTCGGTTACTGATTTAGGTTGCTCCCAGCTTTGAATAGCTTCAATCTTTGCCGGGTCAACCGATATTCCACGACTTGATACTACGTGCCCAAGGAATGCTACCTCTTCCAGCCAGAACTCGCATTTCTTCAACTTGGCATAAAGTTTGTATTCACGAAGCTTTTGGAGTACCAGCCTCAAGTGTTGCTCATGATCTTCACGGCTTTTGGAATAAACAAGGATGTCATCGATAAAGACGACCACAAAGTGATCCAAATATTCCTTAAATACCCTGTTCATCATATCCATGAAGGCAGCAGGAGCATTAGTCAATCCAAAAGACATAACTAAGAATTCATAATGCCCATACCGAGTTCTGAAGGCAGTCTTTGGAATATCCTCAGTTCTAACCTTCAGCTGATGATATCCAGAACGAAGATCGATCTTTGAAAAGAATTGTGCTCCTTGCAACTGGTCAAACAGGTCATCAATACGTGGCAATGGGTACCTATTTTTGATGGTGACATGATTCAACTCCCGATAATCAATACAAAGTCGCATACTCCCATCTTTCTTCTTCACGAATAGAACAGGAGCACCCCAAGGAGAAGTACTAGGACGAATAAAACCAATGTCTAACAATTCCTGCAGTTGGGTCTTTAACTCCTGAAGTTCAATAGGAGCCATTCGATATGGGGCTTTGGAAATGGGTTTTGTACCGGGTTCAAGGTCGATACAAAATTCAATTTCACGCTCTGGGGGTAGGCCAGGAAGTTCTTCGGGAAATACGTCAGGAAATTTATTAACAACAGAAATATCATTCAAAGATGACGTATTTTTGTTTAGATCTGTGACATGAGCTAAGAAAGCTTGACATCCGTTTTTCAATAAACGAATAGCTTTATGGCTTGAGATGACAGCGATTGATTTTAATGGTTTGGTTGCTTGAATTCGCATAATAGGTCGATTAGGAATATGAAAGCTAACAACCTTACGAAAACAATCAATTTTTGCATAATGAGTAGTTAACCAATCAATCCCTAGAATCACGTCAAATGCAAGTATTTTTAATGAAATCAGATCGATAGGTAATGTGTGGGTACCAACTTGAACCAAACAAGACTTATAACCAGTGGAGGTAATGAAGGTTTCTCCCAACGGAGTTTCCACAGATAAGTCAAAGTCTAATTTCTCCGGAATCAAATTTAATCGATGAGCGCAAGTAGGAGAAATAAAAGAATGGGTTGAACCGGTATCAAATAAAGTATAAACTTCTTTAGAGTTTATGATAAGCTTACCCGTGATGACCTCATTCGGGTTCCTTGCTCTCTGGGAGTTCACAACAAACGCTCTCCCTTGCACAACCGGTTTTGACTTTTCTGGGACGGCTTTTGGTGCCTCCATCCTAGCTGAATTTGTTTTCGGTAAACGACAAAATCGGGCTAAATGACCTTCTCTTCCACAATTATAACATGCTTTGGACGGCATCGCGCAGTTTGGACTGATGTGTCCCTCCCCTCCGCATTTGAAACATATGATAGGTGGTCGTTCTCCTTCCTTAACGACAGGTGCTGGTGCTGACGTCTTTCCGTCATTGTTGAATCTCCTCTTCTTGAAATGTCCATTCTTATTGTTTTGGCCCTGATTACCACCGAAGTGGTTACCATTTCTGGCCTGTTGATTCCCTCCACGCTTGTTGTCACCGCTTCGATGACTGCTCTCACTGGTATTATCATTTTGCCGGCTGCTCTCTTTTGGTTGCGTTGTCTCGTTATCGCGCTCCACCAACTGAGCCCTATTTACAACATCTGAATACAAACACAGTTTATGAGAAACAAGATGTTGACGTATCTCCGGCTTCAAACCTCTTAAAAACATCCGCGTCATTCTTTCTTCATTATCCACCAGGTGGGACGCAAACCGGGATAACTCCGCAAATTTTGCCTCGTACTGCGACACGGTCATATTATTCTGCTCCAATTTGATGAACTCCACCTCCTTCATGTGACGAATACTCTCGGGAAAGTATTTGTCGTTAAACAGATCTTGAAACTTCTCCCAAGACATCTTCAGTGCGGCAGGTTGAGTACGCTTTATCGATTCCCACCAGTAATCTGCCTCTCCTCGCAACATAAAGGCGGCAAAGGGAACCTTTTGCTCCTCGGAGCAACCCAAGACATCAAATATCTTGGTGATCTGCTTTATCCATGTTTCAGCTACAAGTGGTTTGGGTTCTCCCTTAAACTCCGGTGGTCCCAGCTCCTTAAACTGTTTAGCGGTGACCGCCTGAGAGTTTCCAGTATTTCCACCTACGTTGTGGACAGGAGCCGCTTTCACCTGTTGTTGCATGAATTGCATAAAGCCTCTGAACATTTGATCATTCATCATTTGGTCAGTGTTGTTGTTTGCATGAGGATTGACACCTTCCTGATGCACATTATCCTGATTATTGATATGTGGTGAATCAACAGTCGTCTGTGCTCCATTGCTATTCTCAACATTCTCAGATGCCATTTTCAGATACTGTCACAAAAAAAAATTAATTGATATGTCATATATTATCCTTATATTATGACCGACCAATTAAATACCATGCAAATAAACTTAGGTATGCCATACTAGCGAAGGAATTCCCCGTCTCTCCCCTCCTAGTTCTATTCTCACATCTTAGCCAGGGATCATATCCCTAAGCTCTGATACCAACTGTGACGCCCCCAAAATTAGGTATACATCACCCATCTTGGGTCGTCAGATACATAGTACAGAATACAAATACAACTGATTAATACATCTGTCGTGTACAATACGACAAAACATAAACTGTGAGTTTGAATACAAATATTATCTTCTAGAGAGTATTCATACTCAAAAGGAGTCCTCATTACATTTATTAACACACCATTACATAGAATAGTGAGGACTACTAACTAATACTATCATTCGGACCATCACTCCGTACCCCGACTTGTCCCAGCTACGTTCTCATTTCCTGAAGAGAACAGTGAAAGAAAGGGTGAGCTCAACTAGCCCAGTAAGAAATATTATGACTAAGATAATGCAGAATAAATTATCATTAGCCTTCAACAATGTTAAACTGATAAAATATAATAGACATCAAGTTTAACTGTAGCGGAACAAGCAATCCATTAAAAGAGTCAAGTAGAAAATAAACTCTACTATCTTTTATGATTTAAAAAGTTTTTCAACACTGTAATCGCTGAGACTCAGCTTAATAAAATAATCCACATCATCGAATCACCCCTGCACTACGGCCAAGGATATTCGTGTATTCATTAATGGTCATGATCATGCCAACAACTGTCCATCAATGCACTACGGGCCAATGAGGACTTTTACCACATCATTTGTAACATTACGGTCATGATTATACCGAATAATCCCTGGTCATAATCATACCAAGTCCATCTATGCAATACAGGCCACAGATGACTTTCAACATTTTATAAACATGAGGATGATGACAATGATATAAGAATTCAATAAAACAAGTTCAAGAATTAATTTATCCAGGAATTAACAACGTCCAAATTGTCAACATGATACTGCATTGTGGAGTAAAATTCAAGAATGCTTAGAAGAATATTTTCTTGAAAAGATACTGGATGAAACGCAACTATCAAGGATATTCCACAAATTTCATGGAGTATAGAAGTCAAAACTTAACCAACTGAGTACAATAAAGAATGGAATAACAAAAGAAATCACCATGCATGCGATAGACCGCACAGACAGGTTATTCCAATAGAATAATAAATAATGGAACCAGGTCCGGCGTAAACGCACAGACAGGATATTCCGACAGAATAATAAATAATGGAACCAGGTCCGGTGTAAAACACACAGACAGGATATTCCAACAGAATAATAATAAAACGGAACCAGGTCCGGTGTAAAACACACAGACAGGATGTTCCAACAGAATAATAAACGGAACCAGGTCCGATGTAAAACACACAGACAGGATGTTCCAACAGAATAATAGAAGAATGTCACCAAGTATAGGGTAGACCGCGTATACTGGTTATTCCAACAGAATAATAACAAATGGAATAACAGAAGTTCTCTTCATGAATATAAAAGAAATAATATTCCCTACCTTAAAAGAACTGGATATTAGAAAAGTGATGTAGCAGAATACTTTTAGTCTCTCTCTCTCTTATTCTCTCTATACTTTCTCTCTCTATAGCTTGAATGAATTCGTGAAAAATAATGAAGCCCTAGGCCTCTATTTATAGAAAAACTGAGGGTGGCTCTTGGTCTTAACGAAGGGTCAAATGACTCTTGGTCTTAACGAAGGGTCAAATGACTCTTGGTAATATTGAAGGGACAACTACTATTGACGAAAGTAATTACTATTGACCAAGGTAAATACTATTGACGAAGGTAATTACTATTGACCAAGGTAAATACTATTGACCAAGGTAAATACTATTGACGAAGGTAATTACTATTGACCAAGGTAAATACGATTGACGAAGGTAATTACTATTGACCAAGATAAATACTATTGACGACGGTAATTACTATTGACGACGGTAATTACTATTGACGAAGAGACTCTTAGATGATGACATATGGCCCCCCATAAAATAACCAAACTTACCACAACGTCTCAATAATATAACAGATGATACTATGACAATAATTTAAGAGATATGATGCAGCAATTACTGTAGCAATAATTGAGTATAGCTGAGTGACTTCTCACGTAAGCATCAATAATCAATACCGTGTGCTACTATGCAACCACGCGCATTACTGTACTTTTACTACCAAGTAGTTCAACAGTTTTAATGATTTTAACGTAATACCTCAGCTGTTATTTTTATAGAAAGATAATTTTGTCGTTTTCTCAATCCGACAATAATTCCGTTGTGGGGTCCACCAATGATTGTGCCGTCGTACGAATATTCCCCGACAAAAAGAATATTCCCCGACCAAACGAATATTTTATAACAACTTACTTACTTTGCAAAATTTATAAATATTACCCACAACTATAACATTATATCAAATTAACTTCATAATATTCAAAAATGATATTTATAGAAAATTCATCTTTATTTATAAAAGTTGGGGTCTTACACTATTCATGACAAAATTGGTTTCTTTTCTATCCAAATTATTTTTGATACATGAATATCATTCTTGAATTTTATTCCATAATTAATTATCATGTTGACAATTTGGACATTCTTAAACTCTGGATAAATTGAATTATAAATCTTTAATATTTATCCTTGATCTCAGTTGATTGATTTTTTATATCATTGTCATCATCCCCATGCTTATATTGTGATGAAAGTCATCTTTGGCCCGTAGTGCATAAATGGACTGTTGATTGGTATGATTATGACCAAGAATTGTGTATTGGTATAATCATGACCTGTAATGTTATAGACAAATGATGTGGTGAAAGTCCTTTTTGGCCCGTAGTACATAGATGGATAGTTATTTGGCATGATCATGACTACTGGTGATACAATCCTTGGCCCGTAGTGCATGGATAATTTGTTGATGTGAAATATTTATTGAGTTGTGTTACAGAGATAAAAATATTGATGATGAACTTTTATATCATAGAAGATAGTAGACATCATGCTCTACTTGACTCTTCTAATGGATTGCTTATTCCGCTGCAGTTGTTGATCTAAACTTGTTGTCTATTGTATTCTATCAGATTTTACACTATTGAAGACTAAGGATAATTTATTCTACATTATCTTAGTCATAATATTCTTTACTGGACTAGTTGAGCTCACCTATTTCTTTCATTGTTCTCTTCAAGAAATGAGAATATAGTTGAGACTAGTCGAGGAATAGAGTGATGGTCCAAGATGGTGGCTATAGTTGTGATGCCCCCAAAATAAGTTCATTCCACCCAACCCATTCTGAGTCGCCAAATACATGGTACAGAAAATAACTACAACTTCATTATTAAAATTGTCGTGCAAAATACGACAACACATATACTGTGGGTTTAAAATACAAATATTGTCTTCTAGACAATATCCACACTCAAATAAGTCCTCATTACAATTTTTGATATACTATTGTACAAAATAGTGAGGACTACTAAGACAACTGTTTTGAATCATCACTCCACACCCCGACTAGTTCCCGTTATATTCTTGCCTCCTGAGAAGAAAAATGGAACAAAAAGGAAAAGGGTGAACTCAACTAGCCCAATAAAAAATATTATGACTAAGATAATATAGAACAAATTATCGTTAGTCCTCAACAAGGAAAAATCTGATAGAATACAATAGACAACAAGTTTTAGATCAACAACTGTAGCGAAAACAACAATTCATTAGAAGAGTTAAGTAGAGAATGAAATCTACTATCATCTATGAATTTAAAAGTCCATCATTAATATTTTATCCCTGTAACATCAATCATTAAATATTCATCTTTGCACTACGGGCCAAAGATATTCGTTTGTATCACCAGTTGGTCATGTTCATCTCAACACATGTTCATCTTTGCACTACGGGCCAAAGATATTCATCATGTAATCGTTCATCTTTGCACTACAGGCCAAAGATATTCAGTTATATCACCATTTAAGACTGAGACTGATAAAAATATTTTAAAAAAATGAATCCAGTGAGATAAAAGGACAAGTTTATCCAAGTTCAAAAATACTCCATACTAATCAATTGTGGATCAGAAATCAAAAATGAAGATCAAAACATAGATCCAATCAAAGATAGGAACCATAACAAACAATCTTGGACACATAAAAGAAAATTTAATTTTTCTATGAATAGTGTCGTATTCGTGAATAGTATCGTATACGTGAATAGTAACTCCGACACTAAAAGATAGAAATTCCATAAGAAAAATTATCATACTTCGTGAATAGTACTCGTGAATAGTAACTCATGAATAGTAACTCGTAAACAGTAACCCCGACATGAAAAGGTAAAAATTTTATAATAAAATTCATACCAATATTCCGGCATAATGATATTAAAAGAAATAATATCATTTACGAAAAAAATAACATCCCTTACCTCAAAAGAACAGTACTTCTGACTGGAATATCAGATATAAAGCTGAAGGAAACTTGCACCGTATAGCAGCACTCAAGATATCTAAATACTCGCTAAAATGCGCTCGATAATATAGAGAGAGAAAACTTCATATTCTGGTGTGATTTTCAATTCTAACTTAAGCATCCTATTTATAAGAAAATGCTTAGAACACCAAAGTAGAAAATTTAATAAAATAATAATATATTTTTCTTAAATTTCCTACGCGCACTTCTTTGGTCAAAACATTAGCCACACAAGTGGAGCCCACCTCACCAAAAATCACAAAAACGTTTTTCTTATTAAAATCATTTAAAACTCTAAAAATCAATTATTCCGGAACTTCAATAATTCATAATAAATAGCCTTTTATCAGAAAAATTCGAATCTTATGTCCATTCCATAGGAAATTTAATTTTCTAAAACTTTGTAGCTTTAAGTTTTTTCAAAATCCAAACGAAAAATGACCGAAATCTACATACGGATGATCTTGCAGGCTATAATCAAATTTCAGTCAAAAAAATGGGTCCACCAACATGTTTAACATATTTTTAGCATTTATTGTAACAAAAATACTCTTCCTCCTCATTTATTTATATATCACACATTCATTATAAAAATATCACCATTATTATATTATTATATTATCTCATTATATGTTCATAATGTAATATAATAATATATTTGAATGAATTATTTTATCAGAAAAGATAAAATATCAATTTTCAACAATTGTCACTTTTCTAAAAATTCCTCCATTTATATCCACATAAAATAAATATTTTCTTTATCATATAAATCAATAATTAATTGTTCACAAATAATATTACAGAATCACAATAATGACAACCAAGTCTTTCTTAGGAAAGAGGGAGCTTTCCAATAAGAATTTCTCCTTACTGGCGCGCAATTAGGTGACAAAACCTCTCCTTAGACAGAACTTCCTTAGACATTGCCAATAATGTTATCTAATAATATTATTCAAATAATATAAATTATTGATCTGATAATGGGAAATACTGTTCAGTGATAATTATTGAATCAACTATAATATAAAATATCAACGTACCAATTATTGAATCAATAAAATAAAATATTGAACAGTAATTACTGTAACGATTATTAAGTAGTGCCTTCTTACGTAAGAATCAATAACTGGTGCAATGTCGTGTGTTACTGTGTAATGCCACGTATTTACTGTGTTTTAACCACCGGATATTCCAACAGTGTTAACGGTAACAACTACACCGTTATTTATAAAAAAAACTCATACTTGTCGTTTTCTTTATCCAACTGCTTTCCGTTATGGGGCCCACACAAGGCTACGCCGTCGTATGAATATTCCCCAACAGTAAGAATATTCCACGACCAAACGAATATTTCCCGATAATATTGAATATTTTATAACAACTTGCTTATTTAAAATATTTGCACATTTTACCCATAACTAACCACATTAATTAAATCAACCCTTACTATTTCAAAATAATAAATAGAGGAAATTTAATTTTATTTATAAAAAGTTGGGGTCTTACAATAGTAGTCTTCACTAGTCTATAAAATAGTGTGATAATAATTATAATGATGACTTATTTTGAGTTTGGATATTGTCTACAAGACAATATGTATTAAAACTCACAGCTTATATTTTGTCGTATTTTGCACGACAGTTCAATAGTTATATAAATGAAGTTTGTATTTAAATTATGTACCATGTACTTGGCGACTCAGAATAGGTTATGTAGTCCCATTTTAGGGGTGCCACAGTTGGTATCAAAGGTTAGGGATATGATCCCTGGCAGAGATCTAAGGGTAGAACTATAAGAGGAGAGACGTTTAAATCCTTCGCTAGTGTGTCATACCTAAGCTTATTTGTTATTTAATTGGTCGGTCGAAATATAGGGATAATATGTGGCATTTCAATTAACCCTTCTTTTGTGGCTGTGTTTAAGAATAGCAACTGAAAAGTTTGAGATAAGTAATGGAGCACATGATACCATTGAGACACCGCCAATCAATAACAAGGATAATGTGCATCAGGAAGGCAATAATCCTCATGTAAACAACAACACCGACCAGATGATGAATGATGAGATGTTTAGGATCTTTCTGTAATTCATGCAACAACAAATGAGAGAGACTCCTATTCAAAATGCAGGTGGAAATAATGGTAACTCACGGCTGGTCACTGCTAAGCAATTCAAGGAGCTGGGACTGCCAGAGTTTTTGGAAAGTCAGAGCCATTTAAGGCAGAGACGTGGATTAAGCAGATCGCCAAGATATTTGATGTCTTGGGATGCTCAGAGGAGAAAAAGGTTCCCTTTGCTTCCTTTATGTTACGAGGAGAGGCAGATTATTGGTGGGAATCTGTAAAATGTACTCATCTTTTCGCACTGAAGATGTCTTAGGAGAAGTTCCAAGAATTGTTCAACGATAAGTATTTTCCATAACATATTCGTTACATGAAGGAGGTGGAATTCATGGAGCTAGAACAGAACAATATAACTGTATTGTAATACGAGGTAAAGTTTGCGGAGTTATCCCGGTTTGCATCCCATTTGGTAGATAATGAGGAGAGAATGACGCGTATATTTCTGAGAGGTTTGAAACCCAAAATTCGTCAATACCGCATTTCTCACAAACTGTATTTGTATTCAGATGTTATGAATACAAATACCAGTGGCAACAGTCATCGAAGCGGTGATAACAAATGTGGAGGAAATATCATGCCAGAAATAGTAACCACTTTGGTGGTAATCATGGCCAAGATAATAGTGAGTTAAGTGGAAATTTCAAAAAGAGAAGATTCAACAATGACGGAAAGACGTCATCACCAACACCCGTTTTTAAGGAAGGAGAATGACAACATGTCGTATGATATAGATGCGGACATGAGGGACATATCAGTCCAAACTATACATTGCAACCCAAAGTGCATTTCAACTGCGTAAAGGAAGGTCATTTAGCTCGATTTTGTCTTGCAACGAAGTCAAGTCCAGCTGGGATGGTGGTACCAAAGGCTGTCCCAGACAAGTCAAAGCCGGTAGTTCAAGGGAGAGCGTTTGTTGTGACCTCCAAAAAGTGAGGAACCCGAACGAAGATATAACGGGTAAGTTAATCATAAACTCTTGTCAAGTCTATACCTTATTAGATACCATTTCTACCCATTCTTTTATTTATACTACTTGTGCTCAACGTTTAAATTTGACTCTAGAGAAATTAAACTTTGACTTATGTGTTGAAACTCCATTAGGAGAAACCTTCATTACATCCACCATTTATAAATTTTGTTTGACTCAAATCGACACTTTCACATTACCTGTTGATCTCATCTCTTTAAAAAACTTGCATTTGATGTGATTTTAGGGATTGATTGGTTAACTATTCATCATGCAAAAATTGATTGTTTTCGTAAGGTCGTTAGTTTTCATATTCCTAACCAACCTATTATACAAATTGAAGTAACCAAACTACTAAAGTCAATCATTGTCATATCAAGCCATAAAGCCATTCGTTTATTAAAAAATAGATGTCAATCTTTCTTAGTCCATGTTATGGATTTAAACAAAAATACGTTAAATTTGAATGATATTTCTATTGTTAATTAATTTTCTAACGTATTCCCTGAAGAACTTCCTGTCCTACCCCTAGAGCGTGAAATCGAATTTTGTATTGACATTGAACCTGGTACAAAACGCATTTCCAAAACCCCATATCGAATGGCTCCTATTGAACTTCAGAAGTTAAAAACCCAACTACAAGAACTGTTAGACATCGGTTTCATTCGTGCTAGTACATCTCCTTGAGGTGCTCCTATTTTATTTGTAAAGAAGAACGATGGGAGTATGCGACTTTGTATTGACTATCAGGAGTTTAATCATGTCACCATCAAAAATAGGTACCCGTGACCTCGTATTGATGACCTGTTTGACCAGTTGCAAGGTGCTAAATTCTTTTTAAAGTTCAATCTTCGTTTCGGATATCATTAGTTACAGATTAAAACTAATGGCGTTCTAAAAACTGCTTTCAGAACTCGGTACGGGCATTACAAATTCCTAGTCATGTCTTTTGGATTGACTAATGCTCATGCTGCCTTCATGGATATGATGAACCGAGTATTCAAGGAATATTTGGATCATTTTGTGGTTGTCTTTATTGATGAAATTCTCATATACTCCAAAAGCCATGAAGATCATGAGCAACACTTGAGGTTGATACTCTAAAAGCTTCGTGAAAACAAGCTATACGCCAAGTTGAAGAAATACGATTTCTGACTTGAAGAAGTAGCATTCCTTGGACACGTGATATCGAAGCATGGAATATCAGTTAACCCCACGAAGATTAAAGCAATACAAAGTTGAGAGCAACCTAAGTTAGTAACTGAAGTACGTAGCTTTCTGGGCTTAGCTGGTTATTATCGGAGATTCGTGGAAGAATTTTCTCGAATCACCACTCCATTAACTCAGTAGACTCGAAAGGATACAAAATTCGAATGGAGCAAGGAATGTGAGAAGAGTTTTCAAGAACTCAAGAGGAGACTCATTTAAGCACCTGTTCTGACAATACCATCAGGTTCAGACGGATTTATCATCTACAGCGATGCTTCAGGCATATGTTTAGGATGTATTCTCATGCAACATGGGAAAGTCATAGCCTATGCCTCATGACAACTCAAAAAATATGAGAAAAATTATCCTACTCATGATCTAAGGTTGGCAGCAATCATTTTAGCGCTAAAGATCTAGAGACATTACCTATATAGGGAGAAAGTAGAGATCTATATAGATCATAAAAGCCTCAAATATTTCTTCACCCAAAAGGAACTCAACATGCGGCAACGATGTTGGCTTGAGCTATTGAAAGATTACGACCATACCATTCAATTCCATCTTGGAAAAGCGAATGTGGTAGCTGACGCGTTGAGTAGAAGATCATATGCGGCTACAATTATGATATTGTCAACACAAAGGCCCATTTTGTATGACTTAAAAAGGATGGAGATAGATTTAAAAACTTCAAGGACCCACGTGATGATGTCAAATATATAAGTAGAACCGACTTTAATCGATAAAGTTAAAGATGCTTAAGTTACAGACCCGAAGTTGATGCGTATGTAGAAGATGGTGCAAGAAGGTGCTATTCCAGAAGCAAGAATTGACGAGGAAGGAATACTTCGAGTCAACTTCAGACTTTATGTTCCTAACAACTCTGATTAGAAGTATAAAAGCATGATGGAGGCACACAACACTCTATTTGCAATCCATCCTGGAAGTAGCATAATGTATCGTGATATTTGACATACATTTTGGTGGAGCAATATGAAGAGAGAGTTTGCGAAGTTTATCTCAAGGTGTTTAACTTGTCAAGGCGGAGCATCAAGTACCAAAAGGTCCATTGTAACCACTTGAAATTCTAGAATGGAAATGGGAGCACATTAACATGGATTTCGTTACTGGTCTTCCCAATGTTTCTCAAGGTATAGATGTAATTTAGGTCATTGTAGATAGATTAACAAAGTCTGCTCATTTCTTACCTATACGAGAAACTTATTCACTTGAACGTCTTGCTCGTATATACATAAATGAGATTGTAAAACTGCATGGTATGCCAGTATCCATAGTTTCTAATCAAGACCCAAGATTCACTTCATAATTTTGGGTCAGTTTGCAAAAAGCTATGGGCACAGATTTATAATTCAGTTCTGCATATCATCCTCAGACGGACGGATAGTCAGAGAGGACTATTTAAACTCTTAAAGTTCTATTGAGACTCTACGTACTAGACTTCAAAGGAAGTTGGAACAAGTACTTACCGTTAGTAGAATTCACCTACAACAACATTTATCAAGCAAATATAGGCATGGCTCCATTCGAAGCATTGTATGGACGAAAGTGTCGTTCTCCAGTATGCTGGGATAAGGTTGGTGAAGCAACGTTGTTGGGACCAGAATTGGTACGCATGACAATGGAAAATATTCAAATGATCCGGTAACGTATATAACCCTCACATGATCGACAAAAGTGTTATACTGATCTTCATTGAAAGGCCGTGCAATTCAACGTTGGAGATCATGTATTGTTACATGCTGCTCTATGGAAAGGAGTTACGAGATTTGAAAAGAGAGGAAAGCTCAACCCTCGATTCATTGGTCCATTTGAAATCCTCGACCGAGTAGAAATTGTGGCCTATAGACTCGCCTTACCACCAAGTATGTCTCGTGTTCATAACATTTTTCACATATCTATACACTAAAAGAAATATAGCTATATCCGATGGATTTATTTTTGACAAAACAAATTCCCTCGTAAATAGCTATATTTCTAACGGAATATTCAGTCGATCATAAGTCCATCGAAAACGGTTTAATCCCAACGGAATTCCGTCAAAAATAGTAAATCTTCCTTGGAGTCAGTCTTCCTGCCACCGCCAAACCAAATCTCGACGGATAAACATATATTCTTGACGGAATTTCTGTCGAGATTAATTATTTTCGAGGGAACTAATATCGATGGATGATCCGTCGAAAATAATGGACATAAAAACCTAATTACTTTTTGATTAGCGTTGCGCAGACATATCAATATTCTCTCTCTATCTCTGTTGTGCTCTCTCTCTGTTGTTGCCCTCTCTTTTTCTCCTGTAACCTCGCGGCACCCTCCATCCTACCGGCCGGTCAACCTGTTATTCCTTCCTCTTCCCTGCTTCGTCTTCAATCCTTCCCAGTTGAATTGTCCAAGCAGTGGTGGCAGCGACATCACGTGTGGTGGTAGAACGGATTGTTGTGTACATTAACTCCTCACAGTGCTATTAAGGTTAGGTTTAATTTATGTTTTAATTTTAGAATTTTGATTGTGTTGTATATGGGTAATTTTTCAATGTTGAATTTTGCTTTATAAATTAGCTACTGAATTGGGTAATGGAAATATTTATGTATTGGGTATTAATTTTGGCCACTGATTTGTGCTTTCATGTATTCATATTTACCCGTATTCATAAATTTGGTTACTGATTTGGGTGATGAAAATATTGTGTACTGATTTTGGTATTGGTTTAGTTTGTTATTGTCAATTGGAATTGGAAATTGGTAATATTTAAATTCCTTAATTGGTTATTGTGTGTGCATCAATTTGTTATTGTCAATTGGATTTGAGGCTGAAAATTGGTATGGCTAAAAATTTGTTATATATTTGACTGAAAATTGGATTTGAGGTTAAAATTTGGGGCTGAAAATTGGTATGTATTTGGAAAGTGTAATTCATTTTAATTGAGAATTTATAATTCTGCAGTATATATTGTTTGCATTGTTTATGTATTTTAATTAGTTTCCAATCTTAAATTTAACTGATTTTAAGACTGTTTTTAATTTTGATATATTTGCTATTTCTGACGAAATTTCTGATAGAAATTCTATCAGAATTATTCATTTGCAAGATTTGTGGGCCCTACATGTATTGTATTAGTAATTAGTTTCCCAATATTAAAATATAAACTAAGTAGCATTTACTTAGTTTCTTACTACTAAAATAAAATAAATTTAATTTAATTTAGTTTAGTTTATTAAATAAAATAAATTTTAAAAATTAGATAATATAATATAATACAAAATAAAGTAAAATAAAATAAAATAATAAATTAAATTAAATTTAATAAAAAATATTTAAAAATATATAATATAATACAAATAAAATATAATTCAATAAAAAATAAAATAAAATAAAAATAATAAAATAAAATAGAATAAAATAAATTTGATTTAATTTAATTTAAATAATTTAAATTAAATTAAATTTAACTAATTTAATTTAATAAAAAAATTTTAAAAATATATAATATAATACAAAATAAAAAAAATAAATTAAATTGAAATAAATTAATTCATAAATTAAATTAAATTAAATTAAATTAGAACTTATATAATATAATACAAAATAAAATAAAAAATAATAATAAATTTAATCTAATTTAATAAAACAAATAAAATAAAAAAAATGATTTAATTTAATTTAATTAAATAAATAAATAAACCAATTATATACTATAATATAATATAATACAAAATAAAATAAAAGAAAATATAATAATAAACTAAGTAGCATTTGCTTGGTTGGGATGCAATTAAAAGAAACTGAATAAGAATGTTTTCGATTAAATAAAATAGTATACTTTGAAACTTAATTAGAAACCCGTTTGACAAGTAAGAGTGAATGTCGAATAGTAGTCTCTTTAGATTCCAAATAACAATTCTCATAAACTAAGTACCACTTACTTAGTTTATCAATGGCAAAATAAACTAAGTAGCATTTGCTTAGTTTGCCACAATTTTCAATAAATGCAATAATATTCTCCCTACATATATGTACTCTTCCTTGTATGCAGGGTTCGACATAGCAGTTGCAGCTAATATATAGTACTCCAACCGGTTCCTCGGCAGCAATTAAAAAAAATATGGGTCGTAGTTCTTATTTGTGTCCTATACTCGAATAATAAAGTTAATTGAATTACTGCGGACATTCCTCACTATTCCATCATAACAGATGATAACATCCTGAAGGAGTGCCATTAAGTTATTGAACAAAGTTATAGGTAAAGCAACCCTCTAGATGAACGAACGATCACTTCTCCGCTAGGAATGAATCATCTCCCCATATGGGTCCAATCCATGACATTGACAGCTTCTCACCACTCCGAATTCCTCAGATGGGTAGTTCTCACAAAACGCCTCACCTCTTTTTCTATGAGAACTACCCATCTTTGGAATTCTAAGTGGTGACAAGTTATCTATGTCATGGATTGGACCCATATCAGGCAATGATTCATTCCTAGTAGAGAAGTGATCGTTCATTCATCTAGAGGGTTACTTAACCTGGAACGTTATTCAATAGCTTAATAGAACTCCTTCGGGATGTTGTCATCTGTTATGATGGAACAGTGAGGAATGTCCGCAGTAATTTAATTAACTTTATTATTCGAGTATAGGACACAAACAGGAAATACGACCCTTTTTTTTGTTGTCGAGGAACTAGTTGGAGTACTATTAGCTACAACTGCTATGTTGAACCCTACATACAAGGAAGTCCTCGACTCTTCTCCTAGTAGTCATTACAGCTGCAACTGCTATGAAACTTAGAAACCCATTTGACAAGTAGGAGTGAATGTCAAATAGTAGTCTCTATAGATTCCAAATAACAATTCTCATAAACTGAGTACCACTTAATTAGTTTATCATTGGCAAAATAAACTAAGTGGCATTTGCTTAGTTTGCCATAATTTTCAATAAACTTAATAATACTCTCCCTTTAATCTTCAATACACTTAATAATATATGTACCATACTTTGGAACTTAGAAACATGTTTGACATTCACTCAGTAGGAGTGAATGTCAAACAGTCCCCAGTTTGGGACTGTTACTGGATGTTATGTCTCTCACTTAGGCCGGTGCCAATACGAAACGATACGTTTTTGTTGTTTTGAGGATTTTTCGACTATTATCTTTATATATTCTTCGAGTGCATACTTAGATTAAGTTATCTTAGTCTATTTCGTGTGCTTGGCGACCATAGGGAGGTGCTGCCGAAATTTTCTTGAAACTCATGAAACGTACTCAACGTGTTAGTGTAAGACCCCAATTTTCTTAAATAAAGATTAATTTTTTCTCGAAATATATTTTTGAATATTATGGTGTGGATTTGATATAATGTTATAGTTGTGGGTAGTATTTATAAAATTTGTAAAGTATGCAAGTTGTTATAAAATATTCGATTGGTCAGGAAATATTCGTTTTAACAGGAAATATTTGTACGACAGCATAATCATCGGCGGACCCTACAATGGAATTATTATCGGAGTTAGAAAACGATAAAAATATCTTTTTATAAAATTAACGGCGAAAGTTTTACTACTAACTGTTGAAATACCCGGTGTTAAAAGTCTAGTAATACGCGTGGTTGCATAGTATCACACGGTATTGATTATTGATGCTTACGTGAGAAGTCACTCAGTTAAACTCAATTATGACTACAGTAATTGTTGCATAGTATCTCGTGTTATTTGATTCAATTATTGTCAATATTTTATATATTATTAAATCAATAATTGAGATGCCAAGTTATTCATATTATTATTTGTATAATTAACAACGTCTAGAAAGTTCTGTCGAGGAAAGTGGTTTGGTCACCTAATTGCACGCCAATATGGAGAAATCCTTATCGGAAAACCCCTCCTTAATTGGAAACGATCTGATTGTTAACATTACGAGTTATAATAATACTAAATAATTATTGTTAAAACTATTGAAGGGATTTTTATGAAGTATTTGTTGTAAATTTTACTTATTATTTGGACCCCCATTTACCCATTCTTCAAAATAATCGGTAAAAAATTATTCAATATATATATATATATATATATATATATATATAAAATATGTGTGTGAAAGTGACATGTGGGGTGGGGCCCATATATGGGATGAAAAATGGAAATGGGGGGGGATACGTATAAGGGAGGGTGTTTATTATATATATATATATATATATATATATATATATATATATATATATATATATATATTATAATAAGTTTTATTTTTTATGAAAAATAGAATATATTATATTTTATTATGCATAGTGTCTGCATAGTGTTTGCGTAGTAAAACTTATGAATTCGATTTCGGTGCCCATGAATTCGTCTAATTTCTGCACTGTGCGTCCGTGATTATTTCTAAATTGTATCATTTCATTCTCCTATAAATAGGATGCTTAGTTTAGAATTGAAAATCGCACCAGAATCAAAAAATTATTCTTCTATTATATTGAGCGTATTTCTTTCGAGTTTTAGGAAGCTTTGAATATAAAACACAGTGCAAGTTTTCTTCAAGAATATCCCCGCTATACCGGTTGGAATTCTCTTCTTTTAAAGGTAAGGGATGTAACGACCTGAAATCCGGTCTATCTTCACACTCGGATTCCGTACGTCACGAGTACATCATTCATCCAACATACATCATTACATACTGAAATATAACGACATACATTCTCAAATCCCAGGTTCTGGAAACCTTATAACCTTTTTCATTATAAATAATAATAAATACATTATTCCTTTCATCTTACAAAACTGACTTTTATCCGCCACCAAGGATACATAACAATTCCTTAAACTAGTCTATAGTTCAATTTCATCTTTTTACATAACAAGTCTTCACTTGATCTTCTCGCTCATTCACCTTCTGAATGGTACTGCATCTGGATACCGTCAGCTTGATCTTTACAGGATCCTTAAGTTCTTCTAACCTTATTCGCTGAAAATTATTTTTTATTTAAAGCAAGTGTGAGCATTCAATTGCCCAGAAAGTCATAACAGTTGAACAAACAATGTTAGAATTAAAACATTTCTTTAGAACTTCTATAACCGAATAAAGGTTATGAAGCAACTTGAATAATAGGAATAGTCTTGATTCCTATCATTTTAAAACATCAGTCACTTTTACTTTGAAATACTTTCATTGCTCTACCTTTTTCATACACATCCTATCTGGCTAGAATCATTAGCACAGACTTAATCAATAACGGTTCATGTATAAATAGAGCATACATGTATTGAATAGCTCAATCATAGAATAGTTCATATCATAGAAATACCGAAGTGTTCAAATTGTGGCACAAGGCCTCATACATACTACCACCTTGTACATACATTGCACATATGCACATAGACAAGACTTCTCAAGTTCAACATCTGAGAAGTTTAAAAAACTAGCATTCATGTAATATGAATGAAGTTAGGAAACTTGCCTTACGCCCAACTACAGCTTACGCTGAACTGCTCAATCTAATTCCTATATAACACATAAGGAGAAAACATAAACACCAATTAGTCATATATTGAACTTACGCATCGGTTTACTTAACTTTACTTCTTAAGGTTCGCGTTCTTGAAATTTAAGCTTTACGCGACTAACTTCCTTTACCAGTTTACGGCTTCATGACATACGGAGATGTCTTACTCAGGACGTTCATCATCTTGGATGATTTATATTCTTATCTGACTCACATTCGGCTTTCATTAATCTTATTACCGTTCATTATGACTTTCTTGATAATTCATATCTTATTTAATACTGTCGTTATCCATTACATGAACCCCATGTTCATTACTCGTTCTTAGTGTCAAAGCCATACCTATCGTTGTATGCTAAGACCGATCGTCCATCGCAACAACATTGCATTCACAGCGTCTATACGCTTCACACTTATATCTCATTATCATGACATAACATCGAAATGTTATTCATTACCCTCGTCACTCAACGTCTAAGGAATCACAATCATAGCAATTCCTCACGTTCGTTCATCGCGACTACGGTCCCTGGATATCGGTTACGTAACCCGCGTTTATTTTCTTTGATCTCGTTTAATCTTTTCGTTCAATCTTTAATAAAGGTTTAAGTCACTTGATTAAGTGTTACATTAATTGGACATTATGTTCTTTATCGTCCCTTACGTTTTCTCCAAGAGCTGAGCAGTTAAAAGCTCATCTCTGACTTTTTCTCTACACTGGCGCTGCGGCGCCACCCTCTTCATTAACTCTCGCGCCGCGGCGTGAGTTGGCAGTACCCGGCTCCCCGGTCTGGCACTACAGCGCCACATTACAAGGCATGACTGGCGCCGCGGCGCCAAGCCCTAACCCTAGAAAATTTCTCTAAGTGTTAAATCAATTTTGAGACACTTACTTCTCGATCTCATAACTTCTTCATTATAACTCGGAACGAGATCGTTCCAAAGACATTCTCTTCCTTATCTTACGTACTTCAATACCCCTTGGACAGAACTTCATTCTAAATTTGTTAACGTGCCATTCGATTGGATTGATCTTCACCCTTCGTTCATTTTTACGCTTTTAATGTTCTTCGCTCGCTCGTCCGTAATTCGGTCATCCAAACTCCGAACTCATTCGTTCTTGAGTCCAAGACTCACGTTTTCTATATTCTCTTACTTTCTTATGAAACCCTACACGTTCGGGTTCATTTACTAACTTTCTAATTCTCGTTCGTCTTTTACAAAAATTTTGCCATAACTTCGTTATAGCTACGTTTTAATCCGTTCTTCATGAACGTTTCTACCGTTCCTAACCAAGCGATAAGCAACTAACTTATACGCGATGGTTTTAAACTTGTCCATCAACAAAAATTATACTACAATGGTTTTAAATTTGTCCATCAACAACGTTCTTCGTGTTCTTCGCGTGTTCTTCGTGTTCTTCGTGTTCTTCGTTCGTTCTTCATTTTAATCGATATTTTGGATTACGATTTCACTTTTTATTAGAATTTGATATTATAAAATACCATTTCTTACTTAATTCACCTACTTGGTCATAATATTCATTCGGATCGCTTAAAATCCTTACGAATCTTATACTTACTTAAGAAATTTATTTACTAAACTTCTAATTCTTATTTCTTCATTTTCTCATGAATTCAACCATATGAAATCATTTCTAACATCATCTTCTCTCTATTCTCATTAATCTATGTCTTTGAACATAGAAACTTAAAGAAAATTAACCTAGGAGTTAGGTTTTAATACATTTCCTCTTTATTTTTCTTTCGCTATACAAAGTTGACGATTTGCAAGCTTTTCTATTTCACGATCACTTTCGATCCGATCATTCATGCTCATGCTCATGCTCTTCCTTCTCCCTCTTCCTCTGAGCCCTCTCTCTCACTAAGATGTAGGATTTCAAAAATCCCATCAAATGAACATATGGCCTCCTATTTATAGAAAATCAAGGCTAACGGCAATTTAGTCATTTCGCCCCCCACCTCTTTACTATTCACACCTCCTCCATCCCTTAGCCACCAAGTTTACTTGGCCACCACCCTTACTTGGTGGCCAAGTAGCCGCCCCACATGCTCATGGGTCACCCCATGGGTTGCCCCATAGGTTATTACCCATCCGTTTACCTATCGGTTCGATCCGCGGTTTATCTTCTTAGTTTGGGCCTTAACCCTAATTCTTATTGGGCCTAACTTGGGCTTGATTTCACAAAGCATTGGGTTTGACATAATCCAAGTCCATTTGGATCCTACAAAGTCCATGAACTCAAAATCCATTAAGACTCATCGTATTCTGCGCATTCCATTCTCGTATTCTCTTCGTATATAATTCGTACGATATTCGTATTATACGTCGTAATAATCTTCGTACTATACTCGTATAATAATTAGTATTACACTCATATTCCTTACGCATAATAACCCTAATTATTATACGAAATCATTAAATTTTCGGAACTTACTTTTCCTAACCCTTAGGTTTTAAGTCCGCAGGCGAAAAATTAATTTTTTGCCAAAACTGAAATATTATTGAATATTTCATCACGTCTAAACATTTACGTAATCGATATCTTCTCGAAATTTCAAAATAAATCTCCGAGCAGAAACGGATGAATAGTGCTTATTTCGTCTTTTTCCCCGAAAAAATATTTTTTGCCCGGAAAACTTTTATTTTCGTCTTGAAAATTCTTATTCGTTCAATCTAGCTCGTAGCCAGAATCCTCCCGAATTATAATCATACTAGGTTATAGAATGATTAATAAACACATAACACATAATAGTATTAATAAAAATTCTTTTTATTAATAACTAATTCTTTAAACCTAAATTCTGGACAACACGAATTTTCGGGTCGTCACAAGGGGTATTATTTTTGTTCACTACACGTATGAAATAATATTTTCTTCCATACTCTATAGCATGTAAGTAATATTATTTCGTTTCAGATTCTGAATTATACACTCATTTTTGTTAAAGTATGGCTTATATACTCCTTGAAATCAGTAGAATATCCTTGAAATTTGTGCTTCATCCAGTATCTTTTTATGGAAATATTATTCTGAACATTCTTGATAAGTTTTTACTTTTTCATGCCGGAGTACTATTCACGGGATACTATTCACGAAGTACTATTCATGTGGTACTATTCACTTGGGTATTATTCACCCGGGATACTATTCATGACAAAAAATGATTTCTTTTCTGTCCAAATCATCTTTGATACAATATTATTCTTGAATTTTACTCCACAAAGCAGTATCATGTTGACAATTTGGACGTTTTTGAATTCTGGATAAATTAAATTATAAATCTTTAAAAATTTATCATTTGCTTTCATTTAATTGAATTTTTATATCATTATCATCATCCTAATGCTTATATTATTATGAAAGTCATCTTTGGCTCCTAGTGCATAGATGCATTTATTATTCAATCAACGTAGTCATAAATTGACTTTAGCGTTTCACACTTTTAATATAAATAAAACAATTCATGCTCTTTGCAACAAATATTTAAAATAGTTCATAATCAAGTTCACATAATAAATAGGAACTGAAAGACTTGCCTTGATCGTTGTTTACTAATAAAATTTTAACAACTTACAGTTATCTGCACTTTACGTGCCCTACACAATTATATAATCATACACATCAACTATTAGTCACATAACAACACATAGAAATTGTAATGTAAACTCTACTCCACATCTCATAATCTTTCCTATTAATTAACACACAATATTCAATTAGATTGTGTTAACTTGTCGACTTATGTAATATTCGAATTTCATTCAAGTGCTTAAATCTTACTAGGAATCATTATTGGTTTTATATTAAACATATTTCATATTTTATAATATCCATTTCATTTGACTTAAAATACTTTTTACGTTCATTAACACGAACTTGAATGAAATGTTGAGCAATGTAAATGAAGTTAGAAATTCTTAAAGGAAGAATTGTTATAGAAACAAGAAAATTTAAAGAAGAATCTTGAAGCGATATAATGTAACACTCCAGAAAAATCGGATTTTTAGGAGAATTAAATTTTTATTTGATTATAAGGATTAAATGAATTTAATTCATTATTTATGGGAGTAAGCTAATTGAAGGTCGTTCTATGACCTAGACATGTCAGAACATCGTAGTATTTTGGCTATGTGATAGAATTAAAGTGTTTGAATTTCTAAGACGAAAATAAAAACTTTTCGAGAAATTTTCTGAAAAATACTATTCACGCATTTTTGCTCGGGAATTATTTTTGAACTTCTGAGAAATACGTAACGATAGAATATCGAGGTGAGATGGAATATCCAATAATATTTTAGTTATGAAAAATGCGGTTTTTTGCCTGCGGACTTAAAACCTAACGGTTAGGGAAAGTAATTTTCGAGAAGGAATTTAAATGTGTATAATAAATTAAAGCGATGATCGTATAATACGTAGGTATTGTACGAGGTAATGAATACGAGTATGATACGAGGTATTATACGAGTATGTATGAATGATGGTATATCATATATCATGAATTAATATACGAGTTAGAATACGAGATTAATACGTATATAATACGTTATAAAGCTTTAAGCAAAATGTAATGGACTTGTTGGATTGAGTAGAAAATTGTAAAGTCCAATGGGAAGTATGATAAAGCCCACATATAGGATTGGTTAAGTCCAATGTGAATTAATGTGCAAGCCCAAAGTGTTTGTAATATGAAGCCCAAAGTAATTTAATGTGCAAGCCCAAAACTTAAGTTAAGCTAATTGAACCTAAGCCCAAGAGATGGTCCAATGGGTTAAGGTGATCCATGGGGCAACCCATGATCATGTGGATAGTATTGATGACCAAGAGAATTAAGTGATGACCAAGGATATGTTTTGGGACCTCTGCTAACGACCTCAAATTAAACAACTTAAATAATGAAAGTTGTAGGTCTATTCATCCTCGTTCTGGATCATCTTGAATCGCCTTAATCGGAGTTCGTATGAAAAAGTCATGACTGTTTTACCAAAATAGGTCAAAACAGTCACACATAACACACTATGGGCACGGCTGCACCCATTTCCTTCACAAATCCAGCGCGCCCGCGCCATCTAGCAGCGTCCAGCTGTGTGCCCGCACTCCTGGGTAGTGCGGCCGTGCTTGGCTACGCCCAAATTACAGTTTTCTCAATGTACATACTTCAAATCTTCATAACTTCTTCATTTTAAGTTGGAATTAGTTGGTTTTCGACTCTATGAACTCGTGAAACACTGAACTACTCATCTATAGAATAATTATAACACTTCAAGAACATTAACAATTCATTTTAAGGGTTCCAATTAACTGTTCATGCTATACTTTCGTGTTTAAAACATATTTAGTGAATTTATTCGCTACGAATTCATTTCTTGACCAAAACGATTCATTCCACTTGCATTCTTTTCATTTCTCAATGTATTAATACTCACTATCATAAATTTACAGTTTATCACATGATTTAATCATCAATTTTGGGTCTAAAATAAGCCATATTGTACATATTATGCCAAAACTCAACTTCTTTATCTTTTAACATATTTACACCAATCCGATTTCTACAAAACCCAATACAGAGGTTAAATTCCAGATTATACACATCTATTAACAAGTATATATCATCAATTCTTAGCAAATCCTCTACCAAAATCCATTTACAGAGAAGTATATATATAAGAACACAAAATAGGTTTTACAACCAAGTTGTTACCTTTGATTTCTTCTTTAGATTGGTTAGAAGATGATTAGGAATCCTTGATTACGCCTCTTCTTCCCTCTTGATTCTCAGGTTTTCTATTCTTATTCCACAGAAAATATCTCTATCTCTCAAACCTTCTATAAGGCTCCCCACTCTCTGTTATTTATACTTAACAAAATAATGTGCAACATAAAAACTGATAAACAGTTTACGCTCAAATAAATTAAGGGTCTCAGCAGTTACAATATACCAAAGGTCATAAGACCTTGTTTGGTTGACACACTTTAAAACCCTTTCTATTTTATTTTTATAATTCTCTTATCCTATAGTACTCATGTCACACATTACCCAATTAAATTATAATCTTTATTTAGCCAACACAATATTTAATTAGCTAATATAATTATAATTTGTTTAAGAAATCATTAATCCTCTAATTTAATTATTTAATTAAATTAGAATATTTCCATTCCATTAGCGTAATAAAGTACGCACTGATTATAAAATCATTTAATCAATATAATCGTACTTAAATAAATTATTCTCTAATAATTTTTATCGAATATTCATTTTATTCCATTAATATTCCAACTAAAATATTTATTTTATTTAATAAATATTTTACTATTTACGAATTTCACTATCGTAATACATTAACATAGTACATTTTCATGTAATATATTACAATCTCATTTTATTAAAATAATTATATTAATTCACTATTTAAATTAAGTGAATTACTCACATTATTTATGAAATTAATTCATAAAAATTTCATTGCCAACAAGGTATAACAATCAAATTATCTTTTTTCATATTATAATTTCAACTTAACTAAATTACTAATATTATTTAATTTCTTCAACAGTATAATTAATTGTTAAACATCATTTTCCCAATATATAAATACATATATATTATCAACACATCTTATATTAAGAATTTTGTTTACTAAATTCTTATTTTAATAACTTCTGAAAATTTAGGTTATTACACCCAGACGATATGAATGTCTCGGGGCTCCACCTCTCTAGGTACTTGGGGTTCCTCCTCCCCAGCTCGACTAGATCCTCCAACATCCGACGTCCTGACAACACAGTTTTAAGTTTTAGTTATTAATCGATACTCGCGAGCACATAAGTTTATCACATAAACACATAAAGTCTTTTATTATCATCAATGAATTAAAGAATTCATTTCTTAGAACTCGATAAGAGTTTATCACCACTATGTTCTCGATCTCCTATAAGGCTACTACCAAAGGTTGTTCCCCACCTAAGGTTCATAACTTAAAGCTCTGATACCAACATGTGACACCCTCAAATCCGGGTACTTCAATTGCCACATGATTTGGTGTTCACTATACAAACATCATATGTCTATCTACCCATAATAAATGAAAACAATAAAATAGATAGCAATAAATCCTCTCCTTAAGGAGTTACAACATCTGAAAATAAGTACATCAATCCAATGTCATACTAACCTTAAATTTCAAATGCAGAAATATAAACAAATATTAAGTCTTACACAACATTATCATAAGTCTGAAACATAAATACATTAAATAAACAACAAGTCTTCATCACTTGTTAATTTTGCCCTTGCCTTTACTAGTAGAATGCTCGTCAGACCTTTTGTTCTTAACTGTAATGTTATTATTACGCAAGAGTGAGCACGATTTCTCCCAAGTATAATAATATAACAACAATATAATAACATTCGAGTGAATCAAAGACTTCTGAAATAAGAAACTCGACTTTTGAATCAAGAATGAATAACAAGAATCAAAAGAACTCCTAAGGGTCATAAGACCTTGAACTATGCCCTAAGTTGTCAAGTGTTTATACTTGAAACCTTTAACAGTCATAAGATTATGGACTTTTCTTCTCGTACTTAAGGGAATCAGCCCTTAGTACCATACTGTACACAATATCTTAACGCTAAAGCATAAGTAATCCCCTATAACAGGGTTGTTCATCTCAGTTTGACATTAGAGTCCGCACAAAAGGAAGTTTAGTTTGGATAAACTCAACAAGGGTTTTAAAATTTAGAACGTTCATCAACTATGGACTAGTCGAATCAATAAGGGTTTGCTAGTCTTACAAAGTTCAACAATAAATGATATTCAATTTGAATAATAAAATCAAGAGGTATACAATGGAATAAATATTGTATAACGGGAATCATGCTTTAAAAGATTGATAACATTTAATATGACATCTTGAACTTGATCAATAAATAACAAGAACTTGCTCAATATAGAATATAGGTCTAAAACTTGCTCAATGTAAAGAGGTAAGGTTTAGAAACTTGCATAACAATAACAAGTAGGGTTAGAAAACTTGCCTCATGCGTAGGATACACATTAACTATACACGTCCCTCGATTTAATCTTACATACCATTTACATTCACAATACTAGTCAATTATAACGTAACTAGCATCACAAGTTCATTCTCTTCTCACTACTGTGACAAATGAGATTTTGTTATCTAATTTGAATATTTATTGAATTAAATAAATATTTTTCGACGATTTAATTATCGGATTAAATAATTAATTGATGAATTTGTGGTAGATTAATTTAATTATATGTGTTATATTGATTAAATTATTGTGGGGAATTTTATTATTCAAAGTATGTATTTATGTGAGCTTATTGAATTAAATGAAGTATTTAATAAGTATAATGTTATTTTAATTAATTTAATAATTAATTAGATATTTAATAATTTGACATAATTAATAAATGAGAAATTTAATTATGTGACTATGTAAATTAATGAGAAATTATTATATTTTATTTAAATTAAATTAAATAAGATATTTGATTTATTATTTAATTGGGTGTGACATTATTAAACTATCGTATATGAGATTAATTAAAATAATTAGAAGTGTTACTTATGTTTCAAGCCAAACGAGGCCTTATGAGGAGTTGGGAGTAGTTAAACCACGTATGGATTAACTGACCCCAACTGTTCGCATAAATGATCAGTCTGGTTCTTCTACATATTTTCAATTAGGAGTTTAACTTGAGAGTTCAGAGAGAATTCAGAGAAACTTTGAGGAAATTGTGAGTTGTGTGATTTAAAGAAGTATCTGAGAAAGATTTCATTTCCTATTATTCTACATTCTGGGTAATCTCTTCAACCCAGCTTCAAATTCACGTTGTTTATACTTTCTATGAAAAATTTCTATAAGTCTCTGTAATTGAAAAATTAATGACTTATGTGTTTATATGTGATATATATAATCATAATATGTTTTTATTACCATATATGTATGTTTTCATAAAATCAATTGCATACAAATATGTTTTAAATAGATTTGTGAAGTTACTGAGTATAAGTTTCATATGTATGGCCCTTATGGGAATTGGTATGCTACGAATTGTTGTTTAACTTAAAATTTAACGGTAGATTATGTTAACACATGTCAAAACGAAGAAAATAAACTTTGAATGGGTAGATTCGGTGTTATAACAAATCCGTAATGCCAATTTTTCTGTTTCATGTTTAATATTTTCAAAATCACCAAGAACACTAAAATTACATGAATTGATTCAAGTGATTTTATGTTTTAACCTATTAAAATCATGCTACAAAGGTTTAGTAATGATTATGTGTATATTATAATGACTGGGTATGTTCAAATTCATGTGCGAATAAAGAAATTGGTAGCTTTTGGCTTGCTCTTCATTTTTTGCGAACTGCAATTTCTGGAACTGCACAGCAGCGCCGGCTCCAGACCTAAGGACAGTGTCGTAGCACCACAAACGAAGCTGCAGCGCCAGCCCCGCCGCCGCGCCGCAGCGCCGCAGCGCCAAGTATAGCGTACATGGTGGCGCCGTAGCGCAACTATGCAGTTTGTCCAAGAATGATCATTTTAGTTGTTTTATTTAGGGACTGTAAATTGTAACCTAATCTAATAAACATAAAAATGTGTCTGACATATAATGTAATGTTAACATAGATCCTTAACATGTCAATAAAGTAATTACATGTTTAATTAAACTATTAAATATGTAGTTAGCTTAGCATTCGTGAAGTTTATTATTATGTGAAAACAAGTGTTGTAACTTGATTAGTATAATCATAATCAGAGTTTAGACAAAGAGAATGAACTTATGATGTTAGTTACGTTATAATTGACTGGTATTGTGAATGTAAATGGTATATAGGATTAAATCGAGGAACGTGTATAGTTAACATGTAACCTACGCACGAGGCAAGTTTCCTAAACCTACTTGTTATTGTCATGCAAGTTTATAAACTTAACTCTTTACATTGAGCAAATTCTAGACTTATATCCTATATCGAGCAAGTTCTTGCTATTTATTGACCAAGTTCAATATGTTATATTAAAGGTTATTAATCTTTTCAAAATATTAATTTTGTTATACAATACTTATTCCATTGTATACTTCTTGAGTTTATTATTCAATTTGAATATCAGTTATTGTTGAACCTTGTAAGACTAGTGAACCCTTATTGATTCGAGTAGTCCATAGCGGATGAATGTTCTAAATTTCAGAACCATTATTTAATTTATCCAAACCAAACTTCCTTTGGTGCAGACTCTACTGTTAAACTGAGATGAACAACCCTGTATAGGGGATTACTTATGCGTTAGCGTTAAGATATTGTGCACAGTATGGTACTAAGGGTTGATCCCCCTAAGTACGAGTAGAAGAGTCCATAGTCTTATGACTATTAAAGGTTTCAAGTATAACCCTTGATAACCTAGGGCATAGTTCAAGGTCTTATGACTCTCAGAAGTTTTTTTGATTCTTGTTATTCATTCTTGATTCAAAAGTTGAGTTCTTACTCCAGAATTCTTTGATTCACTCGCATGTTATTATTTGTTGTTACATTATTATACTTGTGGGCAATCATGCTCACTCTTGCGTAATAATAACATTGCAGTTAAGAATGAAAGGTCCGACGAGCCTTCTACTAGCAAAGGCAACGACAAGATTAACAAGTGATGAAGACTTGTTGTTTATGTGATTATGTTATGTATTTATGTTTCAGACTTATGTCAATGTTGTGAAAGACTATTATTTGTTTATATTTCGTATTTAAGATTTAAGGTTAGTATGGCCTGGGATTGAAGTAATTGATTCAGATGATGTAACTCCTTAAGGAGAGGATTTAGTTCTATCTATTTTATGGTTTCATTTATTATGGGTAAATAAACATATGATGTTTGTATAGTGAACAACAAATCATGTGGGAATTAAAGTACCCAGATTTGGGGGTGTCACAGGTTGGTATCAGAGCCGTAGGTTATGAACCTTAGGTGGGGGAACAACCTTAGGTAATAGCCTTATAGGAGATCGAGAATATAGTGGTGGTAAACTCTTATCGAGTTCTAAGAAATGAATTTCTTAATTCATTGAAGATAATAAAAGACTTTATGTGCTTATGTGATTAATTTATGTGCTCACTAGTACAAATTAGTAACTAAAACTTAAAACTGTGTTGTCAGGATGTCAGATGTTGGAGGAGCAAGTCGAGCTGGGGAGGAGGAACCCTGAGTACCTACAGAGGAGGAGCCCTGAGACATTCACGTCGTCAGGGAGCAGTTGGTATAGAGAGAGCCATCTCCGTTGATCACTGTTATTTGTCAGGAGCATGAGCCTGATCCAGAGGACGATCTTGAGGAAGAAGAGGAGGAAGATGAGTTCCCACCGAACTCTATCAGTGCTGAGATGTACCAAGAGCTATATGACCGTAACCTAGAGTTACGTGATACTATTCAGGAGCTGAATGAGCGGACGATTATTTAGCAGCTTACCATCGAGCAGAGGGATAGGGAAGTTGTGACTCTTCACACACGTCTAGGAAACGTAGAGTGGGATTTGGTTCACGGGAAGGGTCAAACTGAGGAGAAGTCCGAGGAAATAGAGAAGTTGAAGAATGAACTAAAAGAGAACTCAGCAAGGCTGACCATAGCAGAGGAGGCATGGGTAAGAGAATCACGTCGTGCTGATCTTGCAGAAGAGGATTGTCGTGCGAAGTAGGCTAAGCTTGGGGAGATGTACTCTACACTTCATAATACAATGGATGAGGCACAAGATCGAGTTATGAGATACCCAATTCAATTCAAAGGACTACCATCGTACATGCTAGATCGCAGGATGATGTCCCGCATTATGGAAGAAGAGCGTAGCAAGGCTATTCAACGCCTTAACAGACAGTGATAGGAATAGTTTAATTATGTGAAAACCTATCTGGTAGTTAAAAATGTAAATTCCAATGTTTTTATAAACAAAAAAATATTTTAATATTTTAAATCCTTTAGATTCTTTATCTTAGGATAGTTGATATAAATAGCAGTGATGCTATCGTAGTTTGTTTAAACTTTTGATTTAAATAAATATATCAAGTTGTTTGAGAAAATGTGTTAAGTGATTATGTTAAATTGTCTGAGTTAAGCCTTAAATATTTAGAGAATTGGATAAAAATCTAACAAGTATATATTTTAACAGAAATATGCCACTGAGAAGAAGACCAAACCGTCAACCAGCTCAAGAAGAATCGATGAACAACAACAACGCTAATGCTAACCCTGTTCAACAATTGGTGAACCTATTAGCTGGAGCGATTAATAATCAGCCTTAAGCTCCACCCAATACGACATTCAAAGACTTCAAGGCGGTGGGACCACCAGAGTATAAAGGCTCCATGAACCCAATTGAAGCTCAAACTTGGATTATGGAGATGGAGAAAGTGTAAGACCCCAAGTTTTATGAATAAAGATTAATTTTTCTCGAAATATATTTTTAAATATTATGGTGTGGATATGATATAATGTTATAGTTGTGGATAATATTTACAAATTTTACAAAGTAAGCAAGTGGTTATATAATATTCGATTAGTAGGGGAATATTCGTTTTAACAGTGAATATTCGTACGACGGGACAATCATTGGTGGACCCCACAACGGAAGTATGGTCGGAGAATATTCGTTTTAATAGGAAATATTCGTACTCGGTAGTAAAAGTACAGTAATATGTGTGGTTGTCTAGTAGCACACGATATTAATTATTGATGCTTATGTGAGAAGTCACTCAGTTATATTCAATTATTGTTATAGTAATTGCTGCATAGTATCTCACGTTATTTGATTCAATTATTGTCAATATTTTATATTATTAAATCAATAATTGAGACGACAAAGTTATTCATATTATTATTTACAATATTGAAGATGTCTAGAAAGTTCTGTCAAGGAGAGGTTTGGTCACCTAATTACGCACCAATAGGGAGAAATTCTTATCGAAAAGCCTCCTCTTTTTAGGGAATGATCTGATTGTTAAATATTATGAGTTATAATATTAATGATGAATAAGTTCGTGTTGATTAAAGATGATATTGATATTTCCATTGTGTTGGAATTATTAGTGTTAGTGGAAATCGACAGTTATTTCGATAATAATTGATGTCTGGAGGTTATATTGACCAACCAGGTATTTAATCGGATAAATGAGTAATTAATTACTATTAATTCACATGCTTATAAATATTTGTTCACATGTTTGTACTATTGATTCATATGCATGCACTATTAGAGGAGTTGGTGCAAGATTGATAATACTTGCATGACTAAATTAAAAATAGAGGTATAGATGAAGGTACTATACCGTAACTATTTTTTTCACATGCGTGTACTATTGATTCACGTGATGTACTTTTAAGGGAGGTGGTACAAGTTTGATAATACTTGCAGGACTAAATTAAAAATGAAAGAAAAGATGAAGGTATTATAATGTAATATTTCGAGCCCCAAAACGTGCAATTATCGAAACTATATTTTCCTATAAACAGAAGCTCATTCTTCTTTCATTCTCACCAATTCACTAAGACTCACAACGGCAATTATAGAGAGAGAAGCTATAGAGAGAAAGAAGAAGAGAAGTCTGCTACCTCACTATTCCAATATCCAATCTTCATTTGAGGTAAGGGATATTATGTTTTTCAGTATTCATAAGGAATAATATTTTCTTACTCTGTAGTATGTGAGTAATATTATTTCGTCTCGTATTCCTGATTATACCCTCATTTTGTTAAAGTATTGCTTCTATACTTCGTGAAATTAGTAGAATATCCTTGAAATTTACGTTTCATCTAGTATCATTTCACAATGATATTTTCTATACATTCTTGTTAAATTTTAAGCTTTTCATGCCGGAGTACTGTCCATGAGTACTATACATGGGGTACTATTCACAAAGTACTATTCACGGGATACTATTCCTAAAGTACTATTCATGGGGTACTATTCACTCGGGTACTATTCACCCGGAGTACTATTCATGACAACAATTAATTTCTTTTCGGTCCAAATTATTTTTGATACAATATTATTCTTCAATTTTACTCTACAAAGCAGTATCATGTTGACAATTTGGACATTATTAAATTCCGGATAAATTAAATTACAAATCTTTAAAATTTATCATTTGCTTTCATTTAATTGAATTCTTATATCATTGTCATTGTAACGACCCCAAAATTCATATAATAGTATTCCCCTTCTCGATCGTTAATAATACAACTTTAATATATCTTTACATCATTATTCGATATTAAAATCACTAAAAATGCGAAATATTTAAAACTTCTATACATTTTCTTCTGTATTGCCCTAAATTGCAACCTTTACAATACATCTCTTCGATTCAAATTTATATCATGAATCGTTACAACAAAATGACTATACAAAGTCTTACATCATAAATAGATATCCATATACACTGGATAACTCAACTTACAATTCAACAACATGTTACATTCAAAATACTAAATACATTTCTTATAAAACATAAGTAATCTTCGTGAATATGGATCTCTATGATTCACTTAGCACATATACTTACCTTGAAATCTTGACATGCAAAAGTGGTTATTTGTAAGGTTGAGCTCGACAACCCAGTAAAATCTAACAGTTTTCATTCATCACATAACACATAATAACATGCTCGATATACATCTCATAAATATTGGACTAACATAACATACATGCCACAGTTCATTTAACAAGTATAAAGATTGAGTTCCTTACTCAATCAGCATGCTTTACTCAAGCAACGTAGTCATAATTTGACTTTAACATTTCATACTTTCAACATATATATAACACATCATGTTCTTTGCAATAAAGATTTAAAACAGTTTATCATCAAGTTCACATAGCAAATAGGAACTGATAGGCTTGCCTTGATCATTGTTTACCAATAACAGTTTAACAGCTAACAGTTATCTGCACTTCACGTGCCCTACATAATTATATTATCATACACATCAACTTTTAGTCACATAACAACGCATAGTAATTGTAATGTAAACTTTACTCCACATCTCATAATCCTTCCTATTAATTAACACACAATGTTCAATTAGATTGTGTTAACTTTTCAACTTATGTAATATTCGAAATTTATTTTAGTGTTTAAGTCTTGCTAGGAATACTTATGGGTTTTATATTAAACCCATTCCATATTTTATAATGTTCATTAACACTTGCCACGGCGTTTCGACGTTCGTTCGTCACACGCCCGATTTATCTCTTTTGTGTATGCTTAGTATGCTTATATAACTTATCTAATACATCGTTTATTAATGTTAAACATCATTATATTTACTAACATTTATGTTTTATAACTTAGGAAAACATCTTTTATCGTCAGGAGCACTACATTTGCATATGTGCATTCCCAACGCCCTCTGATTGCCTCCTAATACATATCAGTCCCACAAATAACCATTTTGACCCCTGTTCTCGACCTCAAATTGAAAATTTTGAAGAACGAAAGTTGTAGGTCTATTCGTCCTCGTTCCGGATCATCTTGAATCACCTCAATCATAGTTCCTATGAAAATGTTATGGCCGTTTTACGACAGGAGGTCAAAACTATCTGACCCAGACTACTATTCTGGTGCTGCGGCGCGAGAACTAAGTCAGGCAGTGGCGCTGTAGCGTGAAATTGGCGCTGTGGCGCTGATTTCGGCGCTGCAGCGTGGAGTTCTAGGCTGCGACTCTGATTTTTGGCGCTGAGGCGCCGAAACTTACAAAAATCGTACACGAAGAACAGAACATAACAATTCTTAACGGTTTAATGGCTTCTAGCAACTAAATTAACATATATAATTATGTAAATCACATATAACATTAGCAAGCATACATATACTAATTTAGCACAACTTAAACAATTATTTATGAGAAGTTAAATCCTTGAAACATTATTTTAAAACAAAACTCCATTGTTAACGTTGTTTTACAAAGTTTAACACTGTAAACCACAATTATCCATCAAATTCATTCCTTCGAACTACGTTCTTATTAAATTCTTGCCCAATTAACATACACAAGGTTCAATTTCATAATTTCACAATTAACATATACTAATTTTGTTATCTTTGAAAACATGTTCATGCATATATTTTAACTGTAAACCTCTTTTTGACATAATTCATACAATCACATACATGTATATGCTCATTATACCATCACTTATATATATATATATATATATATATATATATATATATATATATATATATGATAGTTATCCTACTACAACCACTTATACACATGATTTCATCACCCATTATAAAAAGATGGATTACAGTCAATTTCAGAAACACACAGAATTAGAAATTATAGCTTAAAACATATATGTTAAGGTTATGTACATACCTTTTGTTGCTTAAGAAAATACTTTTTAATCAATGAGAATAGCTTTGACGAACTCAGAACTTTCTCTCTCAGACTCTCTCAAACTATCTCTGTACTTTTCTTCTCTGAAAACATTTTCTTTTCTTTTTCTCTGTAACTTTTTCTTAGGCTTAGGTTTACACTATACGTAAAACTTAAAACAAAACCAACGTACGAATTTAAAACGTTTAAAACTGACGCTATACTTAATATACTAATAAGTTATCAGTTACATAAATAATATATATTATTTATTTAATTTATATTATTAATAATTCAAAATTTAAAAATCCAAAAACCATAAGGCTTCATTTGTACAAAATAGGACAACACATAGGCTGTGAGTTTTAATACAATATTGTCTCGTAGACAATATCCAAACTCAAATTATTACAATACCATATAAAATACAGCAGCAAATTTCATGACCCAAAAGAAGAACGAGAAGATTACTATCCTGTTCATTCTAATGAGGTGCACTTTTGACTCTTTCAAAGTCAGGTTCTCATCACCTTATTGTTGTTCACCAAAATCAACGGTTTAAGTGACATATAATATACGACACACCCATCTTAGGTCCTCAATACAATTATATATTGCATGTCATGTCGTTTTATAATGTATTGAGAAACTTCGACAGTCTCGGACCATCACACTATTCCCCTGTTATCCCCGCTCGACCCAGCTACACTCTTAATACCTGAAAGGAATTATGAAGCAAAAGGGTGAGCACAAATAGCCCAGTAAAGAATATTATAACTAAAGATAATTGCATTATCAATAGCTTTCATCAATAATAAATTAGAGATTTAGAACATATGGTAGATAATAAAAGTTTTCAACCATAATTGCAACGGAACGAGCAATCCATTAGAAGAGTCAAATAGATCATAAAGTTTATTATCTTCTCTATGTTAAAAGTCCACCAATAATATTTTATCCCTGCAACATCAATCAATAGTTCCTGTCCACAATCATGTGAATAACTCATAATCATAATTATGGTTCTAAATTCCTCTTCGCACCCAGGACGAAGAAAATTTTCATCACCTGTCTTTACCTGAAACATCAAAGATTATGGTTATAACAAATCACAGTTCATGTTCATAATCATACTAATAAATTCATCTTTGCACTACGGGTCAAAGATATTCATTAATAGTTCATCTTTACATTACAGGCCAAAGACATGCAACTGTATTTTTAGAAGAGTCAAGTAGAGCATGATATCTACTATCTTCTACGAATTAAAAGTTTATTATCAATATTTTATCGCTGAGACTCAGCTTAATAAATAATCCACATCATCAAATCATTCTTGCACTACAGCTAAGGATATTAATTAGTATCATGACCACGAATTATTCATGCACTACGGGCCAAGGATATTCGTGTTTTCACCAATGGTCATGATTATACTGAATAATTCTTGGTCATAATCATACCAACAACTGTCCATCAATGCACTACGGGCCAAGGAGGATTTTTATCACATCATTTGAAACATTACGGGTCATGATTATACCGAATGATCCCTGGTCATAATCATACCAATCAATAGTCCATCTATGCACATAAGCCAAAGATGACTTTCATCATAATATAAGCATGAGGATGATAACAATGATATAAGCATTAATCAAACGAAATCAAGGATAATTATTAAAGACTTTAAATTTATTCAGAGTTTAAAAATATCCAAATTGTCAACATGATATGGTTTTATGGGGTAAAATTCAAGAATAATATCCATGTATCAAAAATAATTTGGAAAGAAAAGAAATAAATTTTTCGTTGAATAGTATCTCATGAATAGTACCCTGTGAATAGTACTTCAGAAATAGTATCCCGTGAATAGTACTCCGGCATGAAAAGTGTCCCGAATACCCGAGTGAATAATATTTGAGTGAATTGTAATTGGTGAATAACAACCCATAAATAGTAACTCGTGAATAGTACCCCGGCATGAAAAGTGCCCCGAATACCCGAGTGAATAACATTTGTGTGAATAGTAACTCATAAATAGTAACTAGTGAATAGTATCCCGACACAAAAAGTGCCCCGAATACCCGTGTGAATAATATTTGAATGAATAGTGACTGGTGAATAGTAACCCATAAATAGTAACTCGTGAATAGTACCCCGGCACGAAAAGTGCCCCGAATACTCGAGTGAATAATATTTGAGTGAATAGTAATCGGGTGAATAGTTACCCGTGAATAGTACCCCGGGTGAAAATATTGATATTTAATAAGAAAGTTCAGATCAATATCCTAATGAAACGATACTAGATGAAGCGCAAAACTTCAAGGATATCCCACTAATTTTAGGGATTATAGAAGCAATACTTACCATAGTAAGTTTAGATTTAAGAATATGAAAAGAAATAACATACGAAACTGTAAATAGATTTTCACATGTCATACGGTATGTAATCCGCGTAGACAAGTTATTCCGAAGGATGAATACAAAAAAATAGTATTCCTTATGAATACGAAAGAAATAATACCCCTTACAAATACAACAAATAATATCCCTTACGAATACAAAAGAAATAACACCCCTTACGAATACAACAAATAATATCCCTTATAAAAGAAATAACATCCCTTACCTTAGTAGAAGACTGGATACTGCAATAGTGAAGTAGCAGAATACTCTTCTTCTTGCTCTCTATAGTTTCTCTCTCTATAGTTTCTCTTGTGAGTCTCAGTGAATTGGTGAGAATGAAAGAAGAATTAAGCTTCTATTTATGGGAGAAATGACTAAATAGTAACTAATTCACGAACGGTCCAGATTGATTACTATTAAAACCACAATCGACGGTCCAGATTGATTTACTTTTAAAACCACCACCGACGGTCCAGATTGATTTACTTTTAAAACCACCACCGACGGTCCAGGTTAATTTACTATTAAAACCACCACTGACGGTTCAGATTGATTTACTATTAAAACCACCATCGACGATCCAGATTAATTAATTTTTAAAACCACCACCGACGGTCCAGATTGATTTACTATTAAAACCACCATTGACGGTCCAGATTGATTTACTATTAAAACCACCATCAACGGTCCAGATTGATTTACTATTAAAATCACCACCAATGGTCCAGATTGATTTACTATTAAAACTACCACCAGTGGTCCAAATTGATTTAACTTATTAAACTTTAGTACCCCTAAAGTTTTCCAAGTTTGCGTTATTCCCCTCAAACTTTTGTAATTCACTTATCTTTAATAAACACATTCTTAATACTTCAACAATTATTCATCATTAATATTATAACTCACAATATTTAACAACCAGATCATCCCTAGGAAAGAGGAGGCTTTCCGATAAGGATTTCTCTCTATTGAAGCGCAATTAGGTGACCAAACATCTCCTCGACAGAACTTTCTAGACATCGTGAATATTGTAAATAATAATATGAATAACTTTTTTATCTCAATTATTGATTTAATAATATAAAAATATTATGAAGATGATACTGTGACAATAATTGAATCAAATAACGTGAGATACTATGCAACAATTATTGTAGCAATAATTGAGTAAACTGAGTGGCTTCTTACGTAAGCATCAATAATCAATACTGTGTGCTACTATGCAACCACGCGCATTACTGTATTTTTACCACCGGTTATCTCAACAGTTTAACGGTAAAACTTTCGTCGTTATTTTTATAAAAAGATATTTCTGTCATTTTTTAACTACGACAATACTTCCGTTGTGGGGTCCACCAATGATTGTGCCGTCATACGAATATTTCCTGTTAAAATGAATATTTTCCGACCAATCGAATATTTTATATCAACTTGCTTACTTTGCAAAATTTTCAAATATTACTCTTAACTTTAACCTTTTATCAATTTAACCATTTACTAAATAGAATAATAATTATAAGAAAATTGAATTATTTCATTTCATAAATTCGAGGTCTTACAAACTCAATCTTTATACTTGTTATGTGAAATGCAACATGTATGATATGTTAGTCCAATATTTATGAGATATATATTGAACATGTTATTATGTGCTATGTGATGCATGAAAACTGCTAGATTTTGCTGGGTTGTCGAGCTCACCCTTACAAAATAACCACTTTTGCAGGTTAAAGATTTAAGGTAAAGTTATGTGCTACTTGAAAGACATGAATCAGATGTGATACTTGAAGATTACTTCTGTTTTATGAGAAATGTATTTAATATTTTGAATGTAACATGTTGTTGAATTATAAGTTGAGCTATCCGGTATATATGGATATCTATTTATGATGTAAGACATTATATAGTCATTTTGTTGTAAGAATTCGTGATATAAATTTGAATCGAAGAGATGTAATGTAAAGGTTGCGATTTAGGGCAATACAAAAGGAAATGTATAAAAGTTTTAAATATTCCACATTTTTAGTGATTTTAATATTGAATAATGATGTAAAGATAAATTAAAGTTGTATTGTTAACGATCGAGAATGAGAGTATTATTGTATGAATTTTGAGATCGTTACAGTTGGTATCAAAGCTGATAGGTTAGAAACCTTAGGTAAGAGCACCTTAGGCTATAACCTTAGAGAAGAGAGGTGGAGATAATGAACGAATAAGCTCAAATAGAGTTTGAACAATAAGAAGTAATTTAAAAAATTTATAAAGAAAGGATTAAAACATGCGTAAGAGGATTCAAAGAAGAATCTCGCAGAGCTTTAAGGAATATGAATGTGGGGTTACCCAACTCCAATAATAAGGATGTAAGGTGATAATAAATAGACAATGTCTATAAGAAGAGAATGATAAAGAAGTTAAGAATAAAACGTTATATTTAAACATGGAACAATTGTACTCGTTAATAGTTGATGTATGGTATCTGAGCTAAATGATTCCTTCATAGAGCGGAGGTATATACGAACTAGCAACTCGGAACCTAGTTTATTGGTTATTTATGGGAAACCACTCAGCGTACCATATTGAAACTGTTAGAGACTATATGTATACCAAGTATAGAAATGGATACGTATGATGAAAATGTGGAACTCAAATGAAATGTTGAGCAATGTAAATGAAGTTAGAAATTCTTAAAGGAAGAATTGTTATATAAACAAGAAAATTCAAAGAAGAATCTTGAAGAGATATAAAGATAAGAAATGAGAGTTTCCTAACTCCAATAGTCAAGATACCGAATAATAATGAATAGATAAAGTCTGTAAGATTAAAAGTAGAAATGAAATCGTAAATGATAAAAAAAAAAGAAAAGAAAGAGGATCGTAAAACAAAACAATCACTAGTTAAGAAAAGAATTTTGAGGGGGATGATTATAGAATAAGATCACGACGTGATCTGTTTAAGTTATAAAAGAAAAATGGTCTATAATGTTTGAATAATTATAGCTTGATGCTATGAAGGTGATGTACAATAAAACAGTACAAGATAAACTCATGAGGAGTTATAAGTAATGTGATACGAGGAATTCGTATCGAGCAAAGAGCAAGTTATAGGTAAGATAGAGTTAGGTGAGATTTCAATTGAGGACTCATGTGGTGGTTGAGTTGTACAAACCTTTGTATGGGCGAGGGTTTTGTGCTTGCACTCAGTTTATCACATTGATAATCATTGGAAAGTTGGTGTCGCGCTATCAATGTATATATGTCGAAAAGGTGATTCTTTTCTCATATGTATATTTGATAGTTAAAAACTATTCAGATTAGTTAGATATTATTAGGGTTAGGTGTGAGTTCTTAAAACTAATGTATATGGTAATTAAGTTCGTGACTCATAATAATATGGTATGTTTTGAACCCCTCAGTGAATGGAAGCCTATGGTCTGACTAGGATAAGTTCTTAAACTCATATTATTGTGGCAAGTTCCTGAACTTCCAATGTGTAGTAAGTTTGATGAATTATATTGGGGGTATAGGAAGATTATAAGGTGAAATACGAGAATATTTAGTATAAGAGTATTGGTGGTGCTACAAATAAAAAGAATTGGTTAAGTAATGAAGTAATGGAGTAGATATTGAAGTTGATGGATACCTGAATATTCTAAATCTACTAGCTATGCTAGACTTTCGAAATTTATTGACTTCGTGCTGATATTGCACTTCTATTTTCTTGAAAAATATTGGATCAAATGATGAAACCAATGAGTTTTAAAAACAATATCGTTATTCGTATGTCTATGCTAATTGCTTCGGCTAGATAAAAATAATTTAAAATATATCAAAATATATTTTTATATTATCAATGCATCATGGAACCTGGTGCAGAGATGATAAAAATGATGGAGTCATCAATGCAGTATTACTTAGTGTTGGATATGATCTAAGGATCGTCAGCCTACTATGGTATGATGTAGTATAATAAAATCACCAAATGACGGAATCCTCAAACGGACTGTAAATACAGTGCGGTATCATTACGTCATAAAAAGATTTTTGACATTTCTTTAAGATATAAGAATATATATATATATATATATATATATATATATATATATATATATTTCGATTGATGTCCGAATTGTTGTAGAAGTCTATGCTATTTGATTCAGCTAGATGAATATTGAAAAATGTTCATGAAATTCAAGCGTTTCTTGAGAAGTTATGCCAAACTAAATTGTTTTGGTGCGGATTCAGATGTTGAAAAGCTGAGATGAACAACCCTATTATAGGAGAGTTATTTTACGCAATGCGTTTAGATGTTTGTGCACAATACATTGTGCGAAGCTCTGATCCCCCTAAGTATGAGGAGTCCCTATAGTCTTATGACTGTTAAAGTTTAAGTTGAAAGAATACTTATAACTATGGACATATACGAATAGCGTTTAGATGTTTGTACATAATACATCGTACGAAGGCTTAACACCCTAAGTACGGGAGTCCTTATAGTCTAATGACTGTTAAGGTTTAAGTTGAAAGAGTACTTATAAACGTGGACGTAGTTCAAGGTCTTATGACCCCTCAGCATGATTTGGAATCTTTTAAATTCCTGAGTTATTCATACTGCTTCCCAATTATTGAGCAATTGTAGAAGATTCTTGCTATTCTAAAAGGCGAATATGGTAAGGATGATATTCCTTAGAAAGAAGTAAGTCGTAGAATGCGACACTAAATGATGAATATATTGAATAAGTGAGAAAAGAAATTTTGAAGTGAAAAGGAGATGAGTTATCAAAGAATAATGTAAAACTTTTAATAGAAAAGTTAAAAAATTATAGAAAGATCTTTGTGGAAAGAAAGTGGTTATAGAACCCAATGAATAAATTAAGTATTAACGTAAAATCTATTTTCATAGACTGAATAAATGAAGAGTAATAAATAAAATTTCAAGGATAAAATTCTTAGAAGAAGGGTTGAATGTAATATCCCGAGTGTTATGATAACGATCCTTAGAAAAAGAAATGAATGGGTTAAAGAATTTATAATGCTCAAAATATAATTGAGTTCAAGTGAAAGTTATGAAATAAAACCTAGAATTTGTTGAAGAAATGAAGGTAGTACGAAATATAAAACCTATATTAAGGTAATGTGTTGAAGTTATTCAACGATAATTTTTTTTTTTAAAGAGATTTGATGAAAACCTTAGTAAAGTAGGGTTTCGATGATTCCAAGGACGGAATCCTTATAAGGAGGGAAGGATGTGACAATCCGAATTTTTATAAGATATTAAAATAAGAATTTAATAATTAAAATTCTTATTATAAAATGTATATATTTTGAATTATGTGTTTTGAGTGTGGGTAAGTATATATATTTGCAATTTATCTTGAAATATGTGATTTAGTGTGAAGAGATTAAGTGTGAATATAAAAGAGATGTATATGTTTGGAAAATAAGGTTTAATAATTAATTTAACTATTGAAGAAATTAAACGAGATTGTTACGGGAATGTAATTAACTAAATAATATTGGTTAATTTAATTAAGTTGAAAATTATATTATGAAATAATATAATTCGATTATTATACTTTATGGCAATGAAATTGGTATGCATTAAAATTTCATAAATAATGAGAGTAATTCACTTAATTAAAATGGTGAATGAATATAAATATATTTTATGGTAATTGTTATTAGATTTAACTAAATTGAATATTAGAATTTGATCAAATAAAGTGTGACCATAAACTATACTATAAATGAGTTCTTAAAATAAATTAAAAGAGTTTAATTTAGTTTTGTCAAACAAGGTTTAATGAATGTTAAGTCTTTTATTTAAATAGGTTTTACCAAACAAGGTATTAGGACTTTAAGTTATTACTTTTTAAAGTGGTTTAGCTAAACAAGCCTTATGGCTTTTGATTTTAAAAAAAAGATATAACTGACATCAGTTACACATATAATTATATTATATATTAATACGTATTATATTATACGTTATATTTTCTAAGTTACGTAAGTTGGAAAAGAAGAGAAAAGAGAAGAAAGAAAGAAAAGAAAGAAGGAAGAAACAAGAAAATTATTCAAGCTTTATAGCAAATCAAAGGTAATAATCTAGCCTAAACCTCTAGTTTTTAGATTCTTGAGTTTTTTTAGATATCATGGAAGTATGAATTGACGAAGAAATCAATTAGGGTTATGTCAAGTGCTGAATAATATGATATTTTCATTCATATGTGATATTTGAGTAACACAAATTCAAGTTTTAGAATAATCAAATTCATGAAAATAGGTTGAATGATGAAGAATTTGAGTTTTGTTATTTATTTAAGTTTTGGTCTATTTTGTGACTAAAATTTGTTAGGAGTTTATGTTATAATTGTAAAATTGGTGATGGATTGTGAAAATATATAAAGAAACGAAATCTACGTAATTGAAACTAACTGTTTTTGGTTGTAAAACGAATTCACAGTGAAGAATTTCGCTATGAATGTCAAAAGAAGAAGAAATAATAGAAATAGTGAAATTTAAAGGTTGTAATCTTGATGTTTATGTTGTTTATGTGATTAAAAACGTGTTAGAAACATTAGTTTGTGTTTCTGTAAACATAATACACCTTGGATAGGTTGGTATGGTTGTTAGAAAAGAGTTTGTAGGCCTAATTTGGCTTTCTGTAGTGTTCGGGAACATAATTCGCGAACTAACAGAAGGGACCCCTGCCCCGGCAGGCTACCCTTGTGTAAAATCCCCCGCCCAGGTGGGGGGGGGGTGGTCTATTTTGCCAAATTGTGAAGAAAAAAAAAACTAACCGGACATGTTTTACTATAATGAGCATAACTTTTTCATACAAACTCCGATTGAGGTGATTCAAGATGATCCGGAACGAGGACGAATAGACCTACAATTTTTTTTATTTAAGTTTTTCAATTTTTAGGTCGTGAACAGGGGTAAAAATTGTCATCTTTAGGACTATTGTGTTTTTAGAGACAATTAGAGGGCGACGGGCATGCACGTATACAAGTGTAGTGCTTCTGACGATAAAAGATATTTTCCTAACTTATAAAATATGAATGTTAGTAAATATAATGATGATTAACATTAATAAATGATGTATTAGATAAGTTATGTAAGCACACTAAGCATACACAAGAGAGACGATTCGGGCGTGTGACGAATGAATGTCGAAACACCGTGACAAGTGTTAATGAACATTATAAGATATGGAATGGGTTTAATATAAAATCCATAAGTATTCCTAGCAAGACTTAAATACTTGAATGAATTTTGAATATTACATAAGTCAAAAAGTTAACACAATATAATTGAACATTGTGTGCTAATTAACAGGAAGGATTATGAGATGTGGAGTAGAGTTTATATTACAATTACTATGTATTGTTATGTGACTAATAGTTGATGTGTATGATTATATAATTGTGTAGGGCACATGAAGTGCGGATAACTGTAAGTTGTTAAACTGTTATTCGTAAACAACGATCAAGGCAAGTCTTTCAGTTCCTATTTGTTATGTGAACTTAATGATGAACTGTTTTAAATATTTGTTGCAAAGAGCATGAAGTGTTTTATATATATTGAAAGTATGAAACGCTAAAGTCAATTTATGACTACGTTGATTGAATAATAAATATTGATTGAGTAAGGAACTCAATCTTTATACTTGTTATATGAAATGCAGCATGTATGATTTGTTAGTCCAATGTTTATGAGATATATGTTGAGCATGTTATTATATGCTATGTGATGCATGAAAACTGTTAGATTTTACTGGACTGTCGAGCTCACCCTTGCAAATAACCACTTTTGCAAGTTAAAGATTTAAGGTAAAGTTATGTGCTACTTGAAAGATATGAATCAGATGTGATACTTGAAGATTACTTATGTTTTATGAGAAATGTATTTAATATTTTGAATTTAACATGTTGTTGAATTGTAAGTTCAGCTATCCGGTATATATGGATATCAATTTATGATGTAAAACAATGTATAGTATCTAACGATCCGAAATTTTAAATTATAATATTAAATATTAATTGAATAATATAAATATTTATTTGATGTGCCTGTTGTTGAATTGATGAAATAAATATTTTATTGATGTGATGGTTGTTAGTAAATATTTATGAATCTAAATTTATTAGATAATATTTTAAATTAAATTAATTTATAATTTAGAGAATTGTAGTATAACATGAGATGTTATATTGTTGTTTTGACTTAATAATTTAGATGGTATATTAGATTATTAAATAAAGTTATAATAAAAATTATAATTTTGTGATATTTGCTAAAATGCTATATTTAATTAAAATATAGTATGTGATTAATTTAATGGGTTAATGTTGGATATGGAAATCCAAATAAATAATATGTGATTATAAATTTTAAACTAAAGTGTTTATTAAAATAAATAAAAAAGGGTTTAATTTAGTTTTTACCAAACAAGGCTTAATATATTAATTCTTTAAAAATTAAAGGGTTTTGCCAAACAAAGCCTTATGGCTTTTGAATTTCTAATTTTTGAATTTAAATTAAATAAATAAAATAATAGATATAATTATAATATATATATTAGTTTTGTAACTGTTATTTTATTAAGTGGGCGTAGTAAGATTATCAGTTTTATTTCCTACGCTTGTCTATCAGTTGAGTTATTCATTATAGCTATCTGTATTTTCATTCTAGTTGCTAAGACTAAGATAATTACAGAGAGATTTGAGAGAGTTTGAGAGTGAAACCTGAGAAAATTGTCTGCAATTGCAAGGTTGTGCAAGCTAACTTGAAGGTATGTTCACAACTTTGATATTATATGTGTTTATGAGTATCACGACAAAGTTTTGTTATGCTCTGTGAATTCTATTTCTTCCAAATTGTTGTTATGTAACTAAGTTATGGTGGTTATATGTGATATAATGCTAGAGTTTATGTTTAAACAAGAAATTTGTATGCTAAATTCGTTGACAGTAGGAAGAAAATAATGTCAGTATATGTATTTTCATATGGTTCATGAAAAGTATCAATTGTAGTGGCCAATTAGTATGTGAAATTGTAAATTGATGCTTGATTATGTTAGTCCATTAAGAAACGACCATAACATAATTTGAATGAAGTGATTTGGCCAAGTATTGAATTCATAGTGATGATTTTTGGGATGAATATCAAAAATTGAGTTTTATTTGAAAAACATAGAATTTGAGAAATTAACCTAGCTTAAATTGTTGTTAAATTGTTTTAATTGGTGGAATATGTTCACAAATATGTTTCTGATAGTTCTATACCATTTTTACATGTTATTATAACTGTTTGGTGGGTGAAATTCATGTTAGTTGGCCTGAAAACTGTGTCGAATCACGTTCTGCAAAAAACTGAAACTGATGCATCGCGCGGGCGCGCTGCCTCTTGGCACGGGCGCGCTGCCTCTCGGCACCGATGCGCTGCAATCCAGAATAAAACTGGCGCGGCCGCGCCAGTACCCTACCACAGACAGTGAAGTCTGCTAATTATGCAGACTTTGGACGTTCAATGTAACTTAGCTTAATGTTAGGTTAATGTGAGAATCATGTAACAACAAGGTTAAACAGAGTCATGTTAGGTGGATTGTAAATTTAAAGTTGTAAAAGTGATTAGTAAGTTACGAACGTGTTATGCGTAACTTAGTTTATACAATGAATGTTAGATAAGTGCTGTGATGTTAACACTTGGGAATGTTTATGCTATTTGTTTATTCCTAAAGCATGATCCTAATTTATAATGTCGATTCAGTTATGATTATTCCATAGCATGACGTTATCAATATTGTATTCAACTAATCCTTAGTTGATGACCGTTGAATTCTAAATTACCCTTGAAGTTTATCCAAACCAAACTTACTTTGGTGTGGACTTGTACTCTAAATACTGAGATGAACAACCCTATTATTAGAGGATAATTTACGCTTAGCGTTGAAATGTTTGTGCACAATACATTGTACGAATGGCTGATCCCCCTAAGTAGGAGGAGTCCTTATAGTCTTATGACTGTTAAAGTTAAAGTTGAAAGATTACTTACAACTGTGGACATAGTTCGTGGTCTTATGACCCTCGGATATATATTCCATATTTTGATTCCAGTCATTGGTTATTATTGATAGAGTACTTTTCAGTTTTGATGAGTCTATTCATTAGCAGTTATCATTATATCGTTAATTCATTGTTATATCTATTGAGCATTTATTTTGCTCACTCTTGCATAAAAATAATTATTGCAGCTAAAGTTGAGAAGGTCGATGAGCCTTTAAATAACAAAGAAAAGGGAAAAATGTACAAGTGATGAAGACTTGTAATTTCATTTAATGTTATGGTGATAGAATTTTAAATTAATGATGTGATGTAATAATTTTATTTCCACACTTATATGATGTTTAAGGTTAGACAACCTGGGAAGATTTTTATTTAATGATGTATCCCTATTTAAAGGGAGAATTTATGATTTAATTTTATTATAATTGGGTAGTTAGATATGAATGTTTGATTAAGTGAACACCAAAACTTGAGGTAATGAAGTACTGGGATTTGGGGGTGTCACAAGTTGGTATCAAAGCTTTAGGTTATGAAAAAGCCTTAGGAAGTAACCTTTGAAAAGATAGTGATGATAAACTCTTATCGAGTTTTAAGAAAGAAGTAATAAAACACTTATGTGCTTATGTGATTACAAATTATGTGCTCGTGAGTGTCGAGTAGTAATGATTAATAATTAAACTTTAAAATTTGTTGTCAGGATGACTAATGTCGTAGAGTCCAGTCGAGTTAGGGAGGAAGGATCCCAAATGCATAGAGAAGAGGAGTCTCGCGACATTCAGGTGGTTTGGGAACAACTACTGCCACGGGAGTCAGCCCCGTTGGTCACAGTGGTTGAAGAGGAGGATGATGATGTAGAGACGGATGAGGAGGATCCCGTTGAACTGCCACAGGAGAATGAGAATGACGACGAGGAGGAAGAGATTCCACTGAACTCGATAGCTGCTCGTATGTACGATGAAGTCTATGACCGCAATGTGGAACTTCAGGATACTGTCGAGGAGTTGCATGAGATAGTAGCTGAACATCAAACCTTGATGGCACAAAAGGACGATGTGAACCTAGATCAAGAGGAACGTCTGAATAATGTCGAAGAGAAGCTGGTTCATACTGAAGAAGAGAAGGAACAAATGACAGTGGAGATCGCAGAACAGAAGAACAAGCTGAGAGAAGAGTTTACTAAGAGGGAAAGAGCCGAAGATGCGTACGAAGAAGCTTTTCAATGAGCCGGGATAGCAGTAAGAGATGCACAAGCAAAGAGGATGAAGATGGAGGAGATGAACAACGTATTCAACACAGTGATTAATCGAGCTCAGGATCAGGTCATGGGCCATTCGATTCAGTTCGAGATGCTGCCATCATTCATGTTAGATCGCAGAACAATGTTCCGAATCATGGAGGAAGAGCGTCATAAGGCTACGGAGTATCTTAGTAGGACACCGTAGGGAATGTACATGTGATGAGACTAATAAAATGTTAAATAATATGTAAATCCCAAGTGTTATGTAACCTAGGGGATATGATAATGATGTTGTCCCGAAACTTTAGTAGTTCAGGAAAGTGATGTAAATAGCTGAGATGCTATTGTTATGGTGTTTTCAAAAAGATTATGAAGGAATAAAAGTTATTATTTTATTTTATTCCAAGTGTTATATGTTTTGTGATGATAATCTTTTATGATGTGCAACTTAAGTATAAAATACTTAAAAGAATTGAGAAATAATCTAATGGGTGTATTCTTAATAGAAAATGCCTCCAAGATGTCAACCACGACAGGGACCTACCAATAACAACAATGCTGAGGCTAATCCAGTTCAGGAATTCGTAACGCTACTGACGGGAGCATTACAGAATCAACCTCAGAACCAAGGTACAACGTTTAAGGATTTCAAGGCGGTTGGACCACCAGAATTCCGTGGAACCATGAATCCAGTTGAGGCTCAGACCTAGGTCATGGAGATAGAGAAAGTGTTTGATGTTGTGAGAGTAGGGGAGGATCAGAAGACTGCTTTTCCAACATTCATGTTGAAAGCAGAGGCTAGTTATTGGTGGCAAGCCAATAAAACCCGAAGAGGTCAAGGGATTATGACTTGGGAAAGGTTCAAAGAAATGTTCTTTGAGACCTATTTTCCATAAAGTTTGAAGAGTCAGCTAGAAGTGCAGTTTTTAGAACTGAAGTAGGGAACGATGTCGGTGTCTGAGCATGCCGCAAGATTCAACGAGTTGGCGAGGTTTGTGCCATATCAAGTCAGCATAGATGAATGCAAGGTGAAGAGGTTTGAACAAGGACTAAAGCCCTGGTTGTATAGTTGTGTCTCCTTATTCCAGTTGAAGACGTTTGCAGCGATAATGGAGAAGGCAATTCTTGCTGAGAGTGGAGGCGAGGCTGTAACAAAACATAACCAAGAGCAGAGGAAGAAGAAGAGTGAAGGTGAAGTTAAGAATAGTGGTATTGGTAACGGTGGAAATGAAACAACAGTTTGAAAAGGAAGTGGAATGTAAATGTGGGAGCTGGAAATCAGCAAAGAAACCAACAAAATAAGAAGTTCAAAGCATGTGCTACGTGCGGGAAGTTTCACAAGGGTGTGTGTTTGATGGGGAAGCAAGTATGCTTCAACTGTGGCCAGGAGGGTCACATCGCCCCAAATTACACTCAACCTAAGAAGAACGTTTGCTTCACGTGCGGGTCCAAGGATCACTTTGCTCGTGAATGCCCTAAGAAGAGATCTGGTGAGGCAAATAGAAGCAAGGGAAATGCTAGTGGAGGTACCCTAAGTATTGCTAGACCAACATCAACAAATAAGCCTACGACCAGAACCTTCAACATGACGGTGCAGGACGTGGTGCAATCAAAAGATGTCGTGTCAGGTATTATCTCAATCAATGATATAAATGCATATGTATTATTTGATTCGGGCGCTACTTACTCGTTTATATCTGATGAATTTGCTAAGAAGTTAGAAATACCTAGTGAAGAATTGAATTTCCCTTAAAACATAGAAATTACGAATAGGGAAGTAATTCATGTTAGGTTCGTATACAAGAATTGTAGGGTGAATATTAAGGTGAATATCATGATGGTAGATTTAATTTCGATTAGACTTGGAGAGTTCGATGTTATTTTGGGAATGGATTGGCTGTTCAATTATGAAGCGATAATTGATTGCCAAAAGAAATGTGTAAACCTTATGACTCCGTCGAAGGTAATTTTCTATGGTAGCAAATCGCCTAGACAAATGAGATGTCTAACGATTATGCATGCCAAAAAGTTGTTGAGTCAAGGTTGTGTGGGTTATTTAGCTTACATAGTCGATACTCAGAAAAAGAGGGTAAAACTGGAAGAGATACAAGTGGTTAGGGACTTTGTGGACGTATTTTCAGAAGATTTGCCAAGACTTCCGCCGGACAGAGAAATTGAATTCGTGATCGACTTAGCACCAGGAACTGCTCCAATATCGAAGGCCCTATACAGAATGGCTCCAGTGGAGATGAAGGAACTAATGGTACAACTGCAAGAGCTTCTAGACAAGAAATATATTCAGCCTAGTGTATCACCATGGGGAGTATCGGTGTTCTTCGTGAAGAAGAATGATGGGTCAATGCATCTTTGCATTGATTATAGGGAATTAAACAAAGTCACTATTAAGAACAAATATCCATTGCCAAGAATAGATGACTTGTTTGATCAATTAAAGGGTGCTAGATATTTCTCGAAAATAGATTTAAGAAGTGGGTATCACCAACTGAAAGTAAGGATGGAGGATGTACCGAAGACAGCATTCCGAACTCGCTATGGACATTACGAATTTTTAGTGATGTCATTTGGTTGGACAAACGCCCCTGCAGCATTCATGGATTTTATGAACAGGGTGTTTAAACCATTTTTAGATAAGTTTGTGGTGGTATTTATCGATGATATTCTGGTGTACTCTAAAACTCAAGAGGAATACGTAGAACACTTACGTTTGGCATTGAAGACACTAAGAAAGGAAAAGTTGTACGCGAAATTCTCTAAGTGTGAATTTTGGCTAGATCGTGTACAATTTCTTTGGCACGTGATTGACAAATATGGGATTTCAATGGATCCATCAAAAGTGGAAGCTTTAATCAATTGGGAACAACCAAGAACACCATCAGAGGTGAGGAGTTTCTTGGGACTGGCAGGTTATTATAGAAGACTTATTCAAGATTTTTTCAAGATTGCCACTCCGTTGACAAATTTGACGAGAAAATCTGTAAAATTTGTTTGGACGAAAAAGTGTGAGGAAAGTTTTCAAGAACTAAAAAAGAAGTTAAGTGTGGCACCTGTGTTGTCGTGACCAGATAATACAGGAAACTTTGTGGTGTATAGTGATGCTTCACACAAAGGATTGGGTTGTGTCCTGATAAGTAGGTTTTATACCTACTTATCTGATATCTATTACTTGAATTATTTGCTTAACCTATGTTTCTTAGTTACTTTTCATATATTTTATGTTATTTTTTAGGCGATGACACGACATTGGTTTAAAGAAGCAAGGGAAAGCAATTCGAATATCTTTTGGACCAAAATACGCAAGCAAGTGCAAGAAGGGAATATTGAAGGACTTTTAACTCCAAGTGGGATGCATGTTCTTGGCTTTAAACTTGGATTTTATTGTAGATCTACTTCTTAGCTTTCCAGAAGATCTTGAATCATCCCAATCGGTGTTCGGATGCGCGAGTTATGGCCTTTTTATTAACGAAGATCAAAGCTAAGAGTTCTCATGCTTGCCATTTACACAATATCTACTTCAAGCTCGATTTCTGCCTTGATCCAGACGGAATCTGTCAATTGTTAAAGAATGAAAGTTGTAAATCTCGTCGATATCTTCGATTTGATAGGTGGCAGGCCTCGTAACTCCAAGCGGATCAAAAGTTATGTCTGTTTTACCAAAGGACGTTGCAACAAAAAATAGAGTAGCACGGACCGCGCTAGGGCCTCGCTAGTCCATCAGTTCCTCTGCTACAGTAGCGCGGGCAGCGCCCAGAATGGCTTGGGGATAGCGCGGGCTGCGCTAGGCGTCGGGAAGACAGCTGAATTGGGTTATTTGATGTCCAATTTGAGCTAGAATAGGATTCTTAATTGCCTAACTTGCTAGGGTATCCATTAAAACTATAAATACATGAGAAGAGACATAAAAGAGGAGGAGATAAGCTAGTTTAGGAGAATTCAATTAGATTAGATTAGAGTAAATTAGATCAAAACCATAGTTCTTGTTAGATTTGGAGATTGACACAACTTGGAGACCATTGAAGATTCAAAGTAGGAGCAAGGAGGGAGCATCAAATCTGCAGACAACAAATTCTATCTTCTCATCTTCTTCTATCTTTGTCTTTTAATGATTATTCAATTGTGGATTCTTAGTTTTAATTCAATAATCATGAACTAATTCTTTGTTTGAGATTACAATGGATCTTATTGTGTAGTTTATTTTAATATTCTTCGCTATCAATTATTATGTTCTACTATGAGGATTGTCTATTGTGATTTGGACTTAATTGTTTAATTGCCTAGTTAACAATTACCGTGATAATCTATATGAACTCGAGAGATGAAGTATTGATTTAGATCTTATCATGATAGCATGTGTTTGTGATTTCTGCATAAATGGAATTCATAATTCGTGTTTAGGATAGAGATATGTCTTTACACCATATGTAATCTTATAGAGAACTTGTGCTTTAAATCTTTTTTAATTGTAATTCGCATAGAGATATAGTGGATTAGTTAATTAGGGTGTCTTGCTTAATTCTATCATCTGTGGATTTAAGTGAGTATGGATATTATGCATCGAGAGGTGGTTTTATCTGCTTTAGTGTTCTTGATTAACAATTCATGATGGAGAATAATTGATGAGAAGTGTGTTAACTTAAATGAAGCAATAGGTGAAGTTGTGATCTTAAATCTCCGTAATCTTAATTTAACTAGTGGAATTTAATACTTGTTTAATTAGATAATTTGAAATTCATTCGTTTAAATAAGATTGAATTGGTTATGGGTTAGTACTTGGTGATTTTTATTTAACAATTACTCGTGGGAACGATACTCTACTTTCACTTTATTACTTGTTGACCACGTATACTTGCGTGTTGTGCGTAATTAGATTTTACCCAACATGTCCTTATGCAGAATGACAAGGTTATTACGTATGCATCAAGGCAACTGAAAGACTACGAGAAAGGGTATCCGACTCATAATTTAGAGTTAGCGGCGGATGTATTTGCACTGAAGATATGGAGACACTATCTCTATTGAGAGATACGTGAGATCTACACAAACCATACAAGTCTAAAGTATATTTTCACACAGAAAGACCTGAACATGCAGCAAAGGAGATGGATGGAATTGATAAAGGATTACGATTATGAGATCTTTTATCATCCGGGCAAAGCTAATATGGTTGCAGATGCCTTGAGTAGGAAAGGCAGAGCAAAGTTGATGTTGTTAACAGATAAGGAGGAGCTTATTACAGCAATGGCAAGGTTAGAGCTGGAAATCAAATTTCCAGAAGAATCCGATGAAAAATTATTCCAGATAGAAGCTAATCCAACTTTGGTGGACAAAGTGAAGAATGCTCAACTTCAAGATGAAGAATACAGAAAAATAATAGGAAGCGTGGTCGAGGGGAAAGAAGTGAGGTACAAGATTGATACTGAGCGAATGTTGAGATTCGAGGGACGAATTTGGGTTCCAGCACTACAGGATATTAAAGAAGACATCTTGATAGAAGCTCATAGCTTAAGATATTCGATTCATCCGGAAAGTACGAAGATGTATTAAGATTTGCGGTGACATTTTTGGTGGTCAAATATGAAAAGAGACGTTACAGAATGCGTTGCGAAATGCTTGACATGTCAGAAAGTGAAGGCCGAGCATCAACGACCAAGCGGATTACTTCAACCGTTGGAAATACTGGAATGGAAGTGGGAGCATATCACAATGGATTTTGTGGTAGGTTTTCCAACGACTCAGAAAGGATACGATGCGATATGGGTGGTAGTGGACAGATTAACAAAATCTGCACACTTTTTGCCAATAAAGATTAGATTTAATCTTAACCAGCTGGCAAAGTTATACATTAAAGAAATCGTCTCAAGATATGGAGTTCAAGTGTCAATTGTATCAGACAGAGACCTGAGGTTTACATCAAATTTCTGGAAGAAACTTCAAGAATGCATGGGAACGCAACTGAAGATGAGTACATCATATCATCCGCAAACCGATGGGCAAAGCGAACGAACGATCCAGACGCTAAAAGATATGCTTAGAGCATGCATAATGGATTTCAAAGGAAATTGGGATGATCATCTATCGTTGGTGGAATTTTCATACAATAACAGTTACCATGCAAGCATTGGCATGCCGCCATACGAGGCGTTATACGGCAGGAAATGTAGAACTCCACTGTGCTGGGATGAAGTTGGTGAACGTCAACTGTTAGGCCCTGAAGTGGTACAACAGACCGCTGAAGTTATCAAACTTATCAGAGCAAGACTGGTAGCTGCTCAAGATCGACATAAAAAGTATGCTAATCAACATAGGCAGAATCGTGAATTTGAAGCAAGAAATTTTGTGTTCCTGAAAGTTTCTCCTTGGAAGGGGAAAATTTATTTCGGCAAGAAAGGAAAGCTAAGCCCAAGGTTTATTGGACCTTTCGAGATTCTAGGAAGAGTGGGAGAGGTGGCTTACGAAGTAGCTTTACCTCCAGAATTAGAACACGTGCACAACGTTTTTCATGTGTCGGTGTTGCGACCTTATAAACCCGATTACAAGCATGTAATCGAGTAAGAACCGTTGTAGTTCAGTAAAGATTTATCTTATAAAGAGATTCCTATTCAGATAGTCAATAGGAAAGAACAAGTGCTCAGAAATAAAGTGATTCCTTCTGTGAAGGTGATATGGAGGAACTCGAATCTTAAATGATGAAGAATTATCCTGAGTTATTTGTTTAATTTATATCTTCGATTTTGGGGACAGAATATTTGTAAGTAGGGGAGTATGTGACGATTTCATTGTTTGAATTGTGATTCTGGGGACAGAATCCTTGTAAGGAGGGAAGGATGTAACGATCCAAAATTTTAAATTGTAATATTAAATATTTATTGAATAATATAAATATTTATTTGATATGTCTATTGTTGAATTGATGAAATAAATATTTTATTGATGTGATGGTTGTTAGTAAATATTTATGAATCTAAATTTATTAGATAATATTCTAAATTAAATTAATTTATAATTTAGAGAATTGTAGTATAACATAAGATGTTATATTGTTGTTTTGAATTAATAATTTAGATGGTATATTAGATTATTAAATAAAGTTATAATGAAAATTATAATTTTGTGATATTTGCTAAAATGTTATATTTAATTAAAATATAGTATGTGATTAATTTAATGGGTTAATGCTAGATATGGAAATCCAAATAAATAATATGTGATTATAAATTATAAACTAAATTGTTTATTAAAATAAATTAAAAAGGGTTTAATTTAGTTTTTGCCAAACAAGGCTTAATATATTAATTCTTTAAAAATTAAAGGGTTTTGCCAAACAAAGCCTTATGGCTTTTGAATTTCTAATTTTTGAATTTAAATAAAATAAATAAAATAATAGATACAATTATAATATATATGTTAGTTGTGTAACTGTTATTTTATTAAGTGGGCGTATTAAGATTATCAGTTTTATTTCCTACGCTTGTCTATCAGTTAAGTTTACGCATTATAGCTATCAGTGTTTTCATTCTAGTTACTAAGACTAAGAGAATTACAGAGAGAATTGAGAGAGTTTGAGAGTGAAACCTGAGAAAATTATCTGCAATTGCAAGGTTGTGCAAGCTAACTTGAAGGTATGTTCACAACTTTGATATTATATGTGTTTATGAGTATCACGGCAAAGTTTTGTTATGCTCTGTGAATTCTATTTCTTCCAAATTGTTGTTATGTAACTAAGTTATGGTGGTTATATGTGATATAATGCTAGAGTTTATGTTTAAACAAGAAATTTGTATGCTAAATTCGTTGACAGTAGGAAGAAAATAATGTCAGTATATGTATTTTCATATGGTTTATGAAAAGTATCAATTGTATTAGCCAATTAGTATGTGAAATTGTAAATTGAAGCTTAATTATGTTAGTTCATTAAGAAACGAGCATAGCGTAATTTGAATAGAGTGATTTGGCCAAGTATTGAATTCACAGTGATGATTTTTGGGAAGAATATCAAAAAATGAGGTTTATATGAAAAACATGGAATTTGAGAAATTAACCTAGCTTAAATTGTTGTTAAATTATTTTAATTGGTGGAATATGTTCACAAATATGTTTGTGATAGTTCTATACCTTTTTTTATATGTTATTATTACTGTTTGGTGGGTGAAATTCATGTTATATGGCCTAAAAATTGTGTCGAATCAAGTTTTGCAAAAAACTGAAATTGATGCATCGGGCGGGCACGCTGCAATCCAGTATAAAATCGGCCGTGCCAATACCTTATCATAGACTGTGAAGTCTGCTAATTATGCAGACTTTGGACGTTTAATGTAACTTAGCTTAATGTTAGGTTAATGTGAGAATCATGTAACAACAAGGTTAAACAGAGTCATGTTAGGTGGATTGTAAATTCAAAGTTGTAAAAGTGATTAGTAAGTTACTAGCGTGTTATGCGTAACTTAGTTTATACAATGAATGTTAGATAACACTTGGAAATTCTGAAATATATATGGTAGCATAAGACTTGTGCTAAAATAACAAGTTTAGCTAGTAATGCGTTTTATATTGAAAAGTGAATATTAGTATGTCTAATAGATGTTATGCTTTTAATACTGTGTATAGGTGAACGTGAGTTTTAATATTATAGCTTACACTCGAGGAAAGTTTCTAAACTTATCTCTTTACATTGAGCAAGTTCTCTAATTTTACTTTTACAATTGAGCAAGGTTTCTAACTCTATCCTTTCGTTGAGATAGTTCATTTATTACATAGTGCAAGTTTATTCTTACTATTGAGAAAGCTCTTGTATCTAGTTTGTTTATGATTTCTAAATCTAGATCTTATTCTGCTATTGAACAAGTTATTCTTGTGTTTAACTTGTTACCTAGCATGCAAGTTTACATATTCTGATATACTAATGTTGAACAAGTTTTATCGTTTAAATTACTTTTTGTTATGAATGCTTCTAAATAACATTGGCTTAATATTGTTCAAGAAAGGCACGTTATGATTATTCAATGTTTATGCTATTAGTTTATTCCTAAAGCATGATCCTAATTTATAATGTCGATTCAGTTATGATTATTTCATAGCATGACGTTATCAATATTGTATTCAACTAATCCTTAGTTGATGACCGTTGAATTCTAAATTACCCTTGAAGTGTATCCAAACCAAACTTACTTTGGTGCGGACTTGTACTTTAAATACTGAGATGAACAACCCTATTATTAGGGGATAATTTACACTTAGCGCTGAAATGTTTGTGCACAATACATTATACGATGGGCTGATCCCCCTAAGTACGAGGAGTCCTTATAGTCTTATGACTGTTAAAGTTGAAATTGAATATTCCATATTTTGATTACAGTCTTTGGTTATTATTGATAGAGTACTTTTCAGTTTTGATGAGTCTATTCATTAGCAGTTATCATTATCTCGTTGATTCATTGTTATATCTAGTGAGCATTTGTTTTTTTCACTCTTGCATAAAAATAATTATTGCAGCTAAAGTTGAGAAGGTCGATGAGCCTTCAAATAGCAAAGGAAAGGGAAAAATGTACAAGTGATGAAGACTTGTAATTTCATTTAATGTTATGATGATAGAAGTTTAAATTAATGATGTGATGTAATAATTTTATTTTTGCACTTATATGATGTTTAAGGTTAAACAACCTGGGAAGATTTTTATTTAATGATGTATCCCTATTTAAAGGGAGAATTTGAGATTTAATTTTATTATAATTGTGTAGTAAGATATGAATGTTTGATTAAGTGATCATCAAATCTTGAGGTAATGAAGTACCAGAATTTAGGGGTGTCACATAGTACCCTTCCTATCCCGAATTTCCAACTCAAATTCCTAAAGAAGTATCCATCTTATCAGCCTTAGTTTTGCATCTTTCTTCAAAATCAGTTATTGAATAGTCAAATGATCTGTGTAAACCACAACCTTAGTCCCGATGAGGTATGATCTAAACTTGTCAAATGTATATACAATCGCAAGTAGTTCCTTCTTAATAGTCGTGTAATTAAGCTGAGCATCAGACAATGTTTTGCTAGCGTAGTATATTGTATGGAAACTTTTTCCTTGCATTGACCTAAAACTGCACCAACTGCATAGTCACTGGCATCACCCTTCTTAGGGACACACTATATAGGTCTCACCCATGTGTTGTCTGAGATAGGATAAATAGTTCCATCATCGAGCCATTTCAGGATTTCCTTTTTCACCACCTCTTTCATAATTGGTTTGGCCTCCGTTGATGTACTATAGTTGGTTTCACATTATCTTCCAATAGGATCTTATGCATACAAAATGACGGACTTATCCCCTTGATATATGCAATGGTCCATCCAATTACAGTTTTGTGTTCATGAAGGACTCGTAAAAGTTTCTTTTCTTGCAATTCGTTAAGTGCAAACAAAACAATAACATGCAAAGTATATTAATTACCCAAATAAGCATACCTGAGGTGGTTAGATAAGGTTTTCAAATCTAATGTAGGACGTTCCTCTATAGATGATTTCATCAGGTTTGAAGATTTTTCTGCATACTTGAAGTGGTCAAAAGGAATTTCGAATTTGCTTGCTCTTGGTAATGCACCCAATATCTTTAGATACTCTAACAATTTCAGATCATCTGTTTTGGTATCCCCCAACAAAGTAGTCTCCAACGGATAGAAGTCGAGCATCATTTGTAAGACCCCAAATTTTATGAAATAAAAGTATTAAAATTTTCTTATAATTTTATTCTATTCAATAATTGGTTACATTGATAAAAGGTTAAAATTAAGGGTGATATGTGAAAATTTTACAAAGCAAGCAAGTTGTCATAAAATATTCATTGTGTTGGGGAATATTCGTTTGGTCAAGGAATATTCTTACGACTGCGTAATCATTAGTGGACCACATAACGGAATAACTGTCGGATATAGAAAGCAAAAGAAATAACCTTTTCATAAAATAACGGTAAGACTTTTACCGTTAAACTGTTGAAATACCCGGTGATAAAAGTATAGTAATATGCGTTGTTGCACAGTAGCACATGGTATTGTATAGTATCTCTGATTATTGATGCTTACGTAAGAAGTCACCCAGTTTCATTCAATAATTGCCACAGTAGTTGTTGCATAGTATCTCATATTATTGATTCAATTATTGTCACAATATCATCTGCACAATATTTTATATTATTAAATCAATAATTGAGATGACAAATTTATTCATATTATTATTTGCATTATTGACAATGTCTAAAAGTTTTGTCGTGGAAAGGAGTTTGGTTATTTAATTGCGCGCCAATAAGGAGAAATCCTTATCGAAAAACCCTCTCTTTCCTGGGAACTATCTGGTTGTCAATATTATGAGTTATAATATTAAATGATGAATAATTGTTGAAAGATTAAAAATGTGTTGATTAAAGATAAGTGATTTGTGGTAAATATTTATTCAATTTTTAATATGAATAGAGGGATTTGTCGTGAGGCATTTGTTGTAAGTTTGGCTTATTATTCCATGGGGAGATATGCTAATTTTTTAGACCGTCGATTGAAGTTATAATAATAAATCAATATAGACCGTTGGTTGAAGTTATAATAGTAAATCAACATGGACCGCTAGTTGAAGTTATAATAGTAAATCAGTATGGACCGCCGGTTGAAGTTTTAATAGTAAATCAATATGGACCGTCTATTTAATAGTAAATTAATCTAGACCGTTTGTGAATCAGTTACTATTTAGTCCATTCTCCTATAAATAGAAGCTCATTACTTCATTTTTTCTTACGAATTCACTAAAACTATAGAGAGAAAGAAGAAGAGTATTCTGCTACTTCACTATTGTAGTATCCAATCTCCTACTAAGGTAAGAGGTATTATTTCTTTCGTATTCGTAAAGGATGTTATTTACTTCATACTCATAAAGGTTTTTATTTTATTCCTTATTAATCTGCTGGAGTAACATGTCTACGCAGATTACCGCATGCATGGTAAATAACCCTTCATATTCATTCTTTATTAATCTGCGAGAGTAACCTGTCTGTGCAGATTACCGTATAAATAGTGAATAACCCTTCGTATTCATTCTTTATTAATCTGTGGGAGTAACCTGTCTACGCGAATTACCGCATGCATGGTTAATAATCCTTCGCATTTATTTTTTATTAAATTATGGAAATGATCTGTCTACGCGGATTACAGCATGACGGGTGAAAATCCATTTGTAGTTTCGTAAATTATTTTGTACTCGTATGAGATATCATTTCTTTTGTACTCATCAAAGGATATCATCTTCATTCATATATCTCCATTTATGGTACTAATTTATTGTTTGTTTCCATAACCTTATTATTAAATGGTGAAAACCCTTGAAATTAGTGGAATATTCTTAATAGTTTGTGCTTCATCTAGTATCATTTCACTATTGGTCTGAACTTCTTATTAAATGGCGGGATACTATTTATGTCGGGGTACTATTCATTTAGAATATTATTCATTCGGGATACTATTCATTTAGAGTACTATTCATTCGGGGTACTTTTCATTCGAGTACTATTCACGACAAAATTAATTTCTTTTCTGTCCAAATTATTTTTGATACATGAATATCGTTCTTGAATTTTACTCCACAATTAGTGATCATGTTGACAATTTGGACATTCTTGAACTCTGGATAAATTGAATTATAAATCTCTAATATTTATCCTTTATCTCACTTGATTGATTCTTTATATCATTGGCATCATTCTCATGCTTATAATGTGGTGAAAGTCATCTTTGGCCCGTAGTGCATAGATGGACTGTTGATTGGTATAATTATGACTAGGAATTGTGTATTGGTATAATCATGGCATGTAATGTTATAGAGAATGGTTGTGGTAAAAGTCTTCTTTGGCATGTAGTGCATAGATGGACATGTGTTTGGTGTGATCATGACCACTGGTGATACAAACAATTATCTTTGGCCCATAGTGCATAGATAATTCATTGATTGGAAATAATTATTGATTGGTATTACTAGGATAAAATATTGATGATGGACTTTTAAATCATAGAAGATAGTAGACATCATGCTCTACTTGACTCTTCTAATGGATTGCTATTTTCGATGCAATTGTTGATCTAAAACTTCTTGTCTATTGTATTCTATCATATTTTTCCTTGTTGAGGACAAAGGATAATTTTTTCTACATTATCTTAGTCATAATATTCTTTACTGGGCTAGTTAAGCTCACCCTTTTCGTTTTGGTTCCATTGTTCTTCTCAGGAGGCGAGAATGTAGCTGGGACTAGTCGGGGAGTGGAGTAATGGTCCTAGATGGTTATTATAGTAGTCCTCCCTATTTTGTAAAATAATGTAACAATAATTGTAATGAAGACTTTATTTCAGTTTTGATATTGTATACACGACAATATTTGTATTGAAACTCTCAGCTTATGTATTATCGTATTTTTCACGATAGTTGTATAAATAAAGTTTGTATTTAGATTTTGCACCATATATTTGGCGACTCAAAATGGGTTGTGTGGACCTATTTTAGAGGCTTCACAGTTTGTATTAAAGCTTAGGGATATGGCCTCTGGCGGAGATCTGAGACTAGAACTAGGAAGGGAGAGACGAGTAATATCCTTCGCTAGTGTGTGTCCTACCTAAGCTGAATTTTCTTACTTAGCAAGTTGACAAATTGTGATATGTCAATTAACCTTTGTTTTGAAGCTGTATTCTAGAACGATATCTGAAATTCAAGAGATGAGCAATAGAGAATTCATGATACAGAGGAAATGACCGCGAAGATAGAATCTAAAATGAAAGCAATGTATTCTCACCTCTTTGAACTACCAGGTACGTAAATTTCGGGGACGAAATTTCATAAGGAGGGGAGATTGTAAGACCCCGAATTTTATGAAATAAAAGTATTAAAATTTTCTTATAATTATTATTCTATTCAGTAAATGGTTAAATTGATAAAAGGTTAAAGTTAAGGGTGATATATGAAAATTTTACAAAGTATGCAAGTTATCATAAAATATTCGTTGTGTTGGGGAATATTCGTTTGGTCAGGAAATATTCTTACGACGACGCAATCATTGGTTGACCACATAACGGAATAAATGTCGGATATAGAAACCGGCATAAATAACCTTTTCATAAAATAACGGTAAGACTTTTACCGTTAAACTGTTGAATACCCGGTGATAAAAGTATAGTAATACGCGTTGTTGCACAGTAGCACACGATATTGCACAGTATCTCTGATTATTAATGCTTACGTAAGAAATCACTCAATTTCATTCAATAATTGCCACAGTAGTTGCTGCATAGTATCTCATATTATTGATTCAATTATTGTCACGGTATCATCTGCATAATATTTTATATTATTAAATCAATAATTGAGACGACACAGTTATTTATATTATTATTTGTATTATTGACAATGTCTAGAAAGTTCTGTCGAGGAAAGGGTTTTGGTTATTCAATTGTGCGCCAGTAAAGAGAAATCCTTATCGAAAAGCCCCCTCTTTCCTAGGAACGATCTGGTTGCCAATATTGTGAGTTATAATATTAAATGATGAATAATTGTTAAAAGATTAAAAATATGTTGATTAAGGATAAGTGATTTGTGGTAAATATTTATTCAATTTTTGATATAAATAGAGGGATTTGTCATGAGGCATTTGTTATAAGTTTGGCTTATTACTCCATAGGAGATATGCTAATTTTTAAGACCGACGGTTGAAGTTATAATAATAAATCAATATGAACCGTTGGTTGAAGTTATAATAGTAAATCAATATGGACCGCTGGTTGAAGTTATAATAGTAAATCAATATGGACCGTCGGTTGAAGTTTTAATAGTAAATCAATATGGACCGTCCATTTAATAGTAAATCAATCTGGACCGTTCATGAATCAGTTATTATTTAGTCCATTCTCCAATAAATAGTAGCTCATTATTTCATTCATTCTCATGAATTCACTAAAACTATAAAGAGACAAACTATAGAGAGAAAGAAAAAGAGTATTCTGCTACTTTACTATTGCAGTATCCAATCTCCTACTAAGGTAAGGGGTATTATTTCTTTCATATTCGTAAATGATGTTATTTACTTCATACTCATAAGGGTTGTCATTCTATTCCTTATTAATCTGCGGGAGTAACATGTCTACGCGGATTATCGCATGCATGGTGAATAACCCTTTGTATTCATTCTTTATTAATCTACGGGAGTAACCTGTCTATGCATATTACCTCATGCATGGTGAATAACCCTTCGTATTCATTCTTTATTAATCTACGGGAGTAACTTGTCTACGTGGATTACCGCATGCATGGTGAATAATCCTTCGTATTCATTTTTTATTAAATTATGGAAATGATCTATCTACGTAGATTACCATATGACGGGTGAAAATCCATTTGCAGTTTCGTATATTCTTTTATACTCGTATGAGATATCATTTCTTTTGTACTCATCAAGGGATATCGTCTTCATTCATATTTCTCCATTTATGGTATGAATTTATTGTTTGTTTCCATAACCTTATAATTAAATGGTTAAAACCCTTGAAATTAGTGAAATATTCTTAATACTTTGTGCTTGATCTAGTATCATTCCACTAATGGTCTGAACTTTCTTATTAAATGGTGGGATACTATTTATGTCGAGGTATTATTAAGTTAGAATATTATTCATTCGGGTACTATTCATTCGGGGTACTTTTCACTCGAGTACTATTCATTCTTAGTACTGTTCACGGGGTACTATTCATGAAAAATTAATTTCTTTTCTGTCCAAATTATTTTTAATACATGAATATCATTCTTAAATTTTACTCCACAATTAGTGATCATGTTGACAATTTGGACATTCTTGAACTCTGGACAAATTGAATTATAAATATCTAATATTTATCTTTTATCTCACTTGATTGATTCTTTATATCATCGACATTATCCTCATGCTTATATTGTGGTGAAAGTCATCTTTGACCCGTAGTGCATAGGTTGACTGTTGATTGGTATGATTATGACCAGGAATTATATATTGGTATAATCATGACTTTTAATGTTACAGAGAAAGGTCGTGGTGAAAGTCCTTTTTGGCCCGTAGTGCATAGATGGACATGTGTTTGGTATGATCATAACCACTGGTAATACAAACAATTATCTTTTGCTCATAGTGCATAGATAATTCATTAATTGGAAATAATTATTGATTAGTATTACATGGATAAAATATTAATGATGAACTTTTAAATCATAGAAGATAGTAGACATCATGCTCTACTTGACTCTTCTAATTGATTGTTATTTCCACTGAAATTGTTGATCTAAAACTTATTGTCTATTGTATTCTATCAAATTTTTCCCTGTTGAGGACTATGGATAATTTGTTCTACATTATCTTAGTCATAATATTCTTTACTAGGCTAGTTGAGCTAACCCTTTTCCTTTCTATTCCATTGTTCTTCTCAGGAGGCGAGAATGTAGTTGAGACTAGTCGGGGAGTGGAGTAATGGTCCAAGATAGTTATTATAGTAGTACTCCCTATTTTGTAAAATAGTGTGACAATAATTGTAATGAGGACTTTATTTGAGTTTGGATATTGTCTATAAGACAATATTTGTATTGAAACTCGCAGCTTATGTATTGTCATATTTTGCACAACAGTTGTATAAATAAAGTTTGTATTTGGATTTTGTACCATGTATTTGGCGACTCAGAATGAGTTATGTGGACCTATTTTGGGGGCATTACATCATTAACAGTTCATCAGTCACTACTTCCTTAATTACATCCACCTGAAAACACTCCTCTTTGTCCTTAGGGAATTTCATGGCTTTAAACACGTTGAATGTTACCTCTTGGTCTTAAACCATCATTGTCAATTCTCTTCTTTGCATGTCGATGAGTGTTCTATCGGTAGCCAAAAATGGTCGCCCAAGTATGATCGGAATATCTTTATCCTCTTCATAATCCAACACAATGAAATCGCTAGGAAATATGAATTTATCCACCTTCACTAGGATGTCCTCAACAATTCCCCTCGGATATGTTACTGATCTATCGGCTAGCTGTAAGGAGATATTTTTCGGGTTTAGTGCTAGTAATCCCAATTGAGTGTAAATCGAGAGTGGCATCATATAAATACTAAAATCCTGTCGATGTCGGGATTTTTAATTGTCCCTTTTCTGTTCTTGTCTTTTGGTGTTCTCAAGTTAGGTGAGATTTGTTTGAAAAAATAAGTTGTGAAAAGGTCCGATATGTATATGTCGATGATTGTACTGTAAGAGTCGCCAGTTGGTATTTTTAAATGGTTGCACCAACTCAACCGAGAAAAGGTTTGTACATAGACCTAGTGATGTGACACTGCATAACTGGTCTATGAAACCGAGATTCATTAGGGTCCGAGGGCTTGATTAAGTGGAGGGAAGGTGTTAGGCACCCCCCGACTTCCGTGATGACACGGTTATCGCCATTTTTTAATTTAAACTTTTATCTGAATGTGTGTGTATGTGTGGGTCTATGTGCGGTTGTCTGGAAGTAGTGCTATGCCTCATTTTCACCTATATACAAAGGGTTTGAATTTTGTATAAAAGTTCAATTTTAACGAGATATGACAATGATATTTTGTAAAACAAGTTTTTCAAACTCTTGTGCTCAATAGTAATTAAGGTCTTTGATACTTCCATTTTATAATGTGTTCGACTTGATTGCTTTTATTATTTTCGAGATGCGAAGCATCTTCGAGAAAATAAGATACATAGCAATGCCGAACTCCTTATGGGCATGAAAGCCATCTAAGGAAATTCAGACACCGTGAATAATTTACAAGCTGGTTGAAGCTGAAAAATGTCCATCACGGGAACCGAATCTAGATTCAGGAACTGAATCTGTGATCACATGATTCCTAGGCTCACATGATGATACTGTATGTACAAAAGCTGTAAACAGTTATATATATATATATATATATATATATATATATATATATATATATATATATATATATATAAGCTGTAAATGCACCGGATGTGTCTATCCAGGCTCAATCGAGTTCGAATTCGAGGAATATATATATATATATATATATATATATATATATATATATATATATAAAAGCAGTAAACGCACTGGATGTGTCTATCCAGGCTCAATCGATTTCGAATTCGAGGAATATATATATATATATATATATATATATATATATATATATATATATATATATATATATATATATATATATATATATATATAAGTAATAAAAGCCACGGATCGACGATTCGGACATACGTACACAACACGACTCTCAACGTGAATAACTGTGTGTGAATGAAAGTAGAGAAAGGCTTTAAGAAATCTAAGATGTCTTACAGTGGGCTACCAAGAAGACTTCAAATAGCTTTAAATGAATGAATACTCAGTTTCCACCAGTAAAATATAGCAAAACACAAGCTCACATGTGTTTGGAAAAAGAAAGCACTAAGTTTAAAGTGTGTACAGAGCAAAATGGACAGGGCTTCCTCGCCTTTTTCTCTTTGCTCACTATAGAGGTGTGTATGGAGTGAATTGGACAGGGCTTCCTCTCCTTTTTTCTCTTGAAAATGGCCACCCCAGGCCCTCTATTTATAGAGGGGGGGAGCCGCAGGTGTACATGCGACTACCCGGGGTGCCCAGGCCTTCGTGGGCCCCATCATCTAGAAGTACGTGCATGGATGAAACGCGTTTGTCCACTTGAACCTTCATAACTTTCAATCTGGGCATCCGATTGAGGCGTATAATACCTTTTTGGAATGATGTAATTGATATATACAATGACATGGGATAAGAGGTTGTACGAAGCCGGGAAGATGGGTCCATGACCAGATCTTCAAGTCTTCAAATTCTATCCGATGTGCTGTCTTATGCAGTAGTCACTCGGGATTTAAGTTATGGTTCTTGTAGGATACTTTTGTGTAGAATGTGGTGTAAAATAATGTTGAGACAGCGTGAATGTTGGATCGAGGTGGCAAAATGATGACTTTACCCCTCACCAGGGTTATCTCTGGTTCTGGACTGATTTAACAGTCGTTGCTCAGGGTTATTTCTAAGATTGGGCTGCTATACGTACTGAATGTCCTCAGGGTTGTCTCTGAGGTGTGCCTGACCTCCTGGGATTATCTCTGGGGTTGGAACTGAGCACCTCGGGGTCATCTCCGAGGTTGAAGCTGACTTCTGGGGATTAAAACGGACTTTTTTGGGGTTATATCCAGAACTGAAGCTGCATCTCTCGGGGTTATTTTCGAGGTTGGAATTGCATCTCCCGGGGTTATCTTCGGGACTGGAACTGAGTATCTCGGGGTTGTATCCGAGATGAAAAACTGAGTATCCTGGGGTTGTCTCCAGGATTGAGCTGATTTGACTTCCAGGGTTATCTCTGGAAGATGATTTTGCCCTTCTGCAAGGTTAGTAATAGGAATGCAAAATTTTGAGTGTCTACAGATGCCCCTCTTTATCATATTCATGCAGTGTAATGGCATGGATAGGATAAAGAATACTAGACACTTGAAATGTGACATATAAACATGATGCAATGTAATGCAGCACGATGCAAATGTATGTTGAATGTGGTTTGTTGGACCGTTTTCCAATGGGATGTGATGACTATCACTACTACAAAACAGTAAATAGATAACACGAAAAAAACGTTGTGGTTTCAGTCAGAAAAACGTCGTGGTTAAGGGTGTCATCTATTTGACACCCTTACACAACGTTTTTAAAACGTTGTAGTTAAGCACATTGCACAACGTTTTTTAAGAAAAAAACGTTGTAGATTTGTTTTCCATAAATTAACAGATGCTTAAAAACGTTGTAGAAGATATGATTCCACAACGTTTTCTGGCTAAAAATGGTGTAGTTTAATATATTAGACAACATTTAGGCACATTAACACAACGTTTTTAAAATGTTGTAGATTAAAAAAAAGAAAAAAAAAAGGTTTTGGTTCACCTACATTACCAATATACCTGCAATATGCTAATGCCATGATATATAGCTAAAAGGTCTAAATTCTCATTTAAATTTAAAGCCAAAATATATCAACCAATCAAAATACATCCTAATAATACCATTCGTTTACAATTTCAAATTACTACATCCACAAAATATATACCAAACTATACATCCAACTACCCAAGAAATGTAACATAACAATAGATTAATTTCAATCAGATTGAAAACTAACTGCTTTCTAAAATTTTGAATACCTTTATATATATATACACCCATATATCTTATGAGCCATAACCATAACCAGCTCTAGCAAATTAGCTTTATTCCCAGCAAGTGCCATAACCATGTTTGTGTTGCCTTCAGCTTTATTTAGCATGATATGTACTCCTTAAAATTAAAAATAAAACAAATTTCAATCAAATCATACATCAAATCAAGACCATGGATTTATCTCACTTTGCACTACTACTTTACTAGAAAAAATTATCACATTCGTAGTCCTTTAGGCGTAGTAAGATACTTTCAAATACAATGTAATTTGTGTGTGTCTGTGTGTGTGTGTGTAATTACACCATGAATGGGCTATTTACAGCCAACACAAGAACATTGTAAAGAAAGGATGAAGAATAAAGAAAATGAGAGTTAGAAGAACCTCAAACCAGGTTAATGTTAAAGACTACCTTGTGCTTGAAGCTCTTGAACCCATTTTTTAGCCCGGTCGAATGAGGCCTGCAAAAGGAAATTTCCAAACATTACAACTACATGTAATAACATAACAATTGCTTGATGGGCATTGCATATCAAATTCCTCTATAAAGAACCATATAATAAGGAAATATATAACTAAATGAAAGGGTGTATATAGTGTAAAATGAAAAGCGAAGACAATATTCCTTTGAAACCACAAAATATAAAAAGTACTCAACAATCCTCTGAAACAAAAAAAGTAATAAGTAACTTCAAGTAAATGAAAGAACTGTGGTGGAAATGCAGACAACAACTTCTAAAGTAGATCCTTGTTCATCTACAATGTCACTCCACTTGAAATTGTATTCATGCTTATAGTCTATAAGTGGCTTCAAAGAAACTAATGAAGAAAGAAGCATGAATACACCCTCTCAAGTGGAACAATATATTATTCACAACCTGTAATAGGTATGATACTTATTTGTTTCTCTAAAGGAGGGGAGTGAAAATTCCACCTATGAAAGGAAGAAAACTCGTGCTTCTATTGTAATAATGGCTTGTCTTATATAATATAATGACTGTGATGATATTAATAACCACAAATATCAGGAAAAATAGAATAAGCAATAACACAAAAAAGATGTAAGAACTTACTTAGTTTGTAATATCATACACAATAATTGCAACTGCAACTCCTCTATAGTACATTGGAGCTAAGCTATGATATCTCTCTTGACCAACAGTATCCCATATTTCAAATTTTACAGTTGCATCATTTACAGCCACTGTTTGTGAGAAAAAGGCAGCACCTATAATTGATTCCTAAGGGATGACATAAAACGAGTCAAATCCACAAAAAGTTATATTATTTAAGCAATCAAAAATATTTAGCAAGATGTTAGGTTCAACCTGAAATTCAACAAATTGCCCTTTAACAAAACACAAAACCAGGCTAGATTTTCCAGTTCCAACATCTCCAAGAAGAACCTGCAATGCAAATAAAAACACAAATCTTAGCAAGGACTACTTCTTCCAAGAGATAATGCCAGTAAAGTATATCCAAAATTATGCCAATCAACAATAAACGTTGAACGCCTCAGCCATCTGGCCCATTTTACGGCCACTAAAGTAGGAACAGAAGGGGGCTTCTATAGAAGCAGAAACCATATAATTCAAACTAAAATCAGTCCAGGCATGCAAGTTATACTCCATTTCAAGAAGGGAAAAAACAATTTTTAAAAATCTGACTAAAATTTTGGAAAACTAAATATAGGTACTATGACTATGTCTGATTGCAGATTATTCAGCAGAACATGTTCCAGGAGGTGTACATGTTCCAGGAGGTGTACAGAACAAGATGAGAGTTCCACAATAAAACTCTTGGAAGTGTAAAAGAAATCTCAACCTCACAAAAGCATTCAAGCTCACCTGTACTATAAAAAAATCTGGAGTGGGTATCTTAACACAAAGAAACCAAAGAAGCATAAGAAACTGAACTAATGGCTTGATCAAAAGCATCAAGGGCTGAAGTACTTTTGGTAAGCTACGTGGGATTGCTGGCCATGGTTTCTGCAAAACGACAAAATGGAAAATAAAATGACAAGCATATAACAATCTACGTAATGAATATAAGGGTATCAAGTACACTTTGTAACAATCCAGATTTTTATTATAATATTTAAATATTTATTAAATTATATAAATATTTAATTGATGTGTTTATCGTTGAATAAGTATTTGTTTAATTGATTTGACGTGATTTAATTATTTATTTGTTTAATAAATAATTAATGAGTTAAGGAAAGTAATTATTTTGAAATAGTAATCTAATTTAATTTAATAATTAAGTTAGAGAGTTTATAATGATTAAATAAATTATTATATTATACAATAAATTGTTATTAGAATTAATTAAATTAAGTATGAAAACTTAATTAATTAGAAGTGTGACAAATAATTATATTATAAATGGTTATTAAAATAAATTAAAGTAGTTTTAATTTATTTTGCCAAACAAGGCTTAAATATATTAAGTCTTTAATTTTAAAAGAGTTTTACCAAACGGAGCCTTATGGCTTTTGGATTTTAAATTTTGAATTATTAATAATATAATATAAATAATATATATATTAAATTTGTAACTGCTAATTTAAGAAGGCCATTAGTAGTGTCGGTTTTAAGCGTTTCAATTAAGACGTGCGTTTGGGGGTTAGTTTTAGTTTACGTATAATGCATTCGGCTTAAGCCTAAGAAGAAAAATAGAAGTTTTCTGAGAAGGAGAATTACAGAGGGTTTGAGAGAGAAGTATCAGAGAAAACTTGAGACAAAGAGTTCTGTAATTCCAAAACGTTTCTTAGTGGTTAGCAAGTAATTTTAAAGCAACAAGAAGGTATTTTTTCCCATAATGTCATATGTTTTACATCGTGATACTAAAGTTTGTGTTCTTCTATTTCACTGTATATATAAAGTTTTTACAAAATTCTGTAGTAGTTGTTATATAACTGAACTATGCTTTTTTATGGGTGTATAATGTTAGAAGTAGTGTTTAAACATGAAGGGTTATGTTAATTTTATTAAAAGAAAGGGAAATTATTTCTCAGTGTATGTTCTTATACATGGATAATGACAGTAGCAAAATTGGTGGTTGAGGTGTATACTAATTGCAAAATTAACTTTGAATTCGTTAATTGAGTAAGATATTAAGCAGAACATGGTTCAAAGGAATCAAATTGGTAGGATGACAGTGTTCACTGTGTAAACAAACATCGGTTATAGAGTATTGTTGGTTTAAAAATAGTGCTTTCAAGGATTTAAGTTTTCTAAAATTGTTGTTAAGTGGTGCTAAATTGGTAGATGTATGATAATTAAATGTTTATGAGTAATATTTATAAGTTTTACGTCTTAATTTAGATGTTAGTAGTAGTAATTAGTCCAGAGTTCAGTTATTCTATTCTTCGTGGTTGGGTTCTGCACGTTTCGGCCCCCCAGCAGCAAAATTTGAGCCCTAGCGCCAAAAATCGCGCCCCGGCGCCAAAATTCGCGCCCTAGCGCCAAAAGTTCGCGCTCCAGCGCTGAAATTCACGCCCTAGCCTAGTTCTCGCTTCGCGGCGCCACTGGTTAGCCTAGTTCTCGCTCCGCGGCGCGAGGACAGAAGTCTGACTTGGACAGTTTTGACCTCCTGTAGTAAAATGGCCATAACTTCCTCATACGAACTCCGATTGAGGTGATTCAAGATGATCCGGAATGAGGACGAGTAGACCTACAACTTTTGTTCTTCAGGTTTTTCAATTTGAGGTCATTAAGATGGGCCATAATGGTCATCTTTAGGACTATTGTGTTTTCGGAGGCAATCGGAGGGCGTCGGGCATGTACATATACATGTGTAGTGCTCTTGACCATAAACGATGATGTCCTAAGTTATAAAACATGAATAATAGTAAATATAATGATGCTTAACATTAATATATGATGTATTAGATGAGTTATAGAAGCATAGTAAGCATACACAAGAGAGGCAAATCGGGCGTGTGACGAATGAACGTCAAAACGTCGTGCCAAGTGTTAATGAACTTAAAAAGTGTTTTAATTCAAATGAAATGAATATTATAAGATAAGAAATGGATTTAAAATAAAACCAATAAGTAGTCCTAGCAAGACTTAAACACTTGAATGAACTGCAAATATGAAATATAGTGAGTCATAAGTCCAAAAGTTAACACAATCTAATTGACCATTGTGTACTAATTAATAGGAAAGATTGTGAGATGTGGAGTAGAGTTTACATTACAATTACTATGTGTTGTTATGTAACTAATAGTTGATGTGTATGATTATATAATTGTGTAGGGCACGTGAAGTGCAGATAATTGTAAGTTGTTAAACTGTTATTGGTAAACAACGATCAAGGCAAGTCTTTCGGTTCCTATTTTCTACGTGGACTTGATGAACTGTTTTAAATTGCATGATATGTTATGCATGTTGAAATCATGAAATGTTAAAGTCAATATATGACTGCATTGTTTTGGCTAAGTAATGATGATTGAGTAAGGAACTCAATCTTTATATTTTTTATGTGAATTAAAAGCATGTACGCCATGTTACTTTAATGAGATGTATGTCGAGCATGTTATTATGTGCTAGGTGATGCATGAAAACTGTTAGACTTTGCTGGGCTGTCGAGCTCACTCTTGCAAATAACCACTTTTGCAGGTCAAGATTTTAAGGTAAAGATACGTGCTATGTGAGTTATAGAGATCTATATTCACGAAGATTACTTATGTTTTATAAGAAATGTATTTCATATTTTGAACGTAACATGTTGTTGAAATGTAAGTTGAGCTATCCAATGTATATGGATATTTTGTTATGATGTAAGACTTTGTATAGTCATTTTGTTGTAACGATTCATGATATAAGATTGAATCAAAGAGATGTAATGTAATGGTTGCGATTCAGGGCAAGAAAGAAGGAAATGTATAAAAGTTTTTAAATATTCCGCAATTTTACTAAGTTTAACATCGAATAATGATGTATTATTTAAAGGTTGAATGTATAGTTAACAACCGAAGTCGGGATTTAAATTGTATAGATTTTGGGGTCGTTACACACTTGGTCTAATTACTAGCTACAAACAGTACCATTTTATGGATATGAATTGATTGATGCTCTAGTACAACAGTATGAGGGTCGGAACCTATTCATACAGAAAATAGATCTGGTTAAATCTATGATAATGAAAGGAGAATAACTAGTAAAGGCTTTATCAGCAAAACAATTACTTCAGGCAAATCCCAAAAATGATACACAATTTTGAAATTATAGAGGTTTATTTGAGTGAAATACCATAATTTTAGCTTTTTAATAGATGAGATTCTTTGGTATATATGGGTCAAGCATAAAAAGTATTATTTATACAAACTAAATGGTCCCACTCCCCTTGCCCTGCCTCCCATTTTCTTTGAACGGTATTCTCTCATCCCCAGAATTGTCAAGAAGGTCAAACCACTCCACATTATATACGGCTCTGGGGTGCTGCTGCTTCCCCACCTCACCCTAGCCGCTGAAAGTAAATTGAACTGAAAATGTTACTATATAAATAGTTGTGAAACAATTTGGAATAGTGACAGCATCAGGGAACCAGTATAAAATTCATTATGGTACGTAGTCATACAACAAACAAGCAACAATAAGCAAAACCAACTGCTCTAATAAATCAAAAGTAGCACCCAATAAAATGATAAAAAAATAAATCTTGAGCAGAATATATACACATTTGCATTATCAATTTACTATCTCAAGGTATTCAAACAGTAAAATAAATGAAAATTTCCAGTTAATTCCATTCCATTACCGTTACAGCTTCTTCAAGAGCAGAGGTTCAACATTATCCCCAGTAGCCTTATTCATGTGCTTCACATGGGTCCCATCATATAGGGGAAAAGTCTTAGACCTCCAACACCTGCACATTCACAAAAAGCCCCTCGTTCATTAAATTATCATATGACTTCAAAACGAAACAACTAATTAATGTGGACATCTGTCAGCTAGATTAACACAACAAAAAAGTATTTATTTAACAGTAAAAGTAGACAAATATATACATAAATATTGTATATATGTAGAGTAATTAATAGCAGAGCGAAAATTGGGGAACCTGCAGTAAGCGGTGAGGGGCTTGGAGAGTTCAGTAACGACGACGGAGTCGACAACTTTCTCTTCGGTCTTTCTGATTTCTGGGTTTATAGATTCTGCTCTCACTGTCACCGTCCGCCTTGACATCTGGTTAGTTCCAATTCTTCTTGGGTTGAGTTTCTTCGATGGGGATACACCGAATGATAACCCTGCTGCACCCATCATACTTGAAATCAACGCCATGAATTTTCACTATTTTTTTCCGGAGATAGGAGGGAGGAGAGACGTGAGCCAAAGAAGAGGGAGGAAAAACCCCAAAACCTAAGAAGATCTATCTGTCAAAACCCCTAAAACCAGTGGAGAAGAGGAGGGAGAAATGGTGGGCCGAAATGAAGGGGAAGGGAGGAAAGGGAGAAGGAGGAGCCTCTCTCTCTCTAACTTTTCGTACTTGGAACCCTCGAGGATGCACTCCTCACCGCGTTACTTGGAACCCTAAAAATGAAGGGGAAGGGAGGAAAGGGAGAACGAGAAATGCACTCCAGTCACGTCTTTTTTAATTTTAAGTTTTCAGTTGAGCGCGTTTTTGCTCCGTGTTTATGTACATAAATAACATTTTTTTAAAAAACGTTATCTAGTTAAAACCAAAAAATACCATTTTAAATAGATAACGCTTTTTCATATATATCTACAACGTTTTTTATAAAAACGTTGTGAAAAAAATTACCACAACGTTTTTATAAAAAACGTTGTGGTTTAAGTGTTATCTATTTACTACTTTGTAGTAGTGTATCTGCTCCCACGCTTCCTATTAGGGACTGGAATTATCACTAATGATCCTGATGAACTGCTTGGATGTCTACTCCAAAGGTCCTAGGAACTTCCAAGATGTTGACATTGGGGTTATCCCCAAAGTTCTTAATCCTTGGTATAGACTTTCCATCATAGATGTTCCTCTCATGTGCAAGAGACTCTTGGGGAATGATGCTTTGTCTGATGAAGATTTGTATAATAGTTTCCATCATCGGTCCTCCTCGATGAGGATAGTTTTCCCTGGTTTGTATCGCCAGTTCTTTCCCGTGTTCTGTCGGAGTTACTGCCAACAGTTTGTGTTGTCAGGGTTGCCTGACCTTCATTGAAATGTACTTCAATGGATACCATAATTGGACCATCTCTGATGCTTCGCTGCGTTTAATTGCCAACGGCTGAAGAACGTCAAGGTTGCTTGACCTTCGTTAAAATGTGCTTCAATGGTTGATACCATCGGATTACTTCCGACGCTTCGCTGGATTTACTTGCCAACGGCTGAAAAACGTCAAGGTTGCTTGAACTTCGTTGAAATATGCATCAACGGCTAAGATCATCGGATTATTTCTGACGCTTAGCTGGATTTACTTGCTAACTGATGAAGAACGTCAAGGTTTCTTGACCTTCGTTCAAATGTGCTTCAACGGCTGAGATCATCGGATTATTTCTAACGCTTCGCTGGATTTACTTGCCAACGACTAAAGAACGTCAAGGTTGCTTGACCTTCGTTGAAATGTACTTCAGCGGCTGAATTGTATGACATCTCTATTGGGGAGAGTTTGTTGATGAAAGGTGGGGTTGTAATTAAAATCACAGCACCGCGTTAATGGCATCAGACCTTTGTGAGGTATTTCTGAGTGTAGTTTGCAATAGTTGTGATCATTGGTGTTGTGAACCCTGTGTCTGGACGAATACCAATGAGTGATATGTAGACCCGCAATTTGGTCTTTGAAAATCAGGATTTCAGGCTTTTCCGCTCAATCGTGTATCGTCTTTTTTCCTGATTTGACTTTTTTAACTTGTGAGACCTCCTTTGGAACTCAAACTGGACCGAGCCGGAGGGGTGGGACCCACCTAGGACAGTCACAGGTACACCTGCGATAGTCGCAGATACACCTGCGTCCATCCGTGGGTATATTTGAGGCTCCCATTGCTTTCACAAGTCATTTTCAAGTCGTGTCACACTGAGAATCCGAGAGTTCTTCTTCAGATCTACTGAGTTCAGGCTGTTTTCTGCAAATTCTGTCACCGTAAAAGTGTTCTGCATTATCCTGGTAACGTATGTATGTCCTCTTTTCCAGTTTTTATCCATCGAAAAATGAGTTATCATATGAAATGCTTCTAAACACATAGTAGTGAATATGCATGCTCATATGACTTGATAAAAAATATTTAACATAGTAAATGTTAGTATTTAACCATGCTAAACATAATGTTGTAAAAAATTTTGACTTTTGAAATACTTAAATTGGCACCTTTTTTTTGCTATTTCTTATCCTATTTGAGGACAAATGAGCAAAGGTTGTAAAGCAAAGTAATCCTGGTAATTAGGCTACCCTTACAGATTATGACTTTGATATTTTTATGCATATAAGATGTTTATGACTGTGGATTGGTGTGCTACTGAATGGCCACCTAGGCATGCCTACGTGCATGTGGATAGTCCTTTTTTTCAAAGGAAACTCTAGCAAAAAATTTCCAATAGCCTAGGCATTGAGTAGTCATGCATTTTTAACTCTACTATAGTTGTATGTTAAAATAATGCATGCATGCATATAGTCATAAAATGCATTTAAAAAGCTCCAGGTTAGAATTTATCACACCATTTCTAAGGTGATTTGGAGACTTTTGTCCAGATATATGGATCTGGATCAGCTGAGTAGTTTTCGCAGGACCACTTTAGGTCTGAGGAGCAAGGCATCTGATGTACCTCAGCCTCGTGTAGTTAGATAACCTCGTCATTTGGTGGAGGCGGTGATTCGTCCTATCCGGGTTGAGGTACCGGATGTTGAGGACGAGGAGGAGGATGTACAGGTTACAACTCCCACTCCTGCTGCTCATGCTCCCCGTAGGGATGTTCCAGGCATTAATGTGACGATTCCAGAGCTTCTGGGTGATTTGAGTCGCCACCCCTCGGTCTACTTGCATGCGAACAAGGTAAAAGTTGGGTTTGATCTTCCTTTTTCCTAAGGATGGGGAGCAAGGATTTTGATGTTGATTTGCTTTTGTGATGTAGGTTCCCGGCTTTACGCAACCTGTACACTTAAATTACTCAAAGATAGTAAAGAATTAAGCCTGAAAGATAATTGATTTATAGGTATAAAACCCATTCATCAATCTCTATAGAAGTAGCCTGAAGAGTTTGGAGGTAGCACTTTCTGGATATATCCTGGTCTCCAATGACTTCTGCCACCCCAAATTTAGTTGGAAATTTCATCTTCAATTGATAAATGGAAGTGATTGCCCTAAGCGCTAATAAAGTTGTTCTCCTCAAGATAACGTTGTAATTGTTATCCACATGTACCATTTAAAATTTGATTATACAGAAAGACTGCTGAGAAGTTGTACTGAAGACCACTTGTAAATCTATTGTTCCGGCAATTGGGATATGACCATTGTCGAAGCCATATATAAGTGACTCATTGCAAAGCTCTATCTTTCTGCCCCCCCCCCAAGTCTAGTCGATTATATGTATGTCAATAGAGTATATCGAATGAACTTCCATTATCAACCAACATGCATCGAAGATCCTTAGAACCCACCTATGTAGTTATAATCAATGCATCATCATGAGGTGTGATCATACTTGTAGGATAATCATCAGCCGTAAAGGTAATGGCATTGGTCAGGGCACTCTTCGGCTGTCCGGATACATAGTGTACAACTCTGACAAAGATTTTCTTCTGCTTTTAGACATGGTAGTTGTTGAACCACCAGAGATAACATCTAATTTTCTTTAAGGTGTTGAAGGAAAGGTGTGAGACCCCGAATTTTATGAAATAAAAGTATTCAGTTTTCTTAAAATTATTATTCTATTTAGTAAATGATTAAATTGATAAAAGGTTAGAGTTAAGGGTGATATGTGAAAATTTTGCAAAAACAAGTGGTTATAAAATATTCATTTGGTCGAGAAATATTCTTTTTGTCGAGGAATATTCTTTTTGTCGGGGAATATTAGTACGACGGCACAATCATTGGTGGACCCCACAACGAAAATATTATCGTAGTTAAAAAACGACAGAAATATCTTTTTATAAAATAACGACGAAAGTTTTACCGTTAAATTGTTGAAATACTCGGTGGTAAAAGAACAGTAATACGCGTGGTTGCATACTAGAATACGGTATTGATTATTGATGCTTACGTGAGAAGTCACTCAGTTATACCCAATTATTGCTACAATAATTGCTGCATAATATCTCTCATATTATTGATTCAATTATTGTCACATTATCATCTGCATAATATTTTATATTATTAAATCAATAATTGAGACGACAAAGTTATTCATATTATTATTTGTAATATTGACGATGTCTAGAAAGTTCTGTCGAGGAAAGGGGTTTGGTTATCTAATTGCGCGCCAATAAGCATAAATCCTTATCGAAAAGTTCCATCTTTCTTGAGAATGATCTGGTTGTTAAATATTGTGAGTTATAATATTAATGATGAATAAGTTCGTGTTGATTAATGATAAAATTGATATTTTCATTGTGTTGGGATTATTAGTGTTAGTGAAAATCGACATTTATTTCGATAATAATTGATTTCTAGAGGTTATATTGACCAATCGGGTAATTAATCGGATAAATGAGCAATTAATTGCTATTAGTTCACATGCTTATAACTATTTATTCACATGTATGTACTATTGATTCAAATGCATGTACTATTAGGGAATGTGGTGCAAGATTGATAATACTTGCAGGACTAAATTAAAAATGGAGGTATAGATGAAGGTACTATATTGTAATTTTTTGTTCACATGTATAAAACTATTAATTCACATGCATATACTATTAGGGGAGGTGGTGCAAGTTTGATAATACTTGCATGACTAAATTAAAAATAGAGGAAAAGATGAAGGTACTATACTGTAATAATTCGAGCCCCAAAACGTGCAATTATCGAAACTATATTTTCCTATAAATAGAATCTCATTTGTTCTTTCATTCTCACCAATTCACTAAGACTCACACGAGCAATTATAGAGAGAGAAGCTATAAAGAGAAAAGCTATAGAGAGAAAGAAGAAGAGTAGTCTGTTACTTTACTATTCCAGTATCCAGTCTTCTTCTAAGGTAAGAGATATTATTTTTGTTCAGTATTCGTAAGAAATAATATTTTTTTACATACTCTGTAGTATGCGAGTAATATTATTTCGTTTCGTATTCTTAATTATACACTCATTCTGTTAAAGTATTACTTCTATACTCCGTGAAATTAGTAGAATATCCTTGATATTTGCCCTTCATCTAGTATCTTTTCATTGAAATATTATTATGAGCATTCTTGATAATTATTGATCTTTTCATGTCGAAATACTATTCACAGGGTACTATTCACAGGGTACTATTCACAAAGTACTATTCACGGTTACTATTCACAAAGTACTATTCACGGGTACTATTCATAAAGTACTATTCCCGGGTAATATCCACAAAATACTATTCACAGGTACTATTCATGAGGTACTATTCACAAGATACTATTCACAAAGTACTATTCACTCGGAGTACTATTCATGACAAAAATTGATTTTTTTTTCGTCCAAATCATTTTTGATACAATATTATTCTTGAATTTTACTCCACAAAGTAGTATCATGTTGACAATTTGGACATTATTGAATTCTGGATAAATTAAATTGTAAATCTTTAAAAAGTTATTGTTTGCTTTCTTTTAATTGAATTCTTATATCATTGTCATCATCCTCATGCTTATATTGTGATGAAAGTCATCTTTGGCTTACGTGCATAGATGGACTGTTGATTGGTATGATTATGATCAGGGATCATTCGGTATAATCATGACCTGTAATGTTATAAATAATATGGTAAAAGTCATCATTAGCCCGTAGTGTATTGATGGATATATGTTGGTATGATCATGACCATGTGTTCTCTTCGGCCAAGGGTGCAAAGATGAATTATTATTTGGCATGATCATGACCATTGATGAAAACACGAATATCATTGGCCCGTAGTGCATAGATAATTCATGGTCGTGATACTAATGAATATCCTTGGGCCGTAGTGCATGGATAATTCAGTGATGTGGATTATTTGTCAATTTGAGTCTCAACGATAAAATTGATGATAAACTTTTAAAACATAGAAGATGGTAGATATCATGCTCTACTTGACTCTTCTAATGGATTATTTATTCTGCTGCAGTTGTTGATCTAAAACTTGTTGTCTATTGTATTCTATCAGTTGTTATACTGTTGAAGGCTAAGGATAATTTATTCTGCATTATCTTAGTCATAATATTTCTTACTGGGCTAGTTGAGCTCACCCTTTTCTTTCACTGTTTCCTTCAAAAAATGAGAATATAGTTGGGACTAGTCGGGAAATGGAGTAACGGTTCAGATAGTTGCTTTAGTAGTCCTCACTATTCCGTGAAATAGTGTGATAATAATTGTAATGAGATTGAATTTGAGTTTGGATATTGTCTAGGAGATAATATTTGTAGTAAAACTCACAGCTTATGTTTTGTCGTATTCTGCATTACACTTAACAGTTGTATAAATTAAGTTTGTATTTGAGTTATGTACCATGTATTTGGTGACTTAGAATGGGTGATGTATATCTATTTTGGGGGCGTCACAAAAGGGGTGGTACGATCCGGTCAAATCTTGACTGTCTGCCTTTGTTTTCCAAGTAACAATATAGATTTCCTCTCTGTACCTAGTTTTCTAGAAAGTGCTTCAGCTGGTAACAATCTTCTATTTTGTGACCCTTCTCCACATGGTAAGAACAATATTTACCATTTTTCTTCTTGTTGGCGAAGACTTTGATCTTCGAAGGCCTTTCGAAGAAGGGTTCACTCTTGATCTCATTAATGATTTTAGCTCGACTAGTGTTCAAGGGAGTGTATTCTTCATCTGATAAGTCTCTATATTTGCTTTTGTCCCCTTGTCCCTAGAGCTATTATCCTTATCGCGCCGATCATCCTTATAGCGTTGTCGGTCCTCATCTCTTCGATCGTCATCTCTGCGAGCCTCACATATTTTGTCAGATCCTTCAGTTTTGGGGTCCCTTCTTTGATGATAATTATCATTATGTTTCGAAAGGCCTCAAAGACCAGCAATGGCCTCTTCCATCCCTATAAACTTTTCGACCTTGTCATAGACTTTAGTGAGATTTTAAAGAGCTTTGGAGATGATTTCCTCGATCAGATGCCTGGATTTGTCAACATTTAAACCTAGTATGAGAAATTGTATCGCTTGAACTGGATCTAGGGTAAAGATTTCAGTTACTGCCTCACGAAATCTCTTGAGAAATTGCTAAAGAGATTCGTTCGACGTTTTCCTCACTTGGATCAGCAATGCCATGTTTTATATTATTGCCAAAGCGAGTATGGAATTGTTCCTTAAGTTCCTCCCACGAGTCGATGGAATGGGAAGGAAGTGTGACCATCCACTCTCTAGCGGTTTTCTTTAAAGTAGAAATAAAAAGAAGGCACTTTCCTATAACATTATGACCATAGAAGCGCATTAAACGTTCGTAAGTGTAATATGGTCATAAGGATCGCATGTTCCATTCTACATCTCCAAGTTTGGGACTTTGAGAGATCTGTTGATTTAGGCCTCATCAAGATCCTTAGTGAAAGGAGATTAATAGAATTTGTTGTTTGTGACCCCAACACGTCCTTCAAGAGATCTTTGGGGAGATGTCTCTCCAGCGGAACTGATACGGCTTCGGCGTTGTCTTCGATCGTGATATATGCTTCTGTAACGTGAAGGAGATCTAGTTCTTCTTCTTCTGTGTCTAGCTTAAGCAAAAGAACTTGTGCTCGTGCTTTTATGAGAAGAAGAAGATCTACGAGTGCGACAAGAACCACGACGTTCGAATTGGGATGGTGTTCCTCGTTTTCTCAATAGTCCGTCTTTGGCCCTCATCAAATCAGCAAGTTGTTTGTCAAGCTCTTCTTGCTGGAGTTGAAGAGTTTTCTTTTTATCCTGAACAAGTTTCAAGATATGTTAACAATGGCGGAGCTAGTATTTAGTAGGTAAGAATGCATGTGTTTACCTGTATTATTAACCTATATTTATAGTTTAGCTACACCATCTTAATATACAAGTGATCCTATTGGAAAAAGTAAGTAGCATACAAGAGTTAATTAGTATTGGATATGGTAACTGTATGGTTAATTAATTGGCAAGATAGTGACCTAAGCCTATTGAACTTAGGAGTTAGTTATGAATGTTTAGAATATAATTGTCTGGAATTGGGCCCACTTCGAATAGCCCATCATATAAAATATGCAGCCTAATACTAGGTACTTACCTGAAAAAATTCAAGTTTGAAACAAGTGGATGGATGTCAGATTAGTAGCAAGTTTCATTTACAACAAATTTTTTAGTTTTGTTAGATTATGAATACAGTTTCTTTCTCCTCACATCATGCAACCAAAGCACGGATCCTCATTCTATGAAGTTCGTTTTGCGCAATTTATTAGGTGGGAATGAGTTGCATTTGTGTAATGGAGAGTTACAATAATATAATACTAGTATAATAAGCATTGAGACTCTCTAACTCTACTCATGCAACTTATTTCTATAAAACTACCCAAAACAAGCTGTCTGGAATGCAAATCCACAAAAGCCCATAATACATGAGAGCAAATTAACCTTTTAGTTCTTGCTTCATGCAACTAAAGTTTTTTGAGGTTTATTTTTTGCTTTTAACATATGGAATACGGAAATATGCTTCAAAATATCAGGGATAACCCATCTTAATTAGTCGCCAAATTAAAGTTATTTTTCACGTTTAGTTGCTTGACTAATTTTACCGCGTATTTTGTCGTCAAAACTATTTATATTTTTTCATATATTTTTTTGTTAACAACATATAACAACTTTTCGCATTTAGTTCCTGAACATAATCATAATTTTTTTTAAAGGTTTAGTCCTCAATAAATAGGTTTTTCATATTTAAACCTCTTTAATTACTCTGTTTTTTGTAAAGATGGACTTAGATTGCAGAAATTATAAAGCTAAAGGATGAAATACACAAAAAAATAGTTTGGTGACCAAAATGTAAAACAACTATATATACTCTGGGGACATTAAGAGATTATCATTGGAATTGTATGCTTTCAGATTAAGTTTTTTTGAAAGGCTATTAAACTGATTATGAGCGTTGAAAAATTAATCCATAAACTGTCTAATACAAGAAGAGGTGAGTTCATCCATTATACCTAACTTAAATTTGGAATACAATGGTTGCACCTGTTTTAATATTTTCAAATGTGAACTCAACAAAAAGAAACCTAGCTGTAATCACTATCAAAGGACCAGTTGTACACTAATTTTTTGAGTTTGTGAACTTTTGAATGAAAAGGACCAGTTGTCTAACTAAACAATGATTTTGGCTTTAGTATACTGCAAATGACATAGTTTATATGCATTTGATATGACTTGTGGCCATTTTCCTAAACCAATGGCACAATCATTGACTTATGCTTAATTAAACAAACCTTATTTATGAGTGGATTTGAATGGATCATTCTTAAACCTAAACTAAATGGACTAGTGATTAGGCTTTGATCAGCATGTTAATAAGAGATTAGATGGGATTGGACTAGTTTTAGTTTAGATGTTAATTACTTAAATAGTGTTTGGTGTTCAAATGTTTGTAATTGGTTTGTCTTAAACATAAATTACAATTTTGAGGGGACTAAACTTGTTGACCATGCTTCTATATGAGGATTCAAGATTTAATTTAGTGTTAAATCATCAGATAAGTGTCATCGACAATTTTTTTAAAAGATGTTAATCTATAGACCCTATAATGACGGATTTTTTTGTTTCTATACATCTATAGCGACATTTTTCATGTGAAAATATCAATTTACTTCTCACTATGAAGATATCAAAATACAAGTCACTTGGACTAACTCAAAAGGCATTACAGTCATTTCACTCGGGGCCATTCTGGAAACTCCTCGCCAACCAAGGGCATAATGGTAATTATCTATATCACCCACAAAGCCTGTAGTCTAGGGGTGAGCATGGTGCGGTTTGGTGCGGTTTGAAGTCCAAACCGCACCCGAAACCGCTTAGGTGCGGTTTGAAAAATTCAAAATCGCACCCGAAACCGCTTGTGATTGGTGCGGTTTGGTTTTAAAGTGTGCGGTGCGGTTTTAATTGGTGCGGTTTCAGTTCCAAAACCAATTAAAACAACAAAACAGTCTAAGCCTTCAGCAAAATTTAACATAGAACTTACATCGAGCAATTAACTTAGTGACAGAGTCGCCAATGAGAATTATATCAAGCATAGAACCAAAGTTCCTTCTGCCAAACATGTCAAATTCACCATCAAATCATAGAACAGTGAGACACGTAAAATAGTTTTAGTTTATAATAAAGGAGTGATGCTTTACAACTAAATCATACGTTATATAAAATAATGGAGACCATATATTCGATAACAAGCAAGAAGGTTTATCTAGTTTTCCAAAAATTAAAAGTATATACTGGAGATAGAGTGAAATTCTATCTCATATATTGCAGGAAGTATTTATAGAATATAATCCTAACTATACCTAATTTGAAAAATAATCTATTAGACTATTATTATTATAGCATTAACCTTAACCAATGCATCAAGTGCTCGAACCAACGAATTTGGCCCTTCAGCTATAAGCCCCTCCAATAACGCATCAAACAAATTTGAAATTCCAAAATCCAATTGCTTAGTTTTTGACTCTATAACCTCTAACCATCTTCTTTCAATTGGTGAAAAAATGACAATGCAAAACTGGAGTTTTCTCTGAGCGTGTTCAAGTGAAAAGTAATTTAGAATTTGCTAGAGATAATACATACATACACACACATGGTGCGGTTTCGGTTTTATGCGTGCGGTTTTGGCTAGTAACCAAATCAGAACCAAATATTTGGTTATTCAACCTACCTAAAACCGCCACATACGCCAGAACCGTTGGTGTGGTTTTAATTGGTGCAGTTCGTGCGGTTTTTGGTGTGATTTCGGTTTCAATTTGGTTACTTGCTCAGCCCTAGCCTGTACTAGCTAATGTTTCCCTCGAGTTGTAGGAGTTGGATTCAAACTTGGATCCTAGCTAGAGTAGAACTAAGCTATCTTATAGTAGGACTTGGCAAGAAACCAATTAGTTATCTTCGAAATCATACTAAAAATTGTACAAATTGCAATAATTAAAATCGTACCAGCGGTTTCAACGTATGTTACGGTTTTAGGTCAGTTGAAAAATTGAATTTACGGTTTGGATTTAGTTACTAGTCAATACCGCATGCATAAAACTAAAACTGCACCATGCTTCTTTTGAGTTTTTTTAATTTAAATTACTAACAAGAATGAGGCTTCGTTACATAAAATAGATGTTCTTCCTTCTTAATATTATCATCTCGTTGATCTCACTGTTCATTGACTTTTCTGGATATCTCTTACTTCTTCACACACATTCGTAAAAAAAATGTCATTTACAACACAGAAGAAACATAAAAAAAATTGGTAAAACATTATAAAATTGTTAAATTGAATTAATTTTGTATTATAAACTATGGATCAGTCTTTTGATGCATTTTTCTTATTTATTTTCTCAATGAATAATGATAAACAAGTTAAATAATTCATTCAAGTATCCAGCTTTTTTTATTCCACAATTTTTCTTGTATATAACCTCTTCAAATATTTCTCTTATAAATTAGCAAAAAAAGTTATTTCTCTTATATAAAAGATTATGATTAATCATTTAATTTTCGAGTAACAATAATGATATTTCTAGAAATAGATTAATTCAGTTGATTTTGAAATCGAAATTGCACAGCACGATTCAAAATCTGTGCGATTTTAGATTTATCAAATCGCACATAAGCGGTTTCATGTACAGTTTGAGCTTCAAACCGCACCAGGCTCACCCCTATCTTTAGACCTGAAAAAAATAGGTTTGAGTTGGTTTAGAGTTACATAAAATAAATTTGGGTTGGCATTGGAACCAAAACCATTTTACCTATATTTAATATGGGTTATGTGGTTTGGATTTAAATGGTTATGGGTCGAATTCAGGTCGACCTACTTTTCAAATTATAGTTTCACTAAAATCTTAATTTCTGTTATACTAAAAGAGTTATTTTAATTTTTTAAACCCCAGTTTGAAACTAAAAAATTTAATTGATGTGACTAATTTGAGTATTAAAAACATTAATTTTGTGATTATAGGTACTTTCAAAAAAAATTACATTAATAATTATTATGTTAATTAAAATTAATGAAATTATTGAGAATTTTATTACAATACTCGGTAAATATATATTTTTTTGGAGTGTATATATAATCAGTAAATACTTTTTTTTGGGGGTGGGGAGTGGATGGCGTGCGGGGCGTGGGGCGTGGGGGTGTATACATAATCAATAAATAATATATTTTTTTAGGGTGGGGTGGGTGAGGGTGGGTAGGGGCGGGTGGGGGTGGGCAGGGTGGGGGAAATTAAATTATATAATATTATTTTGGGGGGGTGAAGGGGGTGGGAGTGGGGCGGCGGGGGTAGAGGGTAAGGGTGAGGAAAATTAAATTAAATTAAATTATATAATAATATTTGGGGGGGGGGTGATGAGAGGCGGGGAGTGGAGGGTTCGCATGGTGGGGGTGTATACATAATCAATAAATATTATATTTTATTGGCGGGGTGACCGGTGAGGGGTGGGGGTGGAGGTGTATACATAATCAATAAATATTATTTTTTTGGGGGTGGGGTGGGGGGTGGGGGTGGGGGAAATTAAATTAAATTAAATTATATAATATAATATAAAACAATGTATGGAGAGAGAGAGAGAGAGAGAAAATTAAACTTAATTATATAATATAAATTGTATAATTTAAATGAGTTATTTTAATTAATTAAGGGAGAATATATTAATTATTTAAATTAGTAGTTCGTTACACTAAAAATGTTAATTTTATTATGGATTAATTATATAATTAGTGAAATAGTTTTTATACATAATTACAAATGTATAAATTACAAAAGTATGTAATATGTATATAATTTAATATGTAATATGTATATGTATTATAAAAGAATGTAGTGTAATAATGCATACATATTGATGTATTAGCTCCATAAAGTGCAAAAAATATTATAGACTAATATGGGTCAAAATTAATTAAACTAAATTCAACTCATATTTATAAGGATTCTTTACATAAGTATACAACAAATAGAAAGTAATTACAAGAAAAGTGCATCAACCAAATAATTACAAAAAGAGTGTAATTAGGACCCATATTACAAAAATAGTACAATTCACATTAATAAGGAAACCTAAAATTAAGTACAAATAACTGTCATAATTAATAATTCAAATTCAAATATTTAGATCTAACAACAAAAACAAATTCAAATTCAAAATAATAATTCAAATTTAAATATTCAAATCTTCATCTCCCTCACATACACTTTGAAATAATAGTCCGCCGCTACACCTCACATACTTCGCCGCTACGCCGCCGCGAATCTCCGTTGTCCAAAATGCCAATGAGAATAAGAAGAAGATTCGCCCTACAAAAAGTTTAAAAATAAATAGATGTAACTTTTAATGTTCTAAAATATTTTTTATAACTATTTTGTTACTCATAAATAATAAAATGGTTACCTTTGTATGAATGGTTGGCTACCAACTGCATCACATTCAAACGAAATTGGTAACTTAATAAAATTGAATTGGTTACCTTGGTTTGAAGGGTTGGCTACCAATTGCAGTATGAAAAACTGCAGATGTGGATGTGAATTAGTTACTTTGGTATGAATGTTTTGTTATCTTGGTATGAAGGTTTGCTTACCTTGATCTGAAGGTTTGGTAACCAACTGTACTAATAAAAAATTTAAAGTGTGAATGTTGATTGGTTACTTTGATATGACAGTTTGGTTACCTTGGTATATAGGTTTGTTTACCATCATCCAGTATTCATATCCATCGTCACCACCGCTTGAATCTTCATACCCACCTCCATTTTGACCCTACATTTTGAGAAACTACTGGAGATATACAGTTGGTTGACTCATAAAACTCACTGCAAAACCCCAGCTATAAATCTCACCTCTGAAACTACTCTTCCTATTTCACTGGAAATCAACCCAAAACTCAAACAAACAATCATCAACCTACACAGCTTTCTCTCTCTATATCTATACATATATATATACACAAGCACAAGTGTTTAGTAAATAGTGTTTGGTCCTCAATCATTTAGAAGTACTCAGAAATGGATACTAAGATCGGGGCAATTGATGCTTGCAAGTCCACTAGCCACGATGTCGGCTACCTACCCAGTAACGGCTTCGTTTCCACCATTCACAACTCTCCTATTTGTTTCAACTCCGCCGAAGCCACCCTTAGCAGCCACTTGGCTCGGCGGCTAGTCGAGATCGGCGTGAACGACGTCTTCTCCGTTCCCGGCGACTTTAACCTCACCTTACTCGACCATATTGTAGCCAAGCCGGGGCTCAACCTTATAGACTACTGCAACGAATACTAATATTAATATAATTGAACCGACGACTGTGATTGGAGAAATGATTAATGAAGAAAATGATTTATGAGAAGTATGTACGACTAACAATATATATATATATATATATATATATATATATATATATATATAGAAATAGTACGTTGAATGAAGAAGAATGGTGATGACTAACTGCAGTTGTTATAGATGATGAGAGAGAGAAGAAGCCATGTGTATAAGTAATTCCTAAATTAAGGAATTCTAATTGAATACTAATTCCCTAAATTAAGGAATCCTAATTGCACTAATATTGTAAATAAATACGGAAGTGTATTAGTTGTGTAAAGATTTTATGATTGCACTATTGTTGTAATTATTTTTAAAAATGTAATAAAATATGTAATTCATCCTATTTATAATAATAATATGGGTCCAAAACAAAGTCAATCAATCACCTAAAAACTAGTTAACCAACCTAATAGATCTAAGTGATTTTGGTTAACTATATAATTTTCAAATTAAATTACTAGGTCTACCTATCTTATAGGACCCAATGACAATCTCAAGTTTACCCCAACCTCATTTTAGTATTACAACATTGTCATTGTTGTCGGATAAAAAAATGGTATTTAAATTAAAATGCACAATTCATCTACTAAGAGATTCCATTGTTTGAAAGTTAATGTTAATTCATCTAATTCATCTATAAGAGTTGTTAATTTGTACATCTGACACATCAGAACTAGTAAGAGATTCCATTGTTTGAGTCGTGTGTTGAATAAATTATACAGGAACGTGTTATTGCATAGAATAAAATAAAATTAATAATCATAATATTAAGTACTTACATGAATTGAGAGAAGACATCTTGTATATATCAAGATTTCGCTGCGCGTAAGGGTGAAGGTCTTCAATTGCCTCTCTCAATCTTAGGATAGATGTTTAGGTGTGTATAAAATTCTTGAGACGATAATTGGGACCAAACCCTAACTGTTTTATTTATAGAATAGCTAAGGGTCAAAATCATCTATCAAGATTATGAAACCCTAAGGCCCATTATGCCAAATTAATATAGTAATAATATTTATGAGTCACATAATTACCAAAACCCATAAATAAGGTACGTGATTAAATTAATACAATATGTAAGCCCAATAACTCCATAAATAGTATAGGCCACATAAGGAATAAAATATTATAACATTCTCCCACTTGGACGAAATACTATTTATATACAAAATATAACGTTTACAATCATTAATTTGGCCAAGTATTAATTTAATGTCTACATACTGTTCAAATAAAAATACCAATGCGAATTAATACAATCTTTGTGTCATTATTAACACAAGATCCCCATTAGTTGCACAATTAGTACTTTTATTATAACAAAGATTAACATTAAGCATAACAAGTATGAATAGAGTTTACATAAGTGGTAATAGATTAAACTCATTCATATGGTTCAAAACATTACCGTACCGTTTTCTCACAAGTTCTCAAGTGTGCACAATAAAGAGAATAGCAAACCATAAACATAATGTGAAGTTCAAAACAACGAGCTCAAAATTGTTGTCTTACATCAAAATAACTTACTAATTAAGACTACCAGTTAAACCCATGCCGACAACATGCTCTAAAAAAAGCTTAGGTGGTAAACCTTTCGTAAGTGGATCCGCTAACATATCATGCGTACTAATATACTTAATGACAACACTTTGATCTTCAACTCTTTCCCTGACAAATAAGTACTTAGTGTCAAGGTATAGTCCAGCACCACTCGAACTAGTGTTGTTGGAAAAACTAACAGCAGAATCATTATTACAAAATACTTTCAATGGCCTTGAAATGAAATCTACAACCTTAAGTCCTGAAATAAGATTCCTCAATAATACGGCGTGATAAGTAGCATAATAAAAAGCCACATATTATGCCATCATCGTAGAAGTGGTAGTTAACTCCTGCTTATGACTTCTCCATGAAATAGGGCCTCTTGAAAGCATAAAGATGTATCCTAATGTAGATTTCTTTTCGTCTTTGCACTTAGCAAAATCAGAATCAGAATAACCAACAACTTCAAGGTTATATGTTTTTCTAAATGTAAGCATAATATCCTTAGTACCCTGTAAATAGCGTAAAACCTTTTTGGCTGCTTTCCAGTGATCCGAACCTGGATTTAACTGGTAACGCCCAAGCATGCCAGCTACATACGCTATATCTAGACGTGTACGAACTTGAGCATACATAAGACTCCCAACCACAGAAGTATACAAAATAAGATTCATTTGATCATGTTCAAGGTGATTCTTAGGACATTGATATGAGCCAAATTTGTCACCCTTAACAATAGGGGCAACAATAGGGGAGCAATTTTGTATGTTGTATTTATTAAGAACTTTGTCAATATATGCTCTTTGGGACAATCCTAATATCCCGCAAGACCTATCTTGATAAATTTCAATACCTATAACATGAGAGGTTTCACCGAGATCCTTCATATCAAAATTTCCAGAAAGTAAACGTTTGGTCTCATGAAACATGTCTAAGTTATTACTTGCAAGTAGTATATCATCAACATACAAAACAAAATAACAAATTTACTCTCACTGACCTTCAAGTATATACATTGATCCACTATATTTTTTTTCTTAGAATCAAATATACTCATCACCTCGTGAAACTTAAGATACCATTGTCGAGAAGTCTGTTTTAACCCATATATGTACTTCTTAAGTCTACATACCATATGTTCCTTGCCTTTAACCAAAAAAACTTCTGGTTGTGCCATATAGACATTCTCATGCAAGTTACCATTAAGGAATGTAATTTTAACATCCATCTGATGTAACTCTAAATCATAATGAGCTACTAAAGCCATGACTATTCTAAATGAATCTTTCCTGGATACTGGAGAGAAAGTTTCATTATAATCCACACCTTTCTTTTGAGTGAAACCCTTAACAACCAATCGAGCTTTATTCCTTTCAACGTTCCCTTTAGGATCTAATTTGGTCTTATAGACCCACTTGCAACCAGCAACAGGTTTAAAACCTTTTGGTAATTCCTCAAGACCCGAAACGTTATTAAGCTCCATTGATTTCAACTCATCATTCATGGCTTCAAGCCATTGAGTTAATTGAGCACTCGTAATGGCCTCTTTATAGGAGATAGGATCATTAATCTTACTTGAATCATAGTCAATCTCATTAAGATAGGTTATAAAATCATCAAAATTAATAGGCTTTCTAGGTCTTTCGGACCTACGTAAAGGCTGCACAATTTCATGAATATGATTTTCAATAATGTGAGGTTCAACATTAGGTGGTGGCTCATCTATCTTAATGGCATCATTCGCCTCAATAGGAGGTTGTTGTGCTTCACCCTCTTGAATTACAGGATTAGAAACATAAAACTTGTTTTCTTCTATATCAATTTTTCTAGGCTTACCACTCCCACTTAAATCACCATTCTCTAAAAACTTTGCATGCCTAATCTCAACAATTCCAGTGGTATGCGAGGGACAGTAAAATCGAAAATCCTTAGATCTCTCAGGATATCCAATGAAATGATAACTAATGGTTTTAGAGTCAAGTTTCTTTATTTATGGATTAAAAATCTTAGCCTCGGCTGGACAGCCCCACATCCGTAAGTATTTTAAACTAAGTTTCCTACTTGTCCAAATTTTATAAGGAGTGTTAGGGACAGATTTGCTAGGGACCCGATTTAAAATATGAATAGTTGTCTTTAATGTCTCAGTCAACAAAAACACAGGTAAGCTAGAATTGCATAACATATTACGTACCATATCCATAAGGGTACGATTTCGCCTCTCAGGTACACCATTCTGCTGCGGTGTACCAGGCATTGTATACTGAGTGACGATTCCATTTTCTCAAATGGGCCAGGACTATGACCTGTATCGGAGTGTTTACCATAATACTCTCCGCCTCTATCTGATCTTACTACTTTAATTTTTCGCTCAAGTTAATTTTCAACTTCAGCCTTAAAAACTTTAAACATATTTAATGATTGAGATTTTTCATTAATCAGGTACACATAAGTATAACGAGAATAGTCATCAATGAACGTAATAAAAGATTTATGTCCACCAATTCCTGGAGAAAATGGTCCACATATATTAATGTGAATCACCTCAAGAAGTGCACTACTTCTGTTGCTCCTTTCTTATTACCTTTCACAAATTTTTCTTTTATACATTCAATACAATGGTCAATATTAGAAAAATCTAGTGAATGAAGAATTCTATCCTTTACAAGACGCTGCATTCTATCTTTTGAAATATGGCCTAAGCATTTATGCCACAATTTTGAAGAATTCCCATTATCTAGTTTTCTCTTATTTCCACTTTTAGATGTATTTTCTATCACATTCATTGTTAACAAGGATTCAACAAAGACATTATCCAAATTTATCTTATAGAGGTTTCCCTCTAAAGAGCCAGAACCAATAATATGAGAGTAATGATAAATAATTATTTTATTATTCCTAAACTTGAACGAAAATCCATCGACGTCAAGTTTAGATACAGAAATTAAATTTTGTGTCATATTGGGAACATAAAGAGTATCATATAAATACAAGGTGAAACCACTCTCCAAAACTAAAGGAAGAGTTCCTACAGCTTCAACTTGTATAGACTCTCCATTGCCAACTTTAATGGTTCTTTTCCCCTTTTGGAGTGTCTTCTTTGAAAGGAATCCCTGTAATGAATTAGTAATGTGAACCATAGCACCAGTGTCAAGCCACCATGTATTAGAAGGAACATAAATTAGAAATGATTCATAAATTACATAATTGAAGGATGATATACCTTTCTTTTTAAGTCATTCTCTTAATTTAGAGCATTCTTTCTGAATATGTCATTGCTTCTTACAGAAGTGACATTTAGGACATGTCTTAGAGTTGTTACCTGAATAATTTGCCTTATTTGTTGTGGTAGAAATTGGTTTATCCTTATTATTAAAACCTTTGCCATTTTTATAAGCCTTCTTCTTATAGGATCCAGTGGTAGTTAAATAAGTAACATTAGGTTTTTCAACCTTAAACCTTTCTTCATCTTGGACGCACATGGAGATTAACTTGCTCATCTTCCACTTTTCCTTCTGCGTGCTATAATTAATCTTAAATGGATCAAACTGTGTAGGAAGAGAAGTCATTATGAAGTGAATAAGAAAACCCTCAAAATCGCCATGTCCATACCCTTTAATTTAAAGGTCATGTTATTCATCATCATAATGTGCTCGCGCACCCCATTAACCCCGTCATACCTGCTAGCAAGCATTTTCAAAATAAGGGTACTTGCATGAGTTTTAGAAGAACCCTTAAATTGTTACTCGACTGAAGTTAAGTAATCTTTAACATTCTCAAAGTCAGGAATGACTCCTCGAATGGCTGTCGTGATAGAGTTTTTCATAATCATAAGGGACATGCATGCAGTTGGATCGCTCCCACTTTCATAAATAACCTTTTGCTCAATCGAGCTAGTAGTTATAAGTGGAGCAGGATGATCCACTCGTAGTGCATAGTCCAAAACCATAGTACCGAAAATAATTTTCACTTACACTTTTCAAGCAGTAAAATTAGTTTCATTTAAGATTTCAATTCAAGAGAGATACCCAGAAATACTAGTTAGAGTCAATGTCGAAACATAATCAAGCTCATAAACATGCTTACAAAAAACAAAAAGAAATCCACAATGTACAACAATAATTAACAATTAATCATAATAAAAATCAACTGTAGGGCAAGCAGTTAGTTAGATAAAATCTATTTACAACACCCAAAAAATAGATTTTAATGAGACGTTGGTGCATAATTATCAATCTTTCGTTGGCCCAATTAATAATATGCTAAAAACATCCCCATAATATAATGCAAAACACATTTATCCACGCATCACCGTTGGGCAGAAACGAAATAAACATATTACTTATGCAATAAAATTCTATTTAATAAATTCTAATTCTAATTATTCCGTTGGGTAAAATTAAAATCTTTATTTATTAAATGTAACATTATGTGACTTTTCTTAATCTTTAATTGTTTCAATTAATAATCATGCGTTGGGCTGATTATTAATTTTAACAATAAAAGAGTCACGTATACATGTAAATTATTATAATCAAACTCATTTTTCTTTAAACATATTAATCAAGTTTGAAAATTAACATTATTTAAAATTTACATGTAACAACTTAATTAAAAGCCCTAATAATATATCACATCATGTTCAAAGTTTTTAAATTAAAATATATAATTATGAACATGAATTGATTATAAAATAATCACGTTAATTTTTACATGAATACATGAAGGTATAAGAATATCATAATATTGTCCATACATAAATAATAAATTTAACATATATTATTATTATTATTATTAATATTCATGTTCCTATTCACGCATAACATTATGAACAATAAAAACTTTATATATATATATATATATATATATATAATATCTGTAAATCACGCAAAACACGGAAAGCAAAAAAAAAAAGATCGGGACATGAACTTCTTTTCGGGAAAATAATCATTATGATCAGTTAAAAAAATGAATTGATTATACAATTAAATTATTATACAAGTAGAATGCTTAATTAAAAGAATACAATTACTTTAATATATCTATCCAGTAAATCATGTATTCATACTAATGGTAATATATGCATTATATATACATTAAGAATAATTTTATATTTCTCTCGAGAAGTGCGCAATAAAAAAAGACTTAAATATAATTTACTATCCTAAACTATAGACCATATTCCACTTCGGTGATTACCTTTCAATTTTGTCAATTAGATGATTGAACTATTAATTTTTTTCAATTTTAACAACTTGAGTTTGCCACGTCAGAAATTGCTGACATGGCAGACTGGGTAGGCCATACTTAAGCTTATGTGTAAATTAAAAAAAATATTTTAATATCTATTTACACATTTATTATACAGTAACGGTAAATTTGTCAATTCACTTTATATTAAATATTAAAACTAAATAAAAATAACAAACTATCAGATAATATGTTCCTCTTTATCATCTTAAATTAATGAGACCCTTATATCCTTTACACTAACGTCTCTGCTCAAGGAAAAGGAGCAGAGTAGCACTTCTTCTATCTCTGGTTCTACCCAACCAAAAATTTCCACACCTACTCGGTCATTTGGAATCCTCGAGTAAGATCATCATCATCAGCATCTTCCTCTTCATTTTACCCAAGTCTGAACATGAAAGATCTAGTGGATTCCCTGATAACCTTAACCCTAGCTCCCCCTCTGCCCACTCGAATATATTGAAGAAACCCTCATCACCGTCGCCGAAGCTATTCTTCATTTGATCGACAAGTAATACAACGTCGAGCTCGCTTGCGGCGATCTTTCTGTGATTCGGCTCCGATAGGGAGATAATGTGGTCACTGTTCTCGCTAGAATCTCAGACGAGATTCAGTGGCCTTTGACCAAAGACGAGGCCGCCGTGAAGCTTGATCATTCACAGTACTTCTCGTTTTTGCTCCAAGGGGAAGTGGTGATGATGATTCTGAAGTTATGTTGCGTCGAAAAGGCTAGAGACTTTGTTGATGAAATTGGATGAGGTTTTGGAGAGTTACAATAATCTTGCGGAGCAGAAAGTGGAGAAAAAAGGGAATGAGAAGGAGAAGGGGATGGAGGTGTTGGAACCAATCGCCTGAGATTGGTTCTTCTGGTTGCTTTGGGATCCCATAGCAATTTGTGATCTCAGAGTTATGGTTTTTTCAAATCTACTTTGGGTTGATCGATTGTTATTGTTTTGAAGCTTTTGATTTGTTTAATTAGTTTAATTGTATGGGTTGTGACCATTTTACCCTTTATCATATCAAAATTGTTTAATTAAAAAATAAAAAATTATTTTTTTTACACACATTAACTTAGGTATGCCCCACCTAAATAGCCACGTCAGCAATTTCTGACGTGACAGATTCAATTTGTTCGAATTAGAAAAAATTAATAGTTCAATCATCTAATTGACAAAATTAAAAGGTGAATCACCGAAGTGGAATATGGTCTATAGTTTAGGGTAGAAAATTATATTTAAGCCTAAAAAAACATAATAACAAAGGTAACTAATGAATCAGGATTCAATATATATGTCAATTGGCAGAACTTGATCAATTCAATAACATATCAGAATTCGTATATGCTAATTAACATATTTACGTTACTTTCAGAAATTGCTTTTCATAAATCATACGGTATAATTTTATATTATACCAATAAATAGGTTATGTAGAATTAAAATTTATAGCATGACAACATTATTAATTTATTCTATACAATAGCGTAACCATGCTCTGATACCAGATGTTGAATAAATTATACAGGAACGTGCTATTGCATATAATAAAATAAAATCAATAATTATAATATTAAATACTTACATGAATTGAGAAAAACCATCTTGTATGTATCAAGATTCCGCTGTGCGTAAGGGTGAAGGTCTTCAATTGCCTCTCTCAATCTTAGGATGAATGTTTAGGTGTGTATAAAATTCTTGTGACGATAATTGGGACCAAACCCTAACTGTTTTATTTATAGAATATCTAAGGGTCAAAATCGTCCATCAAGATTATGAAATCCTAGGACCCATTATGCCAAATTAATATTAGTAATAATATTTATGAGTCACATAATTACCAAAACCTATAAATAAGGTGATTAAATTAATACAATATGTAAGCCCAATAACTCCATAAATAGTATAGGCCACATAAGGAATACAATATTTTAACAGCGTGAACTAATTTTTTAATTCAATTTTCGATGTTTGAAAAGGACATTTAAATGCTATACTTTTGAATCCTGATTATATATAAGTATCCTCTGTTATGGTAAAACTTCAACATAAGAAAATTTAATTATTCCCTCAATTTTACTCAGTAAAATGGAGTATGAAGATCTCCATTATGACCTTGATGCCGGCGGCTACATCAATGAAATTCATGAATGTAGCTTAAATGCTACATTTTTTCTCCAAAATGATCATCCCACTTCCCCAAACACCACCCAAGATTTATTTTTTGATGATATTGACATTGAAAGATTGGTACAACTAGAGTCGGAGCTCATGTACTACTTCAATTCATAGATCAAGATGGCGTAAACGGCCTTGTAAATGAGCTAGAAACGACAACATGGGGGGGGGCAATGAAATGAACCTGGAATTCCATGAAAATGTGGAGGAGAATATAGAACTTCCAGCAGATGTCAACTCCCATATGAAGGGAATTAAAGATGAGGTGATGAATGAGACCAGTTTAATTGATCTGGTCGTAACAGGAGCAGAAGTTGTTGAGGCAGAGAATTGGCCCCTAGCTTCAGTTGTGATCATGAGGCTTAATGGTCTTTTATTTGATCGTGAAAATGGGGAAAACCCATTTAACAGGTTAGCGATATTTTTCACACAAGGGTTGCATTTTAAAAGTACTCAAAAGGTTCAGGAGTTACACAAAGAGCCTATTTCTAGGCAGCAGCCTAACAGCACACTATCTGCCTTCCAAATTCTCCAAGAGCTTTCTCCGTACGTGAAGTTTGCACATTTTACTGCGAACCAAGCAATCCTCGAGGCAACAGAAGATACTAATGAGGTTCATATCATTGATTTCGATATCATGGAGGGAATTCAATTTCCTCTATTAATGGTTGATCTAACAGCTCGAAATAACGTCACTCTTCGAATTACAGCAATTATTAATTCTGATCAAACAACCTTGGATGAAATTGAACGAACGAGCAAAAGGCTTAAGCAGTTTGCGGATTCAATACATCTAGCTTTCGTGTTTGATCAAATGGTGTTGCAAGATGAAGACGATTTTGAAAAGATTGAAATGTCCGGTCAAACTGTGATAGGGAACTGTATGATCCACCAGCTCCACATGCCTCACAAAGGCTTCTTACAAGTCAATACATTTCTCAATGGTATTAGAAAACTTTCCCCTAAAATGATTGTGTTAGTTGAGGAAGAGCTGTTTAATTTCACCAAAATGCCCTCCATGTCATTTGTGGAGTTCTTTTGTGAGGCCCTTCACCATTACACTGCACTTTCTGATTCGTTAACAAGTGGTTTTTGTGGAGGGTACAAGTTGGCATTAAGGGTGACAGAAAAGGAGTTCTTAGGAAAGAGAATTTTGGATAGTGTGAGGCAGTTCCCTTGTGGGAATGAGCAGAGGAAATTGCGGACAAATGGGTACCCTTCATTAAAGGGTTTTAGGCAAATTCCTACGAGTTCATATAATGTTTCACAAGTCAAGTTTTAGTCACTTTGTTTAGTGGGGGGTATTAGGTGCAGCATGAGGTCTGCAGGTTGGCCTTGTGTTGGAAGTCAAGGCCTTTGACAATAGCTTCCATTTGGGCGCCCTTATCAAGGAAGAGTAGTGCTTCAGTAACATTTTAGTAATTTTAATTTCCCTCCTATGTTTTTGGATTTTAGTTATTGATGGATCTTGGAATGGTATTGTTTCAAAAGTTGTGGGAATTTCATTGTACATAATGATATGTAGTTTCTTTTTTCCCAGTAGATATATTGGTTTCATACAAATGGTTTTTTTTGGTAGAAAAATAACAAGCACTAAATTGCCCTCAAGCTGCAGCAAGGGAGCTTCTAATATATAATGTCATTATAAAAATAAACTTATTTAATGTTTTTTTCCTTTCCAGCTAGTAGGTTGTAGCTCCGTCCTTTATCTCTCCTCTTCCTGACCGGCTATGACTCGTATGTCCAGATAGCGACTATCGATTCCCAATGAACCCATAGATTTTTCTACCATTTTTTTAGTTATTTTCTTGGCGATTTAACAAACATTTTAATTTAGTGTAGTAGAACTTATGGGTCATTGAGCTTTGATCTGGATTATTAGCTTGATGCGGTGTTGAAGGATCTAACTCAATCTCATTAAACATGAGAGAGATAAGCTTTAGGGTTTCTGGATAATTATAAAAAAGACCAAACAAACAAAATAAATTTTGAAACACAAATTAATTGTTAGTGTTAAGACCAAGTTTCGCCGGCGTGTCCAATCACCTAACTCGCGCGCTGAATCCTGCACAATAACAGATCATACACGAAGCTTGACGGCTTGTGCCGTCGGGTGATAGCTCCGGTGTGAGAATGAGTACAGGTCGTTACAAAGTTTAACAATGGAGACTTTAGTGTTTAGTGCTCAAAGATATATTACCTGTTAACTGTAGTCTTAGCCTTGTACTTATAGCCATTCTCGTCACCTTAGAGTCCACTTCTGAGTCGGATTAGGACTCTTAAATATTGTAGTTACCATTATTTGAGTCCAACATAATCTCCTTAAAAGGTGCAAGTTGGATACGATCCAATCACTACCTTTGGAGTTACCTTATTCAAATATGGTTAGGATTAGGATCCTTGACCATTTAGAGCCCTTATCACTCCGGACTCCATATAAGGGCCAACTCACTGTACAGGCCCAAACCAAACGAACCATGCAAATTGGTCTGGGCTCTGACCCAAAGGACTCGGAGGCCCGACCCCGAACATCACAGCTTAGCACAGGACTCCGGCCCGGAGGGCTCGGATGTCCGAACCCGAACATCTTCAATATCCTTCATGACTTCAGCCCATTGGGCTCATTCTTCTCAACCTCAGCCAAGGCCTTCAGCCCATATGAGGATCGATAAAACGCTCCCGAACATTGCCCCCTAGTCTCTTGTTATAATATATTTATAATTAGAGACTTGAAAAGACACAAACTTGAAAAGTCATGACTGGAAATGATAAGTTTTCTTGGGAACCTAAACAGTTTCTCTTCATTATTTAAATAACACGTTTTCCCAGAGTTGGGATTCATGCAGTCTCACTATAAAGACCCTTACCCCGTCCGTCACTGTCACTTTTTCAGTTATCTTTCATTTAAAATTTTTCCTTTAACTTTTCGGCGAAGGCGATTTCCGGCAAGCAACCCTC